>CAXDIW010000424.1:0-490000 GCA_963989415.1 Cerceris ruficornis
ATATATTGCTTTTATATAGTATAAGAAACATATATGCAAATCATCGAAACAGTACAATTCGCCAATTTTTTGTTCTTCAAGATTAAGTGAACTACGAGCCCCATTGTTAATCCTTTAAAGGAAATTGTTTGTAAATTTCGACAAGTAGAACAATGAATGGATCAGGTAGACGGTTGAAATCTTTGTATATATTGCTTTTATATAGTATAAGAAACATATATGCAAATCATCGAAACAGTACAATTCGCCAATTTTTTGTTCTTCAAGATTAAGTGAACTACGAGCCCCATTGTTAATCCTTTAAAGGAAATTGTTTGTAAATTTCGACAAGTAGAACAATGAATGGATCAGGTAGACGGTTGAAATCATTGTATATATTGCTTCTATATAAACTACGAAACATATATGCAAAGCATCCAAACAGTACAATTCGCCAATTTTTTGTTCTTCAAGTTTAAGTGAACAACGAGCCCCATTGTTAATCCTTTAAAGGAAATTATTTGTAAATTTCTACAAGTAGAACAATGATTGGAACACGTAGACGGTTGAAATCATTGTATATATTGCTTCTATATAATCTACGAAACATATATGCAAAGCATCCAAACAGTACAATTCGCCAATTTTTTGTTCTTCAAGTTTAAGTGAACGACGAGCCCCATTGTTAATCCTTTAAAGGAAATTGTTTGTAAATTTCGACAAGTAGAACAATAACTGGATCAGGTAGACGGTTGAAATCATTGTATATATTGCTTCTATATAATCTACGAAACATATATGCAAAGCATCCAAACAGTACAATTCGCCAATTTTTTGTTCTTCAAGTTTAAGTAAACTACGATCCCCATTGTTAATCCCTTAACGGAAATTATTTGTAACTTTCGACAGGTAGAACATTGAATGGAACAGGTAGACGGTTGAAATCTTTGTATATATTGCTTTTATATAGTATAAGAAACATATATGCAAATCATCGAAACAGTACAATTCGCCAATTTTTTGTTCTTCAAGATTAAGTGAACTACGAGCCCCATTGTTAATCCTTTAAAGGAAATTGTTTGTAAATTTCGACAAGTAGAACAATGAATGGATCAGGTAGACGGTTGAAATCATTGTATATATTGCTTCTATATAAACTACGAAACATATATGCAAAGCATCCAAACAGTACAATTCGCCAATTATTTCATCTTCATGTTTAAGTGAACTACGAGCCCCATTGTTATCGTTTAAAGGAAATTATGTGTAAATTTCGACAAGTAGAACAATGATTGGAACACGTAGACGGTTGAAATCTTTGTATATATTGCTTCCATATAGTCTAAGAAACATGTACGCAAAGCATCCAAACAGTACCATTCGCCAATTTTTTGGTCTTCAAGTTTAAGTGAACAATGAGCCCCAATGGTTAATCCTTTATCGGAAATTATTTGTAATTTTCGACAAGTAGAACAATGAATGGAACAGGTAGACGGTTGAAATCTTTGTATATGTTGCTTCTATATAGTCTAAGAAACATATATGCAAAGCATCCAAACAGTACAATTCGCCAATTTATTGTTCTTCAAGTTTAAGTGAACAATGAGCCCCAATGGTTAAACCTTTATCGGAAATTATTTGTAACTTTCGACAAGTAGAACAATGAATAGAACAGGTAGACGGTTGAAATCTTTGTATATGTTGCTTCTATATAGTCTAAGAAACATATATGCAAAGCATCCAAACAGTACCATTCGCCAATTATTTGTTCTTCAAGTTTAAGTGAACTACGAGCCCCATTGTTAATCCTTTAAGGGAAATTATTTGTAAATTTCGACAAGAAGAACAATGAATGGAACAGGTAGACTGTTGAAATCATTGTATATATTGCTTCTATATAGTCTAAGTAACATATATGCAAAGCATCCAAACAGTACCCTTCGCCAATTTTTTGTTCTTCAAGTTTAAGTGAACTACGAGCCCCATTGTTAATCCTTTAAAGGAAATTATTTGTAAATTTCGACAAGTAGAACAATGAATGAAATAGGTAGACGGTTGAAATCATTGTATATATTGCTTCTATATAGTCTAAGAAACATATATGCAAAGCATCCAAACAGTACAATTCGCCAATTTTTTGTTCTTCAAGTTTAAGTGAACTACGAGCCCCATTGTTAATCCTTTAACGGAAATTAATTGTAAATTTCTACAAGTAGAACAATGATTGGAACACACAGACGGTTGAAATCTTTTTATATATTGCTTCTATATAGTCTATGAAACATATATGCAAAGCATCCAAACCCTACCAGTCGCCAATTTTTTGATCTTCAAGATTATGTGAACGGCGAGCCCCATTGATAATCATGAAATGGAAATTATTTGTAACTTTCTACAAGTAGAACAATGAATAGTACAGGTAGACGGGCGAAATCTTTCTATATATTGCTTCTAAATAGTCTAAGAAACATATATGCAATGCATCCAAACAGTACAATTCGCCAATTTTTTGTTCTTCAAGTTTAAGTGAACAATGAGCCCCATTGTTAATCCTTTAAAGGAAATTATTTTTAAATTTCGACAAGTAGAACAATGATTGGAACACGTAGACGGTTGAAATCTTTGTATATATTGCTTCTATATAGTCTAAGAAACATATATGCAAAGCATCCAAACAGTACCAGTCGCCAATTTTTTGTTCTTCAAGTTTAAGTGAACAACGAGGCCCATTGATAATCATGAAACGGAAACTATTTGTAACTTTCGACAAGATGAACAATGAATAGAACAGGTAGACGGTTGAAATCTTTGTATATGTTGCTTCTATATAGTCTAAGAAACCTATATGCGATGCATCTAAACAGTAACATTCGCCAATGTATTGATCTTCAAGTTTAAGTGAACAGCGATCCCCATTGATAATCATGAAATGGAAATTATTTGTAACTTTCTACAAGTAGAACAATGAATAGTACAGGTAGACGGGTGAAATCTTTCTATATATTGCTTCTATATAGTCTAAGAAACATATATGCAAAGCATCCAAACAGTACAAATCGCCAATTTTTTGTTCTTCAAGTTTAAGTGAACTACGAGCCCCATTGTTAATCCTTTAAAGGAAATTATTTGTAAATTTCGACAAGTAGAACAATGAATGGATCAGGTAGACGGTTGAAATCATTGTATATATTGCTTCTATATAGTCTAAGAAACATATATGCAAAGCATCCAAACAGTACAATTCGACAATTTTTTGTTCTTCAAGTTTAGTGAACAATGAGCCCCAATGGTTAATCCTTTATCGGAAATTATTTGTAATTTTCGACAAGTAGAACAATGAATGGAACAGGTAGACGTTTGAAATCTTTGTATATATTGCTTCTATATAATCTAAGAAACATATATGCAAAGCATCCAAACAGTACAATTCGCCAATTATTTCATCTTCATGTTTAAGTGAACTACGAGCCCCATTGTTAATACTTTAACGGAAATTATTTGTAACTTGCGACAAGTAGAACAATGAGTGGAACAGGTAGACGGTTGAAATCAATGTATATATTGCTTCTATATAGTCTAAGAAACATATATGCAAAGCATCCAAACGGTAACATTCGCCAATTTCTTGTTCCTCAAGTTTAAGTGAACAATGAGCCACATTGTTAATCCTTTATCGGAAATTATTTGTAAATTTCGACAAGTAGAACAATGAATGGAACAGGTAGACTGTTGAAATCATTGTATATGTTGCTTCTATATAGTCCAAGAAACATATATGCAAAGCGTCCAAACAGTACAATTCGCCAATTTTTTGTTCTTCAAGTTTAAGTGATCAATGAGCCCCATTGTTAATCCTTTATCGGAAATTATTTGTAACTTTCGACAAGTAGAACATTGAATGGAACAGGTAGACGGTTGAAATCTTTGTATATATTGCTTCTATATAGTATAAGAAACATATATGCAAAGCATCCAAACAGTACCATTCGCCAATTTTTTGTTCTTCAAGTTTAAGTGAACTACGAGCCCCATTGTTAATCCTTTAAAGGAATTTATTTGTAACTTTCGACAAGTAGAACAATGAATGGAACAGGTAGACTGTTGAAATCATTGTATATGTTGCTTCTATATAGTCCAAGAAACATATATGCAAAGCGTCCAAACAGTACAATTCGCCAATTTTTTGTTCTTCAAGTTTAAGTGAACAATGAGCCCCATTGATAATCCTTTAACGGAAATTATTTGTAACTTGCGACAAGTAGAACAATGAATGGAACAGGAAGACGGTTGAAATCAATGTATATATTGCTTCTATATAGTCTAAGAAACATATATGCAAAGCATCCAAACAGTACCATTCGCCAATTTTTTGATCTTCAAGTTTAAGTGAACAGCGAGCTCCATTGATAATCATGAAATGGAAATTATTTGTAACTTTCTACAAGTAGAACGATGAATGGATCATGTAGACGGTTGAAATCATTGTATATATTGCTTCTATATAGCCTACGAAACATATATGCAAAGCATCCAAACAGTACAATTCGCCAATTTTTTGCTCTTCAAGTTTAATTGAACTACGAGCCCCATTGTTAATCCTTTAAAGGAAATTATTTGTAAATTTCGACAAGTAGAACAATGAATGGATCATGTAGACGGTTGAAATCATTGTATATATTGCTTCTATATAGTCTAAGAAACATATATGCAAAGCATCCAAACAGTACCATTCGCCAATTTTTTGTTCTTCAAGTTTAAGCGAACAATGAGACCCATTGTTAATCCTTTGTCGGAAATTATTTGTAACTTTCGACAAGTAGAACATTGAATGGAACAGGTAGACGGTTGAAATCTTTGTATATATTGCTTCTATATAATCTAAGAAACATATATGCAAAGCATCCAAACAGTACAATTCGCCAATTATTTCATCTTCATGTTTAAGTGAACTACGAGCCCCATTGTTAATACTTTAACGGAAATTATTTGTAACTTGCGACAAGTAGAACAATGAGTGGAACAGGTAGACGGTTGAAATCCATGTATATATTGCTTCTATATAGTCTAAGAAACATATATGCAAAGCATCCAAACGGTACCATTCGCCAATTTTTTGTTCTTCAAGTTTAAGTGAACAATGAGCCCCATTGTTAATCCTTTATCGGAAATTATTTGTAAATTTCGACAAGTAGAACAATGAATGGAACAGGTAGACTGTTGAAATCATTGTATATGTTGCTTCTATATAGTCCAAGAAACATATATGCAAAGCGTCCAAACAGTACAATTCGCCAATTTTTTTTTCTTCAAGTTTAAGTGAACAATGAGCCCCATTGTTAATCCTTTATCGGAAATTATTTGTAACTTTCGACAAGTAGAACATTGAATGGAACAGGTAGATGGTTGAAATCTTTTTATATATTGCTTCTATATAGTCTAAGAAACATATATGCAAAGCATCCAAACAGTACCAGTCGCCAATTTTTTGTTCTTCAAGTTTAAGTGAACAACGAGGCCCATTGATAATAATGAAACGGAAATAATTTGTAACTTTCGACACGATGAACAATGAATAGAACAGGTAGACGGTTGAAATCTTTGTATATGTTGCTTCTATATAGTCTAAGAAACCTATATGCGATGCATCTAAACAGTAACATTCGCCAATGTATTGATCTTCAAGTTTAAGTGAACAGCGACCCCATTGATAATCATGAAATGGAAATTATTTGTAACTTTCTACAAGTAGAACAATGAATAGTACAGGTAGACGGGTGAAATCTTTCTATCTATTGCTTCTATATAGTCTAAGAAACATATATGCAAAGCATCCAAACAGTACAATTCGCCAATTTTTTGTTCTTCAAGTTTAAGTAAACTACGATCCCCATTGTTAATCCCTTAACGGAAATTGTTTGTAACTTTCGACAAGTAGAACAATGAATGGAACTGGTAGACGGTTGAAATCTTTTTATATATTGCTTCTATATAGTCTAAGAAACATATATGCAAAGCATCCAAACAGTACCAGTCGCCAATTTTTTGATCTTCAAGATTATGTGAACGGCGAGCCCCATTGATAATCATGAAATGGAAATTATTTGTAACTTTCTACAAGTAGAACAATGAATAGTACAGGTAGACGGGCGAAATCTTTCTATATATTGCTTCTAAATAGTCTAAGAAACATATATGCAAAGCATCCAAACAGTACAATTCGCCAATTTTTTGTTCTTCAAGTTTAAGTGAACTACGAGCCCCATTGTTAATACTTTAACGGAAATTATTTGACCGATTGTCAATGGTGATTATCAATGGGGCTCGCTGTTCAATTAAACTTGAAGATCAAAAAATTGGCGATTGTTACTGTTTAGATGCTTTGCATATAGGTTTCTTAGACTATATAGAAGCAACATATACAAAGATTTCAACCGTCTACCTGTTCTATTCATTGTTCTACTTGTAGAAAGTTATAAATAATTTCCGTTTCATGATTATCAATGGGGCTCGTTGTTCACTTAAACTTGAAGAACAAAAAATTGGCGAATGGTACTGTTTGGATGCTTTGCGTACATGTTTCTTAGACTATATGGAAGCAATATATACAAAGATTTCAACCGTCTACGTGTTCCAATCATTGTTCTACTTGTCGAAATTTACAAATAATTTCCTTTTAAGGATTAACAATGGGGCTCGTTGTCCACTTAAACTTGAAGAACAAAAAATTGGCGAATGGTACTGTTTGGATGCTTTGCATATATGTTTCTTAGACTATATAGAAGCAATATATACTTTGATTTCAACCGGCTACCTGTTCCATTCATTGTTCTACTTGTCACAAGTTACAAATAATTTCCGTTAAAGTATTAACAATGGGGCTCGTAGTTCACTTAAACTTGAAGATCAAATAATTGGCAAATTGTACTGTTTGGAAGCTTTGCATATATGTTTCTTAGACTATATAGAAGCAATATATACAATGATTTCAACAGTCTACCTGTTCCATTCATTGTTCTACTTGTCGAAATTTACAAATAATTTCCTTTAAAGGATTAACAATGGGGCTCGTAGTTCACTTAAACTTGAAGAACAAAAAATTGGCGAATGGTACTGTTTGGATGCTTTGCATATATGTTTCTTAGATTATATAGACGCAATATATACAAGGATTTCAACCGTCTACCTGTTCCATTCATTGTTCTACTTGTCGAAAGTTACAAATAATTACCGATAAAGGATTAACCATTGGGGCTCATTGTTCACTTAAACTTGAAGAACAAAAAATTGGCGAATTGTACTGTTTGGATGCTTTGCATATATGTTTCTTAAACTATATAGAAGCAATATATACAATGATTTCAACCGTCTACCTGTTCCATTCATTGTTCTACTTGTCGAAAGTTACAAATAATTTCCCTTTCATGATTAACCATTGGGGCTCATTGTTCACTTAAACTTGAAGAACAAAAAATTGGCGAATGGTACTGTTTGGATGCTTTGCATATATGTTTCTTAGACTATATGGAAGCAATATATACAAAGATTTCAACCGTCTACGTGTAGCAATCATTGTTCTACTTGTAGAAAGTTACAATTAATTTCCGTTAAAGGATTAACAATGGGGCTCGTAGTTCACTTAAACTTGAAGAACAAAAAATTGGCGAATTGTACTGTTTGGATGCTTTGCATATATGTTTCGTAGACTATATAGAAGCAATATATACAATGATTTCAACCGTCTACATGATCCATTCATTGTTCTACTTGTCGAAATTTACAAATAATTTCCTTTAAAGGATTAACAATGGGGCTCGTAGTTCACTTAAACTTGAAGAACAAAGAATTGGAGAAGGGTACTGTTTGGATGCTTTGCATATATGTTTCTTAGGCTATTTAGAAGCAATATATAGAAAGATTTCACCCGTCTACCTGTACTATTCATTGTTCTACTTGTAGAAATTTACAAATAATTTCCATTTCATGATTATCAATGGGGCTCGCTGTTCACTTAAACTTGAAGATCAAAAAATTGGCGATTGTTACTATTTGGATGCTTTGCATATATGTTTCTTAGACTATATAGAAGCAATATATACATTGATTTCAACCGTCTAACTGTTCCATTCATTGTTCTACTTGTCGAAAGTTACAAATAATTTCCGATAAAGGATTAAACATTGGGGCTCATTGTTCACTTAAACTTGAACAACAAAAAATTGGCGAATTGTACTGTTTGGATGCTTTGCATATATGTTTCTTAGACTATATAGAAGCAATATAAGCAAAGATTTCAACCGTCTACCTGTTCCATTCATTGTTCTACTTGTCGAAAGTTACAAATAATTTCCGATAAAGGATTAACAATGGGGCTCGTAATTCACTTAAAATTGAAGAACAAAAAATTGGCGAATTGTACTGTTTGGATGCTTTGCATATATGTTTCTTAGACTATATAGAAGCAATATATACATTGATTTCAACCGTCTACCAGTTCCATTCATTGTTGTACTTGTCGCAAGTTACAAATAATTTCCGTTTAAGGAGTAACAATGGGGCTCGTAGTTCACTTAAACTTGAAGAACAAAAAATTGGCGAATGGTACTGTTTGGATGCTTTGCATATATGTTTCTTAGACTATTTAGAAGCAATATATACATTGATTTCAACCGTCTACCAGTTCCATTCATTGTTGTACTTGTCGCAAGTTACAAATAATTTCCGATAAAGGATTAACAATGGAGCTCATTGTTCACTTAAACTTGAAGAACAAAAAATTGGCGAATGGTACTGTTTGGATGCTTTGCGTACATGTTTCTTAGACCATATGGAAGCAATATATACAAAGATTTCAACCGTCTACGTGTTCCAATCATTGTTCTACTTGTCGTAAATTACAATTGATTTCCTTTAAAGGACTAACAATGGGGCTCGTTGTTCACTTAAACTTGAAGAACAATAAATTGGCGAATTGTACTGTTTGGATGCTTTGCATATATGTTTCTTAGACTATATAGAAGCAATATATACATTGATTTCAACCGTCTACCAGTTCCATTCATTGTTGTACTTGTCGCAAGTTACAAATAATTTCCGATAAAGGATTAACAATGGAGCTCATTGTTCACTTAAACTTGAAGAACAAAAAATTGGCGAATGGTACTGTTTGGATGCTTTGCGTACATGTTTCTTAGACCATATGGAAGCAATATATACAAAGATTTCAACCGTCTACGTGTTCCAATCATTGTTCTACTTGTCGTAAATTACAATTGATTTCCTTTAAAGGACTAACAATGGGGCTCGTTGTTCACTTAAACTTGAAGAACAATAAATTGGCGAATTGTACTGTTTGGATGCTTTGCATATATGTTTCTTAGACTATATAGAACCAATATATACAAAGATTTCAACCGTCTAACTGTTCCATTCATTGTTCTACTTGTCGAAATTTACAAATAATTTCCGATAAAGGATTAACAATGGGGATCGTAGTTTACTTAAACTTGAAGAACAAAAAATCGGCGAATTGTACTGTTTGGATGCTTTGCATATATGTTTCTTAGACTATATAGAAGCAATATATACAAAGATTTCAACCGTCTACTTGTTCCATTCATTGTTCTACTTGTCGAAAGTTACAAATAATTTCCGATAAAGGATTAACAATGGAGCTCATTGTTCACTTAAACTTGAAGAACAAAAAATTGGCGAATGGTACTGTTTGGATGATTTGCATATATGTTTCTTAGACTATTTAGAAGCAATATATACAAAGATTTCAACCGTCTACCTGTTCCATTCATTGTTCTACTTGTCGAAAGTTACAAATAATTTCCCTTTCATGATTAACCATTGGGGCTCATTGTTCACTTAAACTTGAAGAACAAAAAATTGGCGAATGGTACTGTTTGGATGCTTTGCATATATGTTTCGTAGACTATATAGAAGCAATATATACAATGATTTCAACCCTCTACATGATCCATTCATTGTTCTACTTGTCGAAATTTACAAATAATTTCCTTTAAAGGATTAACAATGGGGCTCGTAGTTCACTTAAACTTGAAGAACAAAAAATTGGCGAATTGTACTGTTTGGATGCTTTGCATATATGTTTCTTAGACTATTTAGAAGCAATATATAGAAAGATTTCACCCGTCTACCGGTACTATTCATTGTTCTACTTGTAGAAAGTTACAAATAATTTCCATTTCATGATTATCAATGGGGCTCGCTGTTCACTTAAACTCGAAGATCAAAAAATTGGCGATTGTTACTGTTTAGATGATTTTCATATAGGTTTCTTAGACTATATAGAAGCAACATATACAAAGATTTCAACCGTCTACCTGTTCCATTCATTGTTCTACTTGTCGAAAATTACAAATAATTTCCGATAAAGGATTAACCATTGGGACTCATTGTTCACTTAAACTTGAAGAACAAAAAATTGGCGAATTGTACTGTTTGGATGCTTTGCATATATGTTTCTTAGACTATATAGAAGCAATATATACATTGATTTCAACCGTCTACCAGTTCCATTCATTGTTGTACTTGTCGCAAGTTACAAATAATTTCCGTTTAAGGAGTAACAATGGGGCTCGTAGTTCACTTAAACTTGAAGAACAAAAAATTGGCGAATGGTACTGTTTGGATGCTTTGCATATATGTTTCTTAGACTATTTAGAAGCAATATATACATTGATTTCAACCGTCTACCAGTTCCATTCATTGTTGTACTTGTCGCAAGTTACAAATAATTTCCGATAAAGGATTAACAATGGAGCTCATTGTTCACTTAAACTTGAAGAACAAAAAATTGGCGAATGGTACTGTTTGGATGCTTTGCGTACATGTTTCTTAGACCATATGGAAGCAATATATACAAAGATTTCAACCGTCTACGTGTTCCAATCATTGTTCTACTTGTCGTAAATTACAATTGATTTCCTTTAAAGGACTAACAATGGGGCTCGTTGTTCACTTAAACTTGAAGAACAATAAATTGGCGAATTGTACTGTTTGGATGCTTTGCATATATGTTTCTTAGACTATATAGAAGCAATATATACATTGATTTCAACCGTCTACCAGTTCCATTCATTGTTGTACTTGTCGCAAGTTACAAATAATTTCCGATAAAGGATTAACAATGGAGCTCATTGTTCACTTAAACTTGAAGAACAAAAAATTGGCGAATGGTACTGTTTGGATGCTTTGCGTACATGTTTCTTAGACCATATGGAAGCAATATATACAAAGATTTCAACCGTCTACGTGTTCCAATCATTGTTCTACTTGTCGTAAATTACAATTGATTTCCTTTAAAGGACTAACAATGGGGCTCGTTGTTCACTTAAACTTGAAGAACAATAAATTGGCGAATTGTACTGTTTGGATGCTTTGCATATATGTTTCTTAGACTATATAGAACCAATATATACAAAGATTTCAACCGTCTAACTGTTCCATTCAT
Source organism: Cerceris ruficornis (assembly GCA_963989415.1). Taxonomy (NCBI): domain Eukaryota; kingdom Metazoa; phylum Arthropoda; class Insecta; order Hymenoptera; family Crabronidae; genus Cerceris; species Cerceris ruficornis. The sequence goes on from CAXDIW010000424.1 coordinate 11,459, forward strand.
TGTTCTACTTGTCGAAATTTACAAATAATTTCCGTTTAAGGAGTAACAATGGGGCTCGTAGTTCACTTAAACTTGAAGAACAAAAAATTGGCGAATGGTACTGTTTGGATGCTTTGCATATATGTTTCTTAGACTATTTAGAAGCAATATATACATTGATTTCAACCGTCTACCAGTTCCATTCATTGTTGTACTTGTCGCAAGTTACAAATAATTTCCGATAAAGGATTAACAATGGAGCTCATTGTTCACTTAAACTTGAAGATGAAATAATTGGCGAATTGTACTGTTTGGATGCTTTGCATATATGTTTCTTAGATTATATAGAAGCAATATACACAAAGATTTCAACGGTCTACCTGTTCCATTCATTGTTCTACTTATCGAAAGTTACAAATAATTTCCGTTACGGGATTAACAATGGGGATCGTAGTTTACTTAAACTTGAAGAACAAAAAATTGGCGTATGGTACTGTTTGGATGCTTTGCGTACATGTTTCTTAGACAATATGGAAGCAATATATACAAAGATTTCAACCGTCTACGTGTTCCATTCATTGTTCTACTTGTCGAAATTTACAAATAATTTCCTTTAAAGGATTAACAATGGGGCTCGTAGTTCACTTAAACTTGAAGAACAAAAAATTGGCGAATTGTACTGTTTGGATGCTTTGCGTACATGTTTCTTAGACCATATGGAAGCAATATATACAAAGATTTCAACCATCTAACTGTTCTATTCGTTGTTCTACTTGTAGAAAGTTACAAATAATTTCCCTTTCATGATTATCAATGGGGCTCGTTGTTCACTTAAACTTGAAGAACAATAAATTGGCGAATGGTACTGTTTGGATGCTTTGCATATATGTTTCTTAGACTATATAGAAGCAATATATACAATGATTTCAACCGTCTACCTGTTCCATTCATTGTTCTACTTGTCGAAAGTTACAAATAATTTCTGTTAAAGGATTAACAATGGGAATCGTAGTTCACTTAAACTTGAAGAACAAAAAATTGGCGAATTGTACTGTTTCGATGCTTTGCATATATGTTTCTTTGACTATATAGAAGCAATATATAGATTGATTTCCACCGTCTACCTGTTCCATTCATTGTTCTACTTGTAGAAAATTACAATTAATTTCCGTTAAAGGATTAACAATGGGGCTCGTAGTTCACTTAAACTTGAAGTAAAAAAATTGGCGAATTGTACTGTTTGGATGCTTTGCATATATGTTTCTTAGACTATACAGAAGCAATATATAGAAGGATTTCACTCGTCTACCTGTACTATTCATTGTTCTACTTGTAGAAAGTTACAAATAATTACCACTTCATGATTATCAATGGGGCTCGTTGTTCACTTAAACTTGAAGAACAAAAAATTGGCGAATGTTACTGTTTGGATGCTTTGCATATATGTTTCTTAGACTATATAGAAGCAATATATACAAAGATTTCAACCGTCTACCTGTTCCATTCATTGTTCTACTTGTCGAAAATTACAATTAATTTCCGTTAAAGGATTAACAATGGGGCTCGTAGTTCACTTAAACTTGAAGTACAAAAAATTGGCGAATTGTACTGTTTGGATGCTTTGCATATATGTTTCTTAGACTATACAGAAGCAATATATAGAAGGATTTCACTCGTCTACCTGTACTATTCATTGTTCTACTTGTAGAAAGTTACAAATAATTACCACTTCATGATTATCAATGGGGCTCGTTGTTCACTTAAACTTGAAGAACAAAAAATTGGCGAATGGTACTGTTTGGATGCTTTGCATATATGTTTCTTAGACTATATAGAAGCAATATATACAAAGATTTCAACCGTCTACCTGTTCCATTCATTGTTCTACTTGTCGAAATTTACAAATAATTTCCTTTAAAGGATTAACAATGGGGCTCGTAGTTCACTTAAACTTGAAGAACAAAAAATTGGCGAATTGTACTGTTTGGATGCTTTGCGTACATGTTTCTTAGACCATATGGAAGCAATATATACAAAGATTTCAACCGTCTACGTGTTCCAATCATTGTTCTACTTGTCGTAATTTACAAATAATTTCCTTTAAAGGATTAACAATGGGGCTCGTTGTTCACTTAAACTTGAAGAACAATAAATTGGCGAATTGTACTGTTTGGATGCTTTGCATATATGTTTCTTAGACTATATAGAACCAATATATACAAAGATTTCAACCGTCTAACTGTTCCATTCATTGTTCTACTTGTCGAAAGTTACAAATAATTTCCGATAAAGGATTAAACATTGGGGCTCATTGTTCACTTAAACTTAAAGAACAAAAAATTGGCGAATTGTACTGTTTGGATGCTTTGCATATATGTTTCTTAGACTATATAGAGGCAATATCTACAAAGATTTCAACCGTCTACCTGTTCCATTCATTGTTCTACTTGTCGAAAGTTACAAATAATTTCCCTTTCATGATTATCAATGGGGCTCGTTGTTCACTTAAACTTGAAGAACAATAAATTGGCGAATGGTACTGTTTGGATGCTTTGCATATATGTTTCTTAGACTATATAGAACCAATATATACAAAGATTTCAACCGTCTAACTGTTCCATTCATTGTTCTACTTGTCTAAAGTTACAAATAATTTCCGATAAAGGATTAAACATTGGGGCTCATTGTTCACTTAAACTAGAAGAACAAAAAATTAGCGAATGGTACTGTTTGGATGCTTTGCATATATGTTTCTTAGACTATATGGAAGCAATATATATAAAGATTTCAACCGTCTACGTGTTCCAATCATTGTTCTACTTGTAGAAAGTTACAATTAATTTCCGTTAAAGGATTAACAATGGGGCTCGTAGTTCACTTAAACTTGAAGAACAAAAAATTGGCGTATGGTACTGTTTGGATGCTTTGCGTACATGTTTCTTAGACTATATGGAAGCAATATATACAAAGATTTCAACCGTCTACGTGTTCCATTCATTGTTCTACTTGTCGAAATTTACAAATAATTTCCTTTAAAGGATTAACAATGGGGCTCGTAGTTCACTTAAACTTGAAGAACAAAAAATTGGCGAATTGTACTGTTTGGATGCTTTGCGTACATGTTTCTTAGACTATATAGAAGCAATATATACAAAGATTTCAACCGTCTACCTGTTCCATTCATTGTTCTACTTGTCGAAAGTTACAAATAATTTCCGTTAAAGGATTAACAATGGGGCTCATAGTTCACTTAAACTTGAAGAACAAAAAATTGGCTCATGGTAATGTTTGGATGCTTTGCGTACATGTTTCCTAGACTATATGGAAGCAATATATACAATGATTTCAACCGTCTACTTGTTCCATTCATTGTTCTGCTTGTCGAAAGTTACAAATAATTTCCGTTAAAGGATTAACAATGGGGCTCATAGTTCACTTAAACTTGAAGAACAAAAAATTGGCTCATGGTAATGTTTGGATGCTTTGCGTACATGTTTCCTAGACTATATGGAAGCAATATATACAATGATTTCAACCGTCTACTTGTTCCATTCATTGTTCTGCTTGTCGAAAATTACAAATAATTTCCGATAAAGGATTAACAATGGGGCTCATAGTTCACTTAAACTTAAGAACAAAAAATTAGCGAATGGTACTGTTTGGATGCTTTGCATATATATTTCTTGGACTATATGGAAGTAATATATACAATGATTTCAACAGTCTACCTGTTCCATTCATTGTTCTACTTGTCGAAATTTACAAATAAATTCATTTAAAGGATTAACAATGGGGCTCGTTGTTCACTTAAACTTGAAGATCAATAAATTGGCGAATTGTACTGTTTGGATTCTTTGCAAATATGTTTCTTAGACTATATAGAAGCAATATATAGAAAGATTTCACCCGTCTACCTGTACTATTCATTGTTCTACTTGTCGAAAGTTACAAATAATTTCTGTTAAAGGATTAACAATGGGAATCGTAGTTCACTTAAACTTGCAGTACAAAAAATTGGCGAATTGTACTGTTTGGATGCTTTGCATATATGTTTCTTAGACTATATAGAAGCAATATATACAAAGATTTCAACCGTCTACCTGTTCCATTCATTGTTCTACTTGTCGAAAGTTACAAATAATTTCCGTTAAAGGATTAACAATGGGGCTCATAGTTCACTTAAACTTAAGAACAGAAAATTAGCGAATGGTACTGTTTAGATGCTTTGCATATATATTTCTTGGACTATATGGAAGCAATATATACAATGATTTCAACAGTCTACCTGTTCCATTCATTGTTCTACTTGTCGAAATTTACAAATAATTTCATTTAAAGGATTAACAATGGGGCTCGTTGTTCACTTAAACTTGAAGAACAATAAATTGGCGAATTGTACTGTTTGGATTCTTTGCATATATGTTTCTTAGACTATATAGAAGCAATATATAGAAAGATTTCACCCGTCTACCTGTACTATTCATTGTTCTACTTGTCGAAAGTTACAAATAATTTCTGTTAAAGGATTAACAATGGGAATCGTAGTTCACTTAAACTTGCAGTACAAAAAATTGGCGAATTGTACTGTTTGGATGCTTTGCATATATGTTTCTTAGACTATATAGAAGCAATATATACAATGATTTCAACCGTCTACCTGTTCCATTCACTGTTCTACTTGTCGAAAGTTACAAATAATTTCCGATAAAGGATTAACAATGGGGCTCATTGTTCACTTAAACTTGAAGAACAAAGAATTGGCGAATGGTACTGTTTGGATGCTTTGCATATATGTTTCTTAGACTATATAGAAGCAATATATACATTGATTTCAACCGTCTACCTGTTCCATTCATTGTTCTACTTGTCGGAAGTTACAAATAATTTCCGTTAAAGTATTAACAATGGGGCACGTTGTTCACTTAAACATGAAGATGAAATAATTGGCGAATTGTACTGTTTGGATGCTTTGCATATATGTTTCTTAGATTATATAGAAGCAATATATACAAAGATTTCAACCGTCTACCTGTTCCATTCATTGTTCTACTTGTCGAAAATTACAAATAATTTCCTTTAAAGGATTAACAATGGGGCTCGTAGTTCACTTAAACTTGAAGAACAAAGAATTGGCGAATGGTACTGTTTGGATGCTTTGCATATATGTTTCTTAGACTATATAGAAGCAATATATACATTGATTTCAACCGTCTACCTGTTCCATTCATTGTTCTACTTGTCGGAAGTTACAAATAATTTCCGTTAAAGTATTAACAATGGGGCACGTTGTTCACTTAAACATGAAGATGAAATAATTGGCGAATTGTACTGTTTGGATGCTTTGCATATATGTTTCTTAGATTATATAGAAGCAATATATACAAAGATTTCAACCGTCTACCTGTTCCATTCATTGTTCTACTTGTCGAAAATTACAAATAATTTCCGATAAAGGCTTAACCATTGGGGCTCATTGTTCACTAAACTTGAAGAACAAAAAATTGTCGAATTGTACTGTTTGGATGCTTTGCATATATGTTTCTTAGACTATATAGAAGCAATATATACAATGATTTCAACCGTCTACCTGTTCCATTCATTGTTCTACTTGTCGAAAATTACAAATAATTTCCGATAAAGGATTAACAATGGGGCCCGTTGTACACTTAAGTTTGAAGATCAAAAAATTGGCGATTGTTACTCTTTGGATGCTTTGCGTACATGTTTCTCAGAATATATGGAAGCAATATATACAAAGATTTCAACCGTCTACGTGTTCCAATCATTGTTCTACTTGTCGAAATTTACAAATAATTTCCGTTTCATGATTATCAATGGGGCTCGTTGTTCACTTAAACTTGAAGAACAAAAAAATTGGCGAATGGTACTGTTTGGATGCTTTGCATATATATTTCTTAGACTATATAGAAGCAATATATACAAAGATTTCAACCGTCTACCTGTTCCATTCATTGTTCTACTTGTCGAAAGTTACAAATAATTTCCGTTAAAGGATTAACAATGGGGCTCATAGTTCACTTAAACTTGAAGAACAAAAAATTGGCTCATGGTAATGTTTGGATGCTTTGCGTACATGTTTCTTAGACTATATGGAAGCAATATATACGATGATTTCAACCGTCTACTTGTTGCATTCATTGTTCAACTTGTCGAAAGTTACAAATAATTTCCGATAAAGGATTAACCATTGGGGCTCATTGTTCACTAAAACTTGAAGAACAAAAATTGGCGAATTGTACTGTTTAGATGCTTTGCATATATGTTTCTTAGACTATATAGAAGCAATATATACATTGATTTCAACCGTCTACCTGTTCCATTCATTGTTCTACTTGTCGAAAGTTACAAATAATTTCTGTTAAAGGATTAACAATGGGAATCGTAGTTCACTTAAACTTGAAGTACAAAAAATTGGCGAATTGTATTGTTTGGATGCTTTGCATATATGTTTCTTAGACTATATAGAAGCAATATATACAATGATTTCAACCTTCTTCCTGCTCCATTCATTGTTCTACTTGTAGAAAGTTAACAATAATTTCCATTTAAAGGATTAACAATGGGGCTCGTTGTTCACTTAAACTTGAAGAACAATAAATTGGCGAATTGTACTGTTTGGATGCTTTGCATATATGTTTCTTTGACTATATAGAAGCAACATATACATTGATTTCCACCGTCTACCTGTTCCATTCATTGTTCTAGTTGTAGAAAATCACAATTAATTTCCGTTAAAGGATTAACAATGGGGCTCGTAGTTCACTTAAACTTGAAGTACAAAAAATTGGCGAATTGTACTGTTTGGATGCTTTGCATATATGTTTCTTAGACTATACAGAAGCAATATATAGAAGGATTTCACTCGTCTACCTTTACTATTCATTGTTCTACTTGTAGAAAGTTACAAATAATTACCACTTCATGATTATCAATGGGGCTCGTTGTTCACTTAAACTTGAAGAACAAAAAATTGGCGAATGGTACTGTTTGGATGCTTTGCATATAAGTTTCTTAGACTATATAGAAGCAATATATACAAAGATTTCAACCGTCTACCTGTTCCATTCATTGTTCTACTTGTCGAAAGTTACAAATAATTTCCGTTAAAGGATTAACAATGGGGCTCATAGTTCACTAAAACTTGAAGAACAAAAAATTGGCTCATGGTAATGTTTGGATGCTTTGCGTACATGTTTCTTAGACTATATGGAAGCAATATATACAATGATTTCAACCGTCTACTTGTTCCATTCATTGTTCTACTTGTCGAAAATTACAAATAATTTCCGATAAAGGATTAACCATTGGGGCTCATTGTTCACTAAAACTTGAAGAACAAAAAATTGGCGAATTGTACTGTTTAGATGCTTTGCATATATGTTTCTTAGACTATATAGAAGCAATATATACATTGATTTCAACCGTCTACCTGTTCCACTCATTGTTCTACATGTCGCAAGTTACAAATAATTTCCGTTAAAGTATTAACAATGGGGCTCGTAGTTCACTTAAACATGAAGATGAAATAATTGGCGAATTGTACTGTTTGGATGCTTTGCATATATGTTTCTTAGATTATCTAGAAGCAATATATACAAAGATATCAACCGTCTACCTGTTCCATTCATTGTTCTACTTGTCGAAAATTACAAATAATTTCCGATAAAGGATTAACCATTGGGGCTCATTGTTCACTAAACTTGAAGAACAAAAAATTGTCGAATTGTACTGTTTGGATGCTTTGCATATATGTTTCTTAGACTATATAGAAGCAATATATACAATGATTTCAACCGTCTACCTGTTCCATTCATTGTTCTACTTGTCGAAAATTACAAATAATTTCCGATTAAGGATTAACAATGGGGCCCGTTGTACACTTAAATTTGAAGATCAAAAAATTGGCGATTGTTACTCTTTGGATGCTTTGCGTACATGTTTCTCAGAATATATGGAAGCAATATATACAAAGATTTCAACCGTCTACGTGTTCCATTCATTGTTCTACTTGTCGAAATTTACAAATAATTTCCTTTAAAGGATTAACAATGGGGCTCGTAGTTCACTTAAACTTGAAGAACAAAAAATTGGCGAATTGTACTGTTTGGATGCTTTGCGTACATGTTTCTTAGACCATATGGAAGCAATATATACAAAGATTTCAACCATCTAACTGTTCTATTCGTTGTTCTACTTGTAGAAAGTTACAAATAATTTCCCTTTCATGATTATCAATGGGGCTCGTTGTTCACTTAAACTTGAAGAACAATAAATTGGCGAATGGTACTGTTTGGATGCTTTGCATATATGTTTCTTAGACTATATAGAAGCAATATATACAATGATTTCAACCGTCTACCTGTTCCATTCATTGTTCTACTTGTACAAAGTTACAAATAATTACCACTTCATGATTATCAATGGGGCTCGTTGTTCACTTAAACTTGAAGAACAAAAAATTGGCAAATGGTACTGTTTGGATGCTTTGCATATATGTTTCTTAGACTATATAGAAGCAATATATACAAAGATTTCAACCGTCTACCTGTTCCATTCATTGTTCTACTTGTCGAAATTTACAAATAATTTCCTTTAAAGGATTAACAATGGGGCTCGTAGTTCACTTATACTTGAAGAACAAAAAATTGGCGAATTGTACTGTTTGGATGCTTTGCGTACATGTTTCTTAGACCATATGGAAGCAATATATACAAAGATTTCAACCGTCTACGTGTTCCAATCATTGTTCTACTTGTCGTAATTTACAAATAATTTCCTTTAAAGGATTAACAATGGGGCTCGTTGTTCACTTAAACTTGAAGAACAATAAATTGGCGAATTGTACTGTTTGGATGCTTTGCATATATGTTTCTTAGACTATATAGAACCAATATATACAAAGATTTCAACCGTCTAACTGTTCCATTCATTGTTCTACTTGTCGAAAGTTACAAATAATTTCCGATAAAGGATTAAACATTGGGGCTCATTGTTCACTTAAACTTGAAGAACAAAAAATTGGCGAATTGTACTGTTTGGATGCTTTGCATATATGTTTCTTAGACTATATAGAGGCAATATATACAAAGATTTCAACCGTCTACCTGTTCCATTCATTGTTCTACTTGTCGAAAGTTACAAATAATTTCCCTTTCATGATTATCAATGGGGCTCGTTGTTCACTTAAACTTGAAGAACAATAAATTGGCGAATGGTACTGTTTGGATGCTTTGCATATATGTTTCTTAGACTATATAGAACCAATATATACAAAGATTTCAACCGTCTAACTGTTCCATTCATTGTTCTACTTGTCTAAAGTTACAAATAATTTCCGATAAAGGATTAAACATTGGGGCTCATTGTTCACTTAAACTAGAAGAACAAAAAATTAGCGAATGGTACTGTTTGGATGCTTTGCATATATGTTTCTTAGACTATATGGAAGCAATATATATAAAGATTTCAACCGTCTACGTGTTCCTATCATTGTTCTACTTGTAGAAAGTTACAATTAATTTCCGTTAAAGGATTAACAATGGGGCTCGTAGTTCACTTAAACTTGAAGAACAAAAAATTGGCGTATGGTACTGTTTGGATGCTTTGCGTACATGTTTCTTAGACTATATGGAAGCAACATATACAAAGATTTCAACCGTCTACGTGTTCCATTCATTGTTCTACTTGTCGAAATTTACAAATAATTTCCTTTAAAGGATTAACAATGGGGCTCATAGTTCACTTAAACTTGAAGAACAAAAAATTGGCTCATGGTAATGTTTGGATGCTTTGCGTACATGTTTCTTAGACTATATGGAAGCAATATATACAATGATTTCAACCGTCTACTTGTTCCATTCATTGTTCTGCTTGTCGAAAATTACAAATAATTTCCGATAAAGGATTAACAATGGGGCTCATAGTTCACTTAAACTTAAGAACAAAAAATTAGCGAATGGTACTGTTTGGATGCTTTGCATATATATTTCTTGGACTATATGGAAGCAACATATACAATGATTTCAACAGTCTACCTGTTCCATTCATTGTTCTACTTGTCGAAATTTACAAATAAATTCATTTAAAGGATTAACAATGGGGCTCGTTGTTCACTTAAACTTGAAGATCAATAAATTGGCGAATTGTACTGTTTGGATTCTTTGCAAATATGTTTCTTAGACTATATAGAAGCAATATATAGAAAGATTTCACCCGTCTACCTGTACTATTCATTGTTCTACTTGTCGAAAGTTACAAATAATTTCTGTTAAAGGATTAACAATGGGAATCGTAGTTCACTTAAACTTGCAGTACAAAAAATTGGCGAATTGTACTGTTTGGATGCTTTGCATATATGTTTCTTAGACTATATAGAAGCAATATATACAAAGATTTCAACCGTCTACCTGTTCCATTCATTGTTCTACTTGTCGAAAGTTACAAATAATTTCCGTTAAAGGATTAACAATGGGGCTCATAGTTCACTTAAACTTAAGAACAGAAAATTAGCGAATGGTACTGTTTAGATGCTTTGCATATATATTTCTTGGACTATATGGAAGCAATATATACAATGATTTCAACAGTCTACCTGTTCCATTCATTGTTCTACTTGTCGAAATTTACAAATAATTTCATTTAAAGGATTAACAATGGGGCTCGTTGTTCACTTAAACTTGAAGAACAATAAATTGGCGAATTGTACTGTTTGGATTCTTTGCATATATGTTTCTTAGACTATATAGAAGCAATATATAGAAAGATTTCACCCGTCTACCTGTACTATTCATTGTTCTACTTGTCGAAAGTTACAATTAATTTCCGTTAAAGGATTAACAATGGGGCTCGTAGTTCACTTAAACTTGAAGTACAAAAAATTGGCGAATTGTACTGTTTGGATGCTTTGCATATATGTTTCTTAGACTATACAGAAGCAATATATAGAAGGATTTCACTCGTCTACCTATTCCATTCATTGTTCTACTTGTCGAAATTTACAAATAATTTCCTTTAAAGGATTAACAATGGGGCTCGTTGTACACATAAACTTGAAGAAAAATGTATTGGCGAATTGTACTGTTTGGATGCTTTGCATATATGTTTCTTAGACTATATAGAAGCAATATATACATTGATTTCAACCGTCTACCTGTTCCATTCATTGTTCTACTTGTCGAAAGTTACAAATAATTTCTGTTAAAGGATTAACAATGGGAATCGTAGTTCACTTAAACTTGAAGTACAAAAAATTGGCGAATTGTATTGTTTGGATGCTTTGCATATATGTTTCTTAGACTATATAGAAGCAATATATACAATGATTTCAACCGTCTTCCTGCTCCATTCATTGTTCTACTTGTAGAAAGTTACAAATAATTTCCATTTAAAGGATTAACAATGGGGCTCGTTGTTCACTTAAACTTGAAGAACAATAAATTGGCGAATTGTACTGTTTGGATGCTTTGCATATATGTTTCTTTGACTATATAGAAGCAACATATACATTGATTTCCACCGTCTACCTGTTCCATTCATTGTTCTACTTGTAGAAAATTACAATTAATTTCCGTTAAAGGATTAACAATGGGGCTCGTAGTTCACTTAAACTTGAAGTACAAAAAATTGGCGAATTGTACTGTTTGGATGCTTTGCATATATGTTTCTTAGACTATACAGAAGCAATATATAGAAGGATTTCACTCGTCTACCTTTACTATTCATTGTTCTACTTGTAGAAAGTTACAAATAATTACCACTTCATGATTATCAATGGGGCTCGTTGTTCACTTAAACTTGAAGAACAAAAAATTGGCGAATGGTACTGTTTGGATGCTTTGCATATATGTTTCTTAGACTATATAGAAGCAATATATACAAAGATTTCAACCGTCTACCTGTTCCATTCATTGTTCTACTTGTCGAAAGTTACAAATAATTTCCGTTAAAGGATTAACAATGGGGCTCATAGTTCACTTAAACTTGAAGAACAAAAAATTGGCTCATGGTAATGTTTGGATGCTTTGCGTACATGTTTCTTAGACTATATGGAAGCAATATATACAATGATTTCAACCGTCTACTTGTTCCATTCATTGTTCTACTTGTCGAAAATTACAAATAATTTCCGATAAAGGATTAACCATTGGGGCTCATTGTTCACTAAAACTTGAAGAACAAAAAATTGGCGAATTGTACTGTTTAGATGCTTTGCATATATGTTTCTTAGACTATATAGAAGCAATATATACATTGATTTCAACCGTCTACCTGTTCCATTCATTGTTCTACTTGTCGAAATTTACAAATAATTTCTGTTAAAGGATTAACAATGGGCATCGTAGTTCACTTAAACTTGAAGTAAAAAAAATTGGCGAATTGTATTGTTTGGATGCTCTGCATATATGTTTCTTAGACTATATAGAAGCAATTCATACAATGATTTCAACCGTCTTCCTGCTCCATTCATTGTTCTACTTGTAGAAAGTTACAAATAATTTCCATTTAAAGGATTAACAATGGGGCTCGTTGTTCACTTAAACTTGAAGAACAATAAATTGGCGAATTGTACTGTTTGGATGCTTTGCATATATGTTTCTTAGACTATATAGAAGCAATGTATACAATGATTTCAACCGTCTTCCTGCTCCATTCATTGTTCTACTTGTAGAAAGTTACAAATAATTTCCATTTAAAGGATTAACAATGGGGCTCGTTGTTCACTTAAACTTGAAGAACAATAAATTGGCGAATTGTACTGTTTGGATGCTTTGCATATATGTTTCTTAGACTATACAGAAGCAATATATTGAAGGATTTCACTCGTCTACCTTTACTATTCATTGTTCTACTTGTAGAAAGTTACAAATAATTACCACTTCATGATTATCAATGGGGCTCGGTGTTCACTTAAACTTGAAGAACAAAAAATTGGCGAATGGTACTGTTTGGATGCTTTGCATATATGTTTCTTAGACTATATAGAAGCAATATATACAAAGATTTCAACCGTCTACCTGTTCCATTCATTGTTCTACTTGTCGAAAGTTACAAATAATTTCCGTTAAAGGATTAACAATGGGGCTCATAGTTCACTTAAACTTGAAGAACAAAAAATTGGCTCATGGTAATGTTTGGATGCTTTGCGTACATGTTTCTTAGACTATATGGAAGCAATATATACAATGATTTCAACCGTCTACTTGTTCCATTCATTGTTCTACTTGTCGAAAGTTACAAATAATTACCGATAAAGGATTAACCATTGGGGCTCATTGTTCACTTAAACTTGAAGAACAAAAAATTGGCGAATTGTACTGTTTGGATGCTTTGCATATATGTTTCTTAGACTATATGGAAGCAATATATACAAAGATTTCAACCGTCTACGTGTTCCAATCATTGTTCTACTTGTCGAAATTTACAAATAATTTCCTTTAAAGGATTAACAATGGGGCTCGTTGTACACATAAACTTGAAGAACAATGTATTGGCGAATTGTACTGTTTGGATGCTTTGCATATATGTTTCTTAGACTATATAGAAGCAATATATACAAAGATTTCAACCGTCAACTTGTTCCACTCATTGTTCTACTTGTCGAAAGTTAGAAATAATTTCCGATAAAGGATTAACCATTGGGGCTCATTGTTCACTTAAACTTGAAGAACAAAAAATTGGCGAATTGTACTGTTTGGATGCTTTGCATATATGTTTCTTAGACTATACAGAAGCAATATATAGAAGGATTTCACTCGTCTACCTGTACTATTCATTGTTCTACTTGTAGAAAGTTACAAATAATTACCACTTCATGATTATCAATGGGGCTCGTTGTTCACTTAAACTTGAAGAACAAAAAATTGGCGAATGGTACTGTTTGGATGCTTTACATATATATTTCTTAGACTATATAGAAGCAATATATACAAAGACTTCAACCGTCTACCTGTTCCATTCATTGTTCTACTTGTCGAAAGTTACAAATAATTTCCGTTAAAGGATTAACAATGGGGCTCATAGTTCACTTAAACTTGAAGAACAAAAAATTGGCTCATGGTAGTGTTTGGATGCTTTGCGTACATGTTTCTTAGACTATATGGAAGCAATATATACAATGATTTCAACCGTCTACTTGTTGCATTCATTGTTCTACTTGTCGAAAGTTACAAATAATTTCCGATAAAGGATTAACCATTGGGGCTCATTGTTCACTAAAACTTGAAGAACAAAAATTGGCGAATTGTACTGTTTAGATGCTTTGCATATATGTTTCTTAGACTATATAGAAGCAATATATACATTGATTTCAACCGTCTACCTGTTCCATTCATTGTTCTACTTGTCGAAAGTTACAAATAATTTCTGTTAAAGGATTAACAATGGGAATCGTAGTTCACTTAAACTTGAAGTACAAAAAATTGGCGAATTGTATTGTTTGGATGCTTTGCATATATGTTTCTTAGACTATATAGAAGCAATATATACAATGATTTCAACCGTCTTCCTGCTCCATTCATTGTTCTACTTGTAGAAAGTTACAAATAATTTCCATTTAAAGGATTAACAATGGGGCTCGTTGTTCACTTAAACTTGAAGAACAATAAATTGGCGAATTGTACTGTTTGGATGCTTTGCATATATGTTTCTTTGACTATATAGAAGCAACATATACATTGATTTCCACCGTCTACCTGTTCCATTCATTGTTCTACTTGTAGAAAATTACAATTAATTTCCGTTAAAGGATTAACAATGGGGCTCGTAGTTCACTTAAACTTGAAGTACAAAAAATTGGCGAATTGTACTGTTTGGATGCTTTGCATTTATGTTTCTTAGACTATACAGAAGCAATATATAGAAGGATTTCACTCGTCTACCTTTACTATTCATTGTTCTACTTGTAGAAAGTTACAAATAATTACCACTTCATGATTATCAATGGGGCTCGTTGTTCACTTAAACTTGAAGAACAAAAAATTGGCGAATGGTACTGTTTGGATGCTTTGCATATATGTTTCTTAGACTATACAGAAGCAATATATAGAAGGATTTCACTCGTCTACCTTTACTATTCATTGTTCTACTTGTAGAAAGTTACAAATAATTACCACTTCATGATTATCAATGGGGCTCGTTGTTCACTTAAACTTGAAGAACAAAAAATTGGCGAATGGTACTGTTTGGATGCTTTGCATATATGTTTCTTAGACTATATAGAAGCAATATATACAAAGATTTCAACCGTCTACCTGTTCCATTCATTGTTCTACTTGTCGAAAGTTACAAATAATTTCCGTTAAAGGATTAACAATGGGGCTCATAGTTCACTTAAACTTGAAGAACAAAAAATTGGCTCATGGTAATGTTTGGATGCTTTGCGTACATGTTTCTTAGACTATATGGAAGCAATATATACAATGATTTCAACCGTCTACTTGTTCCATTCATTGTTCTACTTGTCGAAAATTACAAATAATTTCCGATAAAGGATTAACCATTGGGGCTCATTGTTCACTAAAACTTGAAGAACAAAAAATTGGCGAATTGTACTGTTTAGATGCTTTGCATATATGTTTCTTAGACTATATAGAAGCAATATATACATTGATTTCAACCGTCTACCTGTTCCATTCATTGTTCTACTTGTCGAAATTTACAAATAATTTCTGTTAAAGGATTAACAATGGGCATCGTAGTTCACTTAAACTTGAAGTACAAAAAATTGGCGAATTGTATTGTTTGGATGCTCTGCATATATGTTTCTTAGACTATATAGAAGCAATTCATACAATGATTTCAACCGTCTTCCTGCTCCATTCATTGTTCTACTTGTAGAAAGTTACAAATAATTTCCATTTAAAGGATTAACAATGGGGCTCGTTGTTCACTTAAACTTGAAGAACAATAAATTGGCGAATTGTACTGTTTGGATGCTTTGCATATATGTTTCTTAGACTATATAGAAGCAATATATACAATGATTTCAACCGTCTTCCTGCTCCATTCATTGTTCTACTTGTAGAAAGTTACAAATAATTTCCATTTAAAGGATTAACAATGGGGCTCGTTGTTCACTTAAACTTGAAGAACAATAAATTGGCGAATTGTACTGTTTGGATGCTTTGCATATATGTTTCTTTGACTATATAGAAGCAACATATACATTGATTTCCACCGTCTACCTGTTCCATTCATTGTTCTACTTTTAGAAAATTACAATTAATTTCCGTTAAAGGATTAACAATAGGGCTCATTGTTCACTTAAACTTGAAGAACAAAAAATTGGCGAATTGTACTGTTTGGATGCTTTGCATATATGTTTCTTAGACTATATGGAAGCAATATATACAAAGATTTCAACCGTCTACGTGTTCCAAGCATTGTTCTACTTGTAGAAAGTTAGAATTAATTTCCGTTAAAGGATTAAAAATGGGGCTCGTAGTTCACTTAATCTTGAAGAACAAAAAATTGGCGATTGTTACTGTTTAGATGCTTTGCATATATGTTTCTTAGACTATATGGAAGCAATATATACAAAGATTTCATCCGTCTACGTGTCCCAATCATTGTACTACTTGTAGAAAGTTAGAATTAATTTCCTTTAAAGGATTAACAATGGGGCTCGTAGTTCACTTAAACTTGAAGAACAAAAAATTGGCGATTGTTACTGTTTAGATGCTTTGCATATATGTTTCTTAGACTATATGGAAGCAATATATACAAAGATTTCATCCGTCTACCTGTTCCATTCATTGTTCTACTTGTCGAAATTTACAAATAATTTCCTTTAAAGGATTAACAATGGGGCTCGTAGTTCACTTAAACTTGAAGAACAAAAAATTGGCGAATGGTACTGTTTGGATGCTTTGCATATATGTTTCTTACATTATATAGATGCAATATATACAAAGATTTCAACCGTCTACCTGTTCCATTCATTGTTCTACTTGTCGAAAGTTACAAATAATTTCTGATAACGGATTAACCATTGGGGCTCATTGTTCACTTAAACTTGAAGATAAAAAAATTGGCGAATGGTACTGTTTGGATGCTTTGCATATATGTTTCTTAGACTATATAGAAGCAATATATACAAGGATTTCAACATTCTGCCTGTTCCATTCATTGTTCTACTTGCCGAAATTTACAAATAATTTCCTTTAAAGAATTAACAATGGCTCTCGTAGTTCACTTAAACTTGAAGAGCAAAAAATTGGCGAATTGTACTGTTTGGACGCTATGCATATATGTTTCTTAGACTATATAGTAGCAATATATACAAAGATTTCAACCGTCTACCTGTTCCATTCATTGTTCTACTTGTCGAAAGTTACAAATAATTTCCGATAAAGGATTAACCATTGGGGCTCGTTGTTCACTTAAACTTGAAGAACAAACAATTGGCGAATGGTACTGTTTGGATGCTTTGCATATATGTTTCTTAGACTATATAGAAGCAATATATACAAGGATTTCAACAGTCTACCTGTTCCATTCATTGTTATACTTGCCGAAATTTACAAATAATTTCCTTTAAAGAATTAACAATGGGGCTCGTAGTTCACTTAAACTTGAAGAGCAAAAAATTGGCGAATTGTACTGTTTGGACGCTATGCATATATGTTTCTTAGACTATATAGTAGCAATATATACAATGATTTCAACAGTCTACCTGTTCCATTCATTGTTCTACTTGTCGAAATTTACAAATAATTTCCTTTAAAGGATTAACAATGGGGCTCGTAGTTCACTTAAACTTGAAGAACAAAAAATTGGCGAATGGTACTGTTTGGATGCTTTGCATATATGTTTCTTACATTATATAGAAGCAATATATACAAAGATTTCAACCGTCTACCTGTTCCATTCATTGTTCTACTTGTCGAAAGTTACAAGTAATTTCCGATAAAGGATTAACCATTGGGGCTCCTTGTTCACTTAAACTTGAAGAACAAAAAATTGGCGAATGGTACTGTTTGGATGCTTTGCGTACATGTTTCTTAGACTATATGGAAGCAATATATACAAAGATTTCATCCGTCTACGTGTTCCAAGCATTGTTCTACTTGTAGAAAGTTAGAATTAATTTCCGTTAAAGGATTAAAAATGGGGCTCGTAGTTCACTTAAACTTGAAGAACAAAAAATTGGCGATTGTTACTGTTTAGATGCTTTGCATATATGTTTCTTAGATTATATAGAAGCAATATATACAAAGATTTCAACCGTCTACCTGTTCCATTCATTGTTCTACTTGCCGAAATTTACAAATAATTTCCTTTAAAGGATTAACAATGGGGCTCGTTGTTCACTTAAACTTGAAGAACAATAAATTGGCGAATTGTACTGCTTAGATGCTTTGCATATATGTTTCTTAGATTAAATAGAAGCAATATATACAATGATTTCAACAGTCTACCTGTTCAGTTCATTGTTCTATTTGTCGAAATTTACAAATAATTTCCTTTAAAGGTTTAACAATGGGATCGTAGTTTACTTAAACTTGAAGAACAAGAAATTGGCGAATTGTACTGTTTGGATGATTTGCATATATGTTTCTTAGACTATATAGAAGCAATATATACAATGATTTCAACAGTCTACCTGTTCAATTCATTGTTCTACTTGTCGAAATTTACAATTAATTTCCTTTAAAGGATTAACAATGGGGCTCGTAGTTCACTTAAACTTGAAGAACAAAAAATTGGCGATTGGTACTGTTTGGATGCTTTGCATATATGTTTCTTATACTATATAGAAGCAATATATACAAAGATTTCAACCGTCTACCTGTTCCATTCATTGTTCTACTTGTCGAAAGTTACAAATAATTTCCGATAACGGATTAACCATTGGGGCTCATTGTTCACTTAAACTTGAAGAACAAAAAATTGGCTAATTGTACTGTTTGGATGCTTTGCATATATGTTTCTTAGACTGTATAGAAGCAATATATACAATGATTTCAACAGTCTACCTGTTCCATTCATTGTTCTTCTTGTCGAAAGTTACAAATAATTTCCTTTAAAGGATTAACAATGGGGCTCATTGTTCACTTAAACTTGAAGAACAAAAAATTGTCGAATTGTACTGTTTGGATGCTTTGCATATATGTTTCTTAGACTATATAGAAGCAATATATACAATGATTTCAACCGTCTACCAGTTCCATTCATTGTTCTACTTGTCGAAAGTTACAAATAATTTCCGATAAAGGATTAACAATGGGGCTCGTAGTTCACTTAAGCATGAAGATGAAATAATTGGCGAATGGTACTGTTTGGATGCTTTGCATATATGTTTCTTAGACTATATAGAAGCAATATATACAAAGATTTCAACCGTCTACCTGTTCCATTCATTGTTCTACTTGTCGAAAGTTACAAATAATTTCCGATAACGGATTAACCATTGGGGCTCATTGTTCACTTAAACTTGAAGAACAAAAAATTGGCGAATTGTACTGTTTGGATGCTTTGCATATATATTTCTTAGACTATATAGAAGCAATATATACAAAGATTTCAACCGTCTACCTGTTCCATTCATTGTTCTACTGGTCGAAAGTTACAAATAATTTCCGATAAAGGATTAACAATGGGGCTCATTGTTCACTTAAACTTGAAGAACAAGGAATAGGCAAACGGTACTGTTTCGATGCTTTGCGTACATGTTTCTTAGACTATATGGAAGCAATATATACAAAGATTTCAACCTTCTACGTGTCCCAATCATTGTTCTACTTGTAGAAAGTTAGAATTAATTTCCTTTAAAGGATTAACAATGGGGCTCGTAGTTCACTTAAACTTGAAGAACAAAAAATTGGCGATTGTTACTGTTTAGATGCTTTGCATATATGTTTCTTAGACTATATGGAAGCAATATATACAAAGATTTCATCCGTCTACGTGTCCCAATCATTGTTCTACTTGTAGAAAGTTAGAATTAATTTCCTTTAAAGGATTAACAATGGGGCTCGTAGTTCACTTAAACTTGAAGAACAAAAAATTGGCGAATGGTACTGTTTGGATGCTTTGCATATATGTTTCTTAGACTATATAGAAGCAATATATACAAGGATTTCAACAGTCTACCTGTTCCATTCATTGTTATACTTGCCGAAATTTACAAATAATTTCCTTTAAAGAATTAACAATGGGGCTCGTAGTTCACTTAAACTTGAAGAGCAAAAAATTGGCGAATTGTACTGTTTGGACGCTATGCATATATGTTTCTTAGACTATATAGAAGCAATATATACAAAGATTTCAACCGTCTACCTGTTCCATTCATTGTTCTACTTGTCGAAAGTTACACATAATTTCCGATAACGGATTAACCATTGGGGCTCATTGTTCACTTAAACTTGAAGAACAAAAAATTGGCGAATTGTACTGTTTGGATGCTTTGCATATATATTTCTTAGACTATGTAGAAGCAATATATACAAAGATTTCAACCGTCTACCTGTTCCATTCATTGTTCTACTGGTCGAAAGTTACAAATAATTTCCGATAAAGGATTAACAATGGGGCTCATTGTTCACTTAAACTTGAAGAACAAGGAATTGGCGAACGGTACTGTTTCGATGCTTTGCGTACATGTTTCTTAGACTATATGGAAGCAATATATACAAAGATTTCAACCTTCTACGTGTCCCAATCATTGTTCTACTTGTAGAAATTTAGAATTAATTTCCTTTAAAGGATTAACAATGGGGCTCGTAGTTCACTTAAACTTGAAGAACAAAAAATTGGCGAATGGTACTGTTTGGATGCTTTGCATATATGTTTCTTACATTATATAGAAGCAATATATACAAAGATTTCAACCGTCTACCTGTTCCATTCATTGTTCTACTTGTCGAAAGTTACAAGTAATTTCCGATAAAGGATTAACCATTGGGGCTCCTTGTTCACTTAAACTTGAAGAACAAAAAATTGGCGAATGGTACTGTTTGGATGCTTTGCGTACATGTTTCTTAGACTATATGGAAGCAATATATACAAAGATTTCATCCGTCTACGTGTTCCAAGCATTGTTCTACTTGTAGAAAGTTAGAATTAATTTCCGTTAAAGGATTAACAATGGGGCTCGTAGTTCACTTAAACTTGAAGAACAAAAAATTGGCGATTGTTACTGTTTAGATGCTTTGCATATATGTTTCTTAGATTATATAGAAGCAATATATACAATGATTTCAACAGTCTACCTGTTCAATTCATTGTTCTACTTGTCGAAATTTACAAATAATTTCCTTTAAAGGATTAACAATGGGAATCGTAGTTTACTTAAACTTGAAGAACAAGAAATTGGCGAATGGTACTGTTTGGATGCTTTGCATATATGTTTCTTATACTATATAGAAGCAATATATACAAAGATTTCAACCGTCTACCTGTTCTATTCATTGTTCTACTTGTAGAAAGTTACAAATAATTTCCATTTCATGATTATCAATGGGGCTCGCTGTTCACTTAAACTTGAAGATCAAAAAATTGGCGATTGTTACTGTTTGGATGCTTTGCATATAGGTTTCTTAGACTATATAGAAGCAATATATACATTGATTTCAACCGTCTACCTGTTCCATTCATTGTTCTACTTGTCGAAAGTTACAAATAATTTCCGATAAAGGATTAACCATTGGGGCTCGTTGTTCACTTAAACTTGAAGAACAAAAAATTGGCGAATGGTACTGTTTGGATGCTTTGCATATATGTTTCTTAGACAATATAGAAGCAATATATACAAGGATTTCAACAGTCTACCTGTTCCATTCATTGTTCTACTTGCCGAAATTTACAAATAATTTCCTTTAAAGAATTAACAATGGGGCTCGTAGTTCACTTAAACTTGAAGAGCAAAAAATGGGCCAATTGTACTGTTTGGACGCTATGCATATATGTTTCTTAGACTATATAGTAGCAATATATACAATGATTTCAACAGTCTACCTGTTCCATTCATTGTTCTACTTGTCGAAATTTACAAATAATTTCCTTTAAAGGATTAACAATGGGGCTCGTAGTTCACTTAAACTTGAAGAACAAAAAATTGGCGAATGGTACTGTTTGGATGCTTTGCACATATGTTTCTTACATTATATAGAAGCAATATATACAAAGATTTCAACCGTCTACCTGTTCCATTCTTTGTTCTACTTGTCGAAAGTTACAAGTAATTTCCGATAAAGGATTAACCATTGGGGCTCCTTGTTCACTTAAACTTGAAGAACAAAAAATTGGCGAATGGTACTGTTTGGATGCTTTGCGTACATGTTTCTTAGACTATATGGAAGCAATATATACAAAGATTTCATCCGTCTACGTGTTCCAAGCATTGTTCTACTTGTAGAAAGTTAGAATTAATTTCCGTTAAAGGATTAACAATGGGGCTCGTTGTTCACTTAAACTTGAAGATCAAAAAATTGGCGATTGTTACTGTTTGGATGCTTTGCATATAGGTTTCTTAGACTATATAGAAGCAATATATACATTGATTTCAACAGTCTACCTGTTCCATTCATTGTTCTACTTGCCGAAATTTACAAATAATTTCCTTTAAAGAATTAACAATGGGGATCGTAGTTCACTTAAACTTGAAGAACAATAAATTGGCGAATTGTACTGTTTAGATGCTTTGCATATATGTTTCTTAGACTATATAGTAGCAATATATACAATGATTTCAACCGTCTACCTGTTCCATTCATTGTTCTACTTGCCGAAATTTACAAATAATTTCCTTTAAAGGATTAACCATTGGGGCTCGTTGTTCACTTAAACTTGAAGAACAAAAAATTGGCGAATGGTACTGTTTGGATGCTTTGCATATATGTTTCTTAGACTATATAGAAGCAATATATACAAGGATTTCAACAGTCTACCTGTTCCATTCATTGTTCTACTTGCCGAAATTTACAAATAATTTCCTTTAAAGAATTAACAATGGGGCTCGTAGTTCACTTAAACTTGAAGAGCAAAAAATTGGCCAATTGTACTGTTTGGACGCTATGCATATATGTTTCTTAGACTATATAGTAGCAATATATACAATGATTTCAACAGTCTACCTGTTCCATTCATTGTTCTACTTGTCGAAATTTACAAATAATTTCCTTTAAAGGATTAACAATGGGGCCCGTAGTTCACTTAAACTTGAAGAACAAAAAATTGGCGAATGGTACTGTTTGGATGCTTTGCATATATGTTTCTTACATTATATAGAAGCAATATATACAAAGATTTCAACCGTCTACCTGTTCCATTCATTGTTCTACTTGTCGAAAGTTACAAGTAATTTCCGATAAAGGATTAACCATTGGGGCTCCTTGTTCACTTAAACTTGAAGAACAAAAAATTGGCGAATGGTACTGTTTGGATGCTTTGCGTACATGTTTCTTAGACTATATGGAAGCAATATATACAAAGATTTCATCCGTCTACGAGTTCCAAGCATTGTTCTACTTGTAGAAAGTTAGAATTAATTTCCGTTAAAGGATTAACAATGGGGCTCGTTGTTCACTTAAACTTGAAGAACAATAAATTGGCGAATTGTACTGTTTAGATGCTTTGCATATATGTTTCTTAGATTATATAGAAGCAATATATACAATGATTTCAACAGTCTACCTGTTCAATTCATTGTTCTACTTGTCGAAATTTACAAATAATTTCCTTTAAAGGATTAACAATGGGGCCCGTAGTTCACTTAAACTTGAAGAACAAAAAATTGGCGAATGGTACTGTTTGGATGCTTTGCATATATGTTTCATACATTATATAGAAGCAATATATACAAAGATTTCAACCGTCTACCTGTTCCATTCATTGTTCTACTTGTCGAAAGTTACAAGTAATTTCCGATAAAGGATTAACCATTGGGGCTCCTTGTTCACTTAAACTTGAAGAACAAAAAATTGGCGAATGGTACTGTTTGGATGCTTTGCGTACATGTTTCTTAGACTATATGGAAGCAATATATACAAAGATTTCATCCGTCTACGAGTTCCAAGCATTGTTCTACTTGTAGAAAGTTAGAATTAATTTCCGTTAAAGGATTAACAATGGGGCTCGTTGTTCACTTAAACTTGAAGAACAATAAATTGGCGAATTGTACTGTTTAGATGCTTTGCATATATGTTTCTTAGATTATATAGAAGCAATATATACAATGATTTCAACAGTCTACCTGTTCAATTCATTGTTCTACTTGTCGAAATTTACAAATAATTTCCTTTAAAGGATTAACAATGGGAATCGTAGTTTACTTAAACTTGAAGAACAAGAAATTGGCGAATTGTACTGTTTGGATGATTTGCATATATGTTTCTTAGACTATATAGAAGCAATATATACAATGATTTCAACAGTCTACCTGTTCAATTCATTGTTCTACTTGTCGAAAGTTACAAATAATTTCCGATAACGGATTAACCAATGGGGCTCATTGATCACTTAAACTTGAAGAACAAAAAATTGGCGAATTGTACTGTTTGGATGCTTTGCATATATATTTCTTAGACTATATAGAAGCAATATATACAAAGATTTCAACCGTCTACCTGTTCCATTCATTGTTCTACTGGTCGAAAGTTACATGTAATTTCCGATAAAGGATTAACCATTGGGGCTCCTTGTTCACTTAAACTTGAAGAACAAAAAATTGGCGAATGGTGCTGTTTGGATGCTTTGCATATATGTTTCTTAGACTATATAGAAGCAATATATACATTGATTTCAACCGTCTACCTGTTCCATTCATTGTTCTACTGGTCGAACGTTACAAATAATTTCCGATAAAGGATTAACAATGGGGCTCATTGTTCACTTAAACTTGAAGAACAAGGAATTGGCGAACGGTACTGTTTCGATGCTTTGCGTACATGTTTCTTAGACTATATGGAAGCAATATATACAAAGATTTCAACCTTCTACGTGTCCCAATCATTGTTCTACTTGTAGAAAGTTAGAATTAATTTCCTTTAAAGGATTAACAATGGGGCTCGTAGTTCACTTAAACTTGAAGAACAAAAAATTGGCGATTGTTACTGTTTAGATGCTTTGCATATATGTTTCTTAGACTATATGGAAGCAATATATACAAAGATTTCATCCGTCTAAGTGTTCCAAGCATTGTTCTACTTGTAGAAAGTTACAATTAATTTCCATTTCATGATTATCAATGGGGCTCGCTGTTCACTTAAACTTGAAGATCAAAAAATTGGCGATTGTTACTGTTTGGATGCTTTGCATATAGGTTTCTTAGACTATATGGAAGCAATATATACAAAGATTTCAACCTTCTACGTGTCCCAATCATTGTTCTACTTGTAGAAAGTTAGAATTAATTTCCTTTAAAGGATTAACAATGGGGCTCGTAGTTCACTTAAACTTGAAGAACAAAAAATTGGCGATTGTTACTGTTTAGATGCTTTGCATATATGTTTCTTAGACTATATGGAAGCAATATATACAAAGATTTCATCCGTCTACGTGTTCCAAGCATTGTTCTACTTGTAGAAAGTTACAATTAATTTCCATTTCATGATTATCAATGGGGCTCGCTGTTCACTTAAACTTGAAGATCAAAAAATTGGCGATTGTTACTGTTTGGATGCTTTGCATATAGGTTTCTTAGACTATATAGAAGCAATATATACATTGATTTCAACCGTCTACCTGTTCCATTCATTGTTCTACTTGTCGAAATTTACAAATAATTTCCTTTAAAGGATTAACAATGGGGCTCGTAGTTCACTTAAACTTGAAGAACAAAAAATTGGCGAATGGTACTGTTTGGATGCTTTGCATATATGTTTCTTAGACTATATAGACGCAATATATACAAAGATTTCAACCGTCTACCTGTTCCATTCATTGTTCTACTTGTCGAAAGTTACAAATAATTTCCGATAAAGGATTAACCATTTTGGCTCGTTGTTCACTTAAACTTGAAGAATAAAAAATTGGCGAATGGTACTGTTTGGATGCTTTGCATATATGTTTCTTAGACTATATAGAAGCAATATATACAAGGATTTCATCAGTCTACCTGTTCCATTCATTGTTCTACTTGCCGAAATTTACAAATAATTTCCTTTAAAGAATTAACAATGGGGCTCGTAGTTCACTTAAACTTGAAGAGCAAAAAATTGGCGAATTGTACTGTTTGGACGCTATGCATATATGTTTCTTAGACTATATAGTAGCAATATATACAATGATTTCAACAGTCTACCTGTTCCATTCATTGTTCTACTTGTCGAAATTTACAAATAATTTCCTTTAAAGGATTAACAATGGGGCTCGTAGTTCACTTAAACTTGAAGAACAAAAAATTGGCGAATGATACTGTTTGGATGCTTTGCATATATGTTTCTTACATTATATAGAAGCAATATATACAAAGATTTCAACCGTCTACCTGTTCCATTCACTGTTCTACTTGTCGAAAATTACAAATAATTTCCGATAAAGGATTAACCATTGGGGCTCATTGTTCACTAAACTTGAAGAACAAAAAATTGTCGAATTGTACTGTTTGGATGCTTTGCATATATGTTTCTTAGACTATATAGAAGCAATATATACAATGATTTCAACTGTCTACCTGTTCCATTCATTGTACTACTTGTCGAAAGTTACAAATAATTTCCGTTAAGGGATTAACAATGGGGATCGTAGTTTACTTAAACTTGAAGAACAAAAAATTGGCGAACGGTACTGTTTGGATGCTTTGCATATATATTTCTTAGACTATATAGAAGCAATATATACAAACATTTCAACCATCTACCTGTTCCATTCATTGTTCTACTTGTCGAAAGTTTCAAATAATTTCTGATAACGGATTAACCATTGGGGCTCATTGTTCACTTAAACTTGAAGAACAAAAAATTGGCGAATTGTACTGTTTGGATGCTTTGCATATATGTTTCTTAGACTATATAGAAGCAATATATACAAAGATTTCAACCGTCTACCTGTTCCATTCATTGTTCAACTTGTCGAAAGTTACAAATAATTTCCTTTAAAGGATTAACAATGGGGCTCGTAGTTCACTTAAACTTGAAGAACAAAAAATTGGCGAATGGTACTGTTTGGATGCTTTGCATATATGTTTCTTAGACTATATAGAAGCAATATATACAAACATTTCAACCATCTACCTGTTCCATTCATTGTTCTACTTGTCGAAAGTTACAAATAATTTCCGATAACGGATTAACCATTGGGGCTCATTGTTCACTTAAACTTGAAGAACAAAAAATTGGCGAATTGTACTGTTTGGATGCTTTGCATATATGTTTCTTATACTATATAGAAACAATATATACAAAGATTTCAACCGTCTACCTGTTCCATTCACTGTTCTACTTGTCGAAAGTTACAAATAATTTCCGTTAAGGGATTAACAATGGGGATCGTAGTTCACTTAAACTTGAAGAACAAAAAATTGGCGTATGGTACTGTTTGGATGCTTTGCATATATGTTTCTTAGACTATAAAGAAGCAATATATACATTGATTTCAACCGTCTACCTGTTCCATTCATTGTTCTACTTGTCGAAATTTACAAATAATTTCTGTTAAAGTATTAACAATGGGGCTCGTAGTTCACTTAAACTTGAAGATCAAATAATTGGCGAATTGTACTGTTTGGATGCTTTGCGTACATGTTTCTTAGACTATATAGAAGCAATATATACAAAGATTTCAACCGTCTACCTGTTCCATTCATTGTTCTACTTGTCGAAAGTTACAAATAATTTCCGTACAGGGATTAACAATGGGGATCGTAGTTTACTTAAACTTGAAGAACATGAAATTGGCGAATTGTACTGTTTGGATTATTTGCATATATGTTTCTTAGACTATATAGAAGCAATATATACAAAGATTTCAACCGTCTACCTGTTCCATTCATTGTTCTACTTGTCGAAAGTTACAAATAATTTCCTTTAAAAGATTAACAATGGGGCTCGTAGTTCACTTAAACTTGAAGAACAAAAAATTGGCGAATGGTACTGTTTGGATGCTTTGCATATATGTTTCTTAGACTATATAGAAGCAATATATACAAACATTTCAACCATCTACCTGTTCCATTCATTGTTCTACTTGTCGAAAGTTACAAATAATTTCCGATAACGGATTAACCATTGGGGCTCATTGTTCACTTAAACTTGAAGAACAAAAAATTGGCGAATTGTACTGTTTGGATGCTTTGCATATATGTTTCTTATACTATATAGAAACAATATATACAAAGATTTCAACCGTCTACCTGTTCCATTCACTGTTCTACTTGTCGAAAGTTACAAATAATTTCCGTTAAGGGATTAACAATGGGGATCGTAGTTCACTTAAACTTGAAGAACAAAAAATTGGCGTATGGTACTGTTTGGATGCTTTGCATATATGTTTCTTAGACTATAAAGAAGCAATATATACATTGATTTCAACCGTCTACCTGTTCCATTCATTGTTCTACTTGTCGAAATTTACAAATAATTTCCGTTAAAGTATTAACAATGGGGCTCGTAGTTCACTTAAACTTGAAGATCAAATAATTGGCGAATTGTACTGTTTGGATGCTTTGCGTACATGTTTCTTAGACTATATAGAAGCAATATATACAAAGATTTCAACCGTCTACCTGTTCCATTCATTGTTCTACTTGTCGAAAGTTACAAATAATTTCCGTACAGGGATTAACAATGGGGATCGTAGTTTACTTAAACTTGAAGAACATGAAATTGGCGAATTGTACTGTTTGGATTATTTGCATATATGTTTCTTAGACTATATAGAAGCAATATATACAAAGATTTCAACCGTCTACCTGTTCCATTCATTGTTCTACTTGTCGAAAGTTACAAATAATTTCCTTTAAAGGATTAACAATGGGGCTCGTTGTTTACTTAAACTTGAAGAACAATAAATTGGCGAATTGTACTGTTTGGATGCTTTGCGTACATGTTTCTTAGACTATATAGAAGCAACATATACAAAGATTTCAACCGCCTACCTGTTCCATTCATTGTTCTACTTGTCGAAAGTTACAAATAATTTCCGTACAGGGATTAACAATGGGGATCGTAGTTTACTTAAACTTGAAGAACATGAAATTGGCGAATTGTACTGTTTGGATTATTTGCATATATGTTTCTTAGACTATATAGAAGCAATATATACAAAGATTTCAACCGTCTACCTGTTCCATTCATTGTTCTACTTGTCGAAAGTTACAAATAATTTCCTTTAAAGGATTAACAATGGGGCTCGTTGTTTACTTAAACTTGAAGAACAATATATTGGCGAATTGTACTGTTTGGATGCTTTGCATATATGTTTCTTAGACTATATAGAAGCAATATATACAAAGATTTCAACCGTCTACCTGTTCCATTCATTGTTCTACTTGTCGAAATTTACAATTAATTTCCGTTAAAGGATTAACAATGGGGCTCGTAGTTCACTTAAACTTGAAGTACAAAAAATTGGCGAATTGTACTGTTTGGATGCTTTGCATATATGTTTCGTAGACTATATAGAAGCAACATATACAAATATTTCAACCGTCTAACTGTTCCAATCATTGTTCTACTTGTCGAAAATTACAAATAATTTCCGATAAAGGATTAACCATTGGGGCTCATTGTTCACTTAAACTTGAAGAACAAAAAATTGGCGAATGGTACTGTTTGGATGCTTTGCATATATGTTTCGTAGACTATATAGAAGCAATATATACAAATATTTCAACCTTCTAACTGTTCCATTCATTGTTCTACTTGTCGAAAATGACAAATAATTTCCGATAAAGGATTAACCATTGGGGCTCATTGTTCACTTAAACTTGAAGAACAAAAAATTGGCGAATTGTACTGTTTGGATGCTCTGCATATATGTTTCTTATACTATATAGAAGCAATATATACAAAGATTTCAATCGTCTACCTGTTCCATTCACTGTTCTACTTGTCGAAAGTTACAAATAATTTCCGTTAAGGGGTTAACAATGGGGATCGTAGTTCAATTAAACTTGAAGAACAAAAAATTGGCGAATTGTACTCTTTGGATGCTTGGCGTACATG
Organism: Cerceris ruficornis; assembly: GCA_963989415.1. NCBI lineage: Eukaryota > Metazoa > Arthropoda > Insecta > Hymenoptera > Crabronidae > Cerceris > Cerceris ruficornis. Next base: position 41,560 of record CAXDIW010000424.1, read on the forward strand.
TTTCTTAGACTATATGGAAGCAATATATACAAAGATTTCAACCGTCTACGTGTTCCAATCATTGTTCTACTTGTAGAATGTTACAATTAATTTCCGTTAAGGGATTAACAATGGGGCTCGTAGTTCACTTAAACTTGAAGAACAAAAAATTGGCGAATGGTACTGTTTGGATGCTTTGCATATATGTTTCTTAGACTATATAGAAGCAATATATACAAAGATTTCAACCGTCTACCTGTTCCATTCATTGTTCTACTTGTCGAAAGTTACAAATAATTTCCTTTAAAGGATTAACAATGGGGCTCGTTGTTCACTTAAACTTGAAGAACAATAGATTGGCGAATTGTACTTTTGGGATGCTTTGCATATATGTTTCTTAGACTATATAGAAGCAATATATACAAAGATTTCAACCGTCTACCTGTTCCATTCATTGTTCTACTTGTCGAAAGTTACAATTCATTTCCGTTAAAGGATTAACAATGGGGCTCGTAGTTCACTTAAACTTGAAGTACAAAAAATTGGCGAATTGTACTGTTTGGATGCTTTGCATATATGTTTCGTAGACTATATAGAAGCAATATATACAAAGATTTCAACCGTCTAACTGTTCCATTCACTGTTCTACTTGTCGAAAGTTACAAATAATTTCCGTTAAGGGATTAACAATGGGGATCGTAGTTTACTTAAATTTGAAGAACAAGAAATTGGCGAATTGTACTGTTTGGATGATTTGCATGTATGTTTCTTAGACTATATAGAAGCAATATATACAATGATTTCAACCGTCTACCTATTCCGTTCATTGTTCTACTTGCCGAAATTTACAAATAATTTCCTTTAAATGATTAACAATGGGGCTCGTAGTTCACTTAAACTTGAAGAACAAAAAATTGACGAATGGTACAGTTTGGATGCTTTGCATATATATTTCTTAGACTATATAGAAGCAATATATACACAGATTTCAACCGTCTACCTGTTCCATTCATTGTTCTACTTGTCGAAAGTTACAAATAATTTCCTTTAAAGGATTAACAATGGGGCTCGTTGTTCACTTAAACTTGAAGAACAATAAATTGGCGAATTGTACTGTTTGGACGCTTTGCATATATGTTTCTTAGACTATATAGAAGCAATATATACAATGATTTCAACCGTCTACCTACTCCATTCATTGTTCTACTTGTAGAAAGTTACAAATAATTTCCATTTCATGATTATCAATGGGGCTCACTGTTCACTTAAACTTGAAGAACAAAAAATTGGCGAATTGTACTGTTTGGATGCTTTGCATATATGTTTCTTATACTATATAGAAGCAATATATACACAGATTTCAACCGTCTACCTGTTCCATTCATTGTTCTACTTGTCGAAAGTTACAAATAATTTCCTTTAAAGGATTAACAATGGGGCTCGTAGTTCACTTAAACTTGAAGAGCAAAAAATTGTCGAATTGTACTGTTTGGATGCTTTGCATATATGTTTCTTAGATTATATAGAAGCAATATATACAAACATTTCAACCGTCTACCTGTTCCATTCATTGTTCTACTTGTCGAAAGCTACAAATAATTTCCGATAACGGATTAACCATTGGGGCTCATTGTTCACTTAAACTTGAAGAACAAAAAATTGGCGAATTGTACTGTTTGGATGCTTTGCATATATGTTTCTTAGACTATATAGAAGCAATATATACAAAGATTTCAACCGTCTACCTGTTCCATTCATTGTTCTACTTGTCGAAAGTTACAAATAATTTCCTTTAAAGGATTAACAATGGGGCTCGTAGTTCACTTAAACTTGAAGAACAAGAAATTGGCGAATTGTACTGTTTGGATGCTTTGCATATATGTTTCTTAGACTATATAGAAGCAATATATACAAAGATTTCAACCATCTACCTGTTCCATTCATTGTTCTACTTGTCGAAAGTTACAAATAATTTCCTTTAAAGGATTAACAATGGGGCTCGTAGTTCACTTAAACTTGAAGAGCAAAAAATTGTCGTATTGTACTGTTTGGATGCTTTGCATATATGTTTCTTAGACTATATAGAAGCAATATATACAATGATTTCAACCGTCTAACTGTTCCATTCATTGTTCTACTTGTCGAAAATTACAAATAATTTCCGATAAAGGATTAACCATTGGGGCACATTGTTCACTTAAACTTGAAGAACAAAAAATTGGCGATTGGTACTGTTTGGATGCTTTGCATATATGTTTCTTAGACTATATAGAAGCAACATATACAAAGATTTCAACCGTCTACCTTTTCCATTCATTGTTCTACTTGTCGAAAGTTACAAATAATTTCCGATAACGGATTAACCATTGGGGCTCATTGTTCACTTAAACTTGAAGAACAAAAAATTGGCGAATGGTACTGTTTGGATGCTTTGCATATATGTTTCTTAGACTATATAGAAGCAATATATACAAACATTTCAACCATCTACCTGTTCCATTCATTGTTCTACTTGTCGAAAGTTACAAATAATTTCCGATAACGGATTAACCATTGGGGCTCATTGTTCACTTAAACTTGAAGAACTAAAAATTGGCGAATTGTACTGTTTGGATGCTTTGCATATATGTTTCTTATACTATATAGAAACAATATATACAAAGATTTCAACCGTCTACCTGTTCCATTCACTGTTCTACTTGTCGAAAGTTACAAATAATTTCCGTTAAGGGATTAACAATGGGGATCGTAGTTCACTTAAACTTGAAGAACAAAAAATTGGCGTATGGTACTGTTTGGATGCTTTGCATATATGTTTCTTAGACTATAAAGAAGCAATATATACATTGATTTCAACCGTCTAACTGTTCCATTCATTGTTCTACTTGTCGAAATTTACAAATAATTTCCGTTAAAGTATTAACAATGGGGATCGTAGTTCACTTAAACTTGAAGATCAAATAATTGGCGAATTGTACTGTTTGGATGCTTTGCGTACATGTTTCTTAGACTATATAGAAGCAATATATACAAAGATTTCAACCGTCTACCTGTTCCATTCATTGTTCTACTTGTCGAAAGTTACAAATAATTTCCGTTCAGGGATTAACAATGGGGATCGTAGTTTACTTAAACTTGAAGAACAAGAAAATGGCGAATTCTACTGTTTGGATGATTTGCATATATGTTTCTTAGACTATATAGAAGCAATATATACAAAGATTTCAACCGTCTACCTGTTCCATTCATTGTTCTACTTGTCGAAAGTTACAAATAATTTCCTTTAAAGGATTAACAATGGGGCTCGTAGTTCACTTAAACTTGAAGAACAAAAAATTGGCGAATGGTACTGTTTGGATGCTTTGCATATATGTTTCTTAGACTATAAAGAAGCAATATATACATTGATTTCAACCGTCTACCTGTTCCATTCATTGTTCTACTTGTCGAAATTTACAAATAATTTCCGTTAAAGTATTAACAATGGGGCTCGTAGTTCACTTAAACTTGAAGATCAAATAATTGGCGAATTGTACTGTTTGGATGATTTGCATATATGTTTCTTAGACTATATAGAAGCAATATATACAAAGATTTCAACCGTCTACCTGTTCCATTCATTGTTCTACTTGTCGAAAATTACAAATAATTTCCGATAAAGGATTAACCATTGGGGCTCATTGTTCACTTAAACTTGAAGAACAAAAAATTGGCGAATGGTACTGTTTGGATGCTTTGCATATATGTTTCTTAGACTATATAGATGCAATATATACAAAGATTTCAACCGTCTACCTTTTCCATTCATTGTTCTACTTGTCGAAAGTTACAAATAATTTCCGATAACGGATTAACCATTGGGGCTCATTGTTCACTTAAACTTGAAGAACAAAAAATTGGCGAATTGTACTGTTTGGATGCTTTGCATATATGTTTCTTATACTATATAGAAGCAATATATACAAAGATTTCAATCGTCTACCTGTTCCATTCACTGTTCTACTTGTCGAAAGTTACAAATAATTTCCGTTAAGGGATTAACAATGGGGATCGTAGTTCACTTAAACTTGAAGAACAAAAAATTGGCGAATGGTACTGTTTGGATGCTTTGCATATATGTTTCTTAGACTATATAGAAGCAATATATACAAATATTTCAACCTTCTAACTGTTCCATTCATTGTTCTACTTGTCGAAAATTACAAATAATTTCCGATAAAGGATTAACCATTGGGGCTCATTGTTCACTTAAACTTGAAGAACAAAAAATTGGCGAATGGTACTGTTTGGATGCTCTGCATATATGTTTCTTAGACTATATAGAAGCAATATATACAAAGATTTCAACCGTCTACCTTTTCCATTCATTGTTCTACTTGTCGAAAGTTACAAATAATTTCCGATAACGGATTAACGATTGGGGCTCATTGTTCACTTAAACTTGAAGAACAAAAAATTGGCGAATTGTACTGTTTGGATGCTTTGCATATATGTTTCTTATACTATATAGAAGCAATATATACAAAGATTACAATCGTCTACCTGTTCCATTCACTGTTCTACTTGTCGAAAGTTACAAATAATTTCCGTTAAGGGGTTAAGAATGGGGATCGTAGTTCACTTAAACTTGAAGAACAAAAAATTGGCGAATTGTACTGCTTGGATGCTTGGCGTACATGTTTCTTAGACTATATGGAAGCAATATATACAAAGATTTCACCCGTCTACGTGTTCCAATCATTGTTCTACTTGTAGAATGTTACAATTAATTTCCGCTAAGGGATTAACAATGGGGCTCGTAGTTCACTTAAACTTGAAGAACAAAAAATTGGCGAATGGTACTGTTTGGATGCTTTGCATATATGTTTCTTAGACTATATAGAAGCAATATATACAAAGATTTCAACCGTCTACCTGTTCCATTCATTGTTCTACTTGTCGAAAGTTACAAATAATTTCCTTTAAAGGATTAACAATGGGGCTCGTTGTTCACTTAAACTTGAAGAACAATAAATTGGCGAATTGTACTGTTTGGATGCTTTGCATATATGTTTCTTAGACTATATAGAAGCAATATATACAAAGATTTCAACCGTCTACCTGTTCCATTCATTGTTCTACTTGTCGAAATTTACAATTCATTTCCGTTAAAGGATTAACAATGGGGCTCGTAGTTCACTTAAACTTGAAGTACAAAAAATTGGCGAATTGTACTGTTTGGATGCTTTGCATATATGTTTCGTAGACTATATAGAAGCAATATATACAAAGATTTCAACCGTCTACCTGTTCCATTCACTGTTCTACTTGTCGAAAGTTACAAATAATTTCCGATAAAGGATTAACCATTGGGGCTCATTGTTCACTTAAACTTGAAGAACAAAAAATTGGCGAATGGTACTGTTTGGATGCTTTGCGTACATGTTTCTTAGACTATATGGAAGCAATATATACAAAGATTTCAGCCGTCTACGTGTTCCAATCATTGTTCTACTTGTCGAAATTTACAAATAATTTCCTTTAAAGGATTAACAATGGGGCTCGTTGTTCACTTAAACTTGAAGAACAAAAAAGTGGCGAATGGTACTGTTTGGATGCTTTGCATATATGTTTCTTAGACTATATAGAAGCAATACATACATTGATTTCAACCGTCTACCTGTTCCATTCATTGTTCTACTTGTCGCATGTTACAAATAAATTCCGTTAAAGTATTAACAATGGGGCTCGTAGTTCACTTAAACTTGAAGAACAAATAATTGGCGAATTGTACTGTTTGGATGATTTGCATATATGTTTCTTAGACTTTATAGAAGCAATATATACAAAGATTTCAACCGTCTACCTGTTCCATTCATTGTTCTACTTGTCGAAATTTACAAATAATTTCCTTTAAAGGATTAACAATGGGGCTCGTAGTTCACTTAAACTTGAAGAACAAAAAATTGGCGAATGGTACTATTTGGATGCTTTGAATATATGTTTCTTATATTATATAGAAGCAATATATACAAATATTTGAACCGTCTACCTGTTCCATTCATTGTTCTACTTGTCGAAAGTTACAAATAATTTCCGTTAAGGGATTAACAATGGGGATCGTAGTTTACTTAAACTTGAAGAACAAGAAATTGGCGAATTGTACTGTTTGGATGCTTTGCATATATGTTTCTTAGACTATATAGAAGCAATATATACAATGATTTCAACCGTCTACCTATTCCATTCATTGTTCTACTTGCCGAAATTTACAAATAATTTCCTTTAAAGGATTAACAATGGGGCTCGTAGTTCACTTAAACTTGAAGACCAAAAAATTGGCGAATGGTACTATTTGGATGCTTTGAATATATGTTTCTTATATTATATAGAAGCAATATATACAAATATTTCAACCGTCTACCTGTTCCATTCATTGTTCGACTTGTCGAAAATTACAAATAATTTCCGATAAAGGATTAACCATTGGGGCTCATTGTTCACTTAAATTTGAAGACCAAAAAATTGGCGAATGGTACTGTTTGGATGCTTTGCGTACATGTTTCTTAGACTATATGGAAGCAATATATACAAAGATTTCAACCGTCTACGTGTTCCAATCATTGTTCTACTTGTCGAAATTTACACATAATTTCCTTTAAAGGATTAACAATGGGGCTCGTTGTTAACTTAAACTTGAAGAACAATAAATTGGCGAATTGTACTGTTTGGATGCTTTGCATATATGTTTCTTAGACTATATGGAAGCAATATATACAAAGATTTCAACCGTCTACGTGTTCCAATCATTGTTCTACTTGTCGAAATTTACACATAATTTCCTTTAAAGGATTAACAATGGGGCTCGTTGTTCACTTAAACTTGAAGAACAAAAAATTGGCGAATTGTACTGTTTGGATGCTTTGCATAAATGTTTCTTAGACTATATAGAAGCAATATATACAAATATTTCAACCGTCTACCTGTTCCATTCATTGTTCGACTTGTCGAAAATTACAAATAATTTCCGATAAAGGATTAACCATTGGGGCTCATTGTTCACTTAAACTTGAAGACCAAAAAATTGGCGAATGGTACTGTTTGGATGCTTTGCGTACATGTTTCTTAGACTATATGGAAGCAATATATACAAATATTTCAACCGTCTACCTGCTCCATTCATTGTTCTACTTGTCGAAAATTACAAATAATTTCCGATAAAGGATTAACCATTGGGGCTCATTGTTCACTTAAACTTGAAGAACAAAAAATTGGCGAATGGTACTGTTTGGATGCTTTGCGTACATGTTTCTTAGACTATATGGAAGCAATATACACAAAGATTTCAACCGTCTACGTGTTCCAATCATTGTTCTACTTGTCGAAATTTACAAATAATTTCCTTTAAAGGATTAACAATGGGGCTCGTTGTTCACTTAAACTTGAAGAACAAAAAAGTGGCGAATGGTACCGTTTGGATGCTTTGCATATATGTTTCTTAGACTATATAGAAGCAATATATACATTGATTTCAACCGTCTACCTGTTCCATTCATTGTTCTACTTGTCGCAAGTTAGAAATAATTTCCGTTAAAGTATTAACAATGGGGCTCGTAGTTCACTTAAACTTGAAGAACAAATAATTGGCGAATTGTACTGTTTGGATGATTTGCATATATGTTTCTTAGACTTTATAGAAGCAATATATACAAAGATTTCAGACCGTCTACCTGTTCCATTCATTGTTCTACTTGTCGAAAGTTACAAATAATTTCCGTTAAGGGATTAACAATGGGGATCGTAGTTTACTTAAACTTGAAGAACAAGAAATTGGCGAATTGTACTGTTTGGATGCTTTGCATATATGTTTCTTATACTATATAGAAACAATATATACAAAGATTTCAACCGTCTACCTGTTCCATTCACTGTTCTACTTGTCGAAAGTTACAAATAATTTCCGTTAAGGGATTAACAATGGGGATCGTAATTCACTTAAACTTGAAGAACAAAAAATTGGCGTATGGTACTGTTTGGATGCTTTGCATATATGTTTCTTAGACTATAAAGAAGCAATATATACATTGATTTCAACCGTCTACCTGTTCCATTCATTGTTCTACTTGTCGAAATTTACAAATAATTTCCGTTAAAGTATTAACAATGGGGATCGTAGTTCACTTAAACTTGAAGATCAAATAATTGGCGAATTGTACTGTTTGGATGCTTTGCGTACATGTTTCTTAGACTATATAGAAGCAATATATACAAAGATTTCAACCGTCTACCTGTTCCATTCATTGTTCTACTTGTCGAAAGTTACAAATAATTTCCGTTCAGGGATTAACAATGGGGATCGTAGTTTACTTAAACTTGAAGAACAAGAAAATGGCGAATTCTACTGTTTGGATGATTTGCATATATGTTTCTTAGACTATATAGAAGCAATATATACAAAGATTTCAACCGTCTACCTGTTCCATTCATTGTTCTACTTGTCGAAAGTTACAAATAATTTCCTTTAAAGGATTAACAATGGGGCTCGTAGTTCACTTAAACTTGAAGAACAAAAAATTGGCGAATGGTACTGTTTGGATGCTTTGCATATATGTTTCTTAGACTATAAAGAAGCAATATATACATTGATTTCAACCGTCTACCTGTTCCATTCATTGTTCTACTTGTCGAAATTTACTAATAATTTCCGTTAAAGTATTAACAATGGGGCTCGTAGTTCACTTAAACTTGAAGATCAAATAATTGGCGAATTGTACTGTTTGGATGATTTGCATATATGTTTCTTAGACTATATAGAAGCAATATATACAAAGATTTCAACCGTCTACCTGTTCCATTCATTGTTCTACTTGTCGAAAGTTACAAATAATTTCCTTTAAAGGATTAACAATGGGGCTCGTAGTTCACTTAAACTTGAAGAACAAAAAATTGGCGAATGGTACTGTTTGGATGCTTTGCATATATGTTTCTTAGACTATATAGAAGCAATATATACAAACATTTCAACCATCTACCTGTTCCATTCATTGTTCTACTTGTCGAAAGTTACAAATAATTTCCGATAACGGATTAACCATTGGGGCTCATTGTTCACTTAAACTTGAAGAACAAAAAATTGGCGAATTGTACTGTTTGGATGCTTTGCATATATGTTTCTTAGACTATATAGAAGCAATATATACAAAGATTTCAACCGTCTACCTGTTCCATTCATTGTTCTACTTGTCGAAATTTACAATTAATTTCCGTTAAAGGATTAACAATGGGGCTCGTAGTTCACTTAAACTTGAAGTACAAAAAATTGGCGAATTGTACTGTTTGGATGCTTTGCATATATGTTTCGTAGACTATATAGAAGCAACATATACAAATATTTCAACCGACTAACTGTTCCAATCATTGTTCTACTTGTCGAAAATTACAAATAATTTCCGATAAAGGATTAACCATTGGGGCTCATTGTTCACTTAAACTTGAAGAACAAAAAATTGGCGAATGGTACTGTTTGGATGCTTTGCATATATGTTTCTTAGACTATATAGAAGCAATATATACAAAGATTACAATCGTCTACCTGTTCCATTCACTGTTCTACTTGTCGAAAGTTACAAATAATTTCCGTTAAGGGGTTAAGAATGGGGATCGTAGTTCACTTAAACTTGAAGAACAAAAAATTGGCGAATTGTACTGCTTGGATGCTTGGCGTACATGTTTCTTAGACTATATGGAAGCAATATATACAAAGATTTCACCCGTCTACGTGTTCCAATCATTGTTCTACTTGTAGAATGTTACAATTAATTTCCGCTAAGGGATTAACAATGGGGCTCGTAGTTCACTTAAACTTGAAGAACAAAAAATTGGCGAATGGTACTGTTTGGATGCTTTGCATATATGTTTCTTAGACTATATAGAAGCAATATATACAAAGATTTCAACCGTCTACCTGTTCCATTCATTGTTCTACTTGTCGAAAGTTACAAATAATTTCCTTTAAAGGATTAACAATGGGGCTCGTTGTTCACTTAAACTTGAAGAACAATAAATTGGCGAATTGTACTGCTTGGATGCTTTGCATATATGTTTCTTAGACTATATAGAAGCAATATATACAAAGATTTCAACCGTCTACCTGTTCCATTCATTGTTCTACTTGTCGAAATTTACAAATAATTTCCTTTAAAGGATTAACAATGGGGCTCGTAGTTCACTTAAACTTGAAGAACAAAAAATTGGCGAATGGTACTATTTGGATGCTTTGAATATATGTTTCTTATATTATATAGAAGCAATATATACAAATATTTGAACCGTCTACCTGTTCCATTCATTGTTCTACTTGTCGAAAGTTACAAATAATTTCCGTTAAGGGATTAACAATGGGGATCGTAGTTTACTTAAACTTGAAGAACAAGAAATTGGCGAATTGTACTGTTTGGATGCTTTGCATATATGTTTCTTAGACTATATAGAAGCAATATATACAATGATTTCAACCGTCTACCTATTCCATTCATTGTTCTACTTGCCGAAATTTACAAATAATTTCCTTTAAAGGATTAACAATGGGGCTCGTAGTTCACTTAAACTTGAAGACCAAAAAATTGGCGAATGGTACTATTTGGATGCTTTGAATATATGTTTCTTATATTATATAGAAGCAATATATACAAATATTTCAACCGTCTACCTGTTCCATTCATTGTTCGACTTGTCGAAAATTACAAATAATTTCCGATAAAGGATTAACCATTGGGGCTCATTGTTCACTTAAATTTGAAGACCAAAAAATTGGCGAATGGTACTGTTTGGATGCTTTGCGTACATGTTTCTTAGACTATATGGAAGCAATATATACAAAGATTTCAACCGTCTACGTGTTCCAATCATTGTTCTACTTGTCGAAATTTACACATAATTTCCTTTAAAGGATTAACAATGGGGCTCGTTGTTAACTTAAACTTGAAGAACAATAAATTGGCGAATTGTACTGTTTGGATGCTTTGCATATATGTTTCTTAGACTATATAGAAGCAATATATACAAATATTTCAACCGTCTACCTGTTCCATTCATTGTTCGACTTGTCGAAAATTACAAATAATTTCCGATAAAGGATTAACCATTGGGGCTCATTGTTCACTTAAACTTGAAGACCAAAAAATTGGCGAATGGTACTGTTTGGATGCTTTGCGTACATGTTTCTTAGACTATATGGAAGCAATATATACAAAGATTTCAACCGTCTACGTGTTCCAATCATTGTTCTACTTGTCGAAATTTACACATAATTTCCTTTAAAGGATTAACAATGGGGCTCGTTGTTCACTTAAACTTGAAGAACAAAAAATTGGCGAATTGTACTGTTTGGATGCTTTGCATAAATGTTTCTTAGACTATATAGAAGCAATATATACAAATATTTCAACCGTCTACCTGTTCCATTCATTGTTCGACTTGTCGAAAATTACAAATAATTTCCGATAAAGGATTAACCATTGGGGCTCATTGTTCACTTAAACTTGAAGACCAAAAAATTGGCGAATGGTACTGTTTGGATGCTTTGCGTACATGTTTCTTAGACTATATGGAAGCAATATATACAAATATTTCAACCGTCTACCTGCTCCATCCATTGTTCTACTTGTCGAAAATTACAAATAATTTCCGATAAACGATTAACCATTGGGGCTCATTGTTCACTTAAACTTGAAGAACAAAAAATTGGCGAATGGTACTGTTTGGATGCTTTGCGTACATGTTTCTTAGACTATATGGAAGCAATATACACAAAGATTTCAACCGTCTACGTGTTCCAATCATTGTTCTACTTGTCGAAATTTACAAATAATGTCCTTTAAAGGATTAACAATGGGGCTCGTTGTTCACTTAAACTTGAAGAACAAAAAAGTGGCGAATGGTACCGTTTGGATGCTTTGCATATATGTTTCTTAGACTATATAGAAGCAATATATACATTGATTTCAACCGTCTACCTGTTCCATTCATTGTTCTACTTGTCGCAAGTTAGAAATAATTTCCGTTAAAGTATTAACAATGGGGCTCGTAGTTCACTTAAACTTGAAGAACAAATAATTGGCGAATTGTACTGTTTGGATGATTTGCATATATGTTTCTTAGACTTTATAGAAGCAATATATACAAAGATTTCAGACCGTCTACCTGTTCCATTCATTGTTCTACTTGTCGAAAGTTACAAATAATTTCCGTTAAGGGATTAACAATGGGGATCGTAGTTTACTTAAACTTGAAGAACAAGAAATTGGCGAATTGTACTGTTTGGATGCTTTGCATATATGTTTCTTATACTATATAGAAACAATATATACAAAGATTTCAACCGTCTACCTGTTCCATTCACTGTTCTACTTGTCGAAAGTTACAAATAATTTCCGTTAAGGGATTAACAATGGGGATCGTAATTCACTTAAACTTGAAGAACAAAAAATTGGCGTATGGTACTGTTTGGATGCTTTGCATATATGTTTCTTAGACTATAAAGAAGCAATATATACATTGATTTCAACCGTCTACCTGTTCCATTCATTGTTCTACTTGTCGAAATTTACAAATAATTTCCGTTAAAGTATTAACAATGGGGATCGTAGTTCACTTAAACTTGAAGATCAAATAATTGGCGAATTGTACTGTTTGGATGCTTTGCGTACATGTTTCTTAGACTATATAGAAGCAATATATACAAAGATTTCAACCGTCTACCTGTTCCATTCATTGTTCTACTTGTCGAAAGTTACAAATAATTTCCGTTCAGGGATTAACAATGGGGATCGTAGTTTACTTAAACTTGAAGAACAAGAAAATGGCGAATTCTACTGTTTGGATGATTTGCATATATGTTTCTTAGACTATATAGAAGCAATATATACAAAGATTTCAACCGTCTACCTGTTCCATTCATTGTTCTACTTGTCGAAAGTTACAAATAATTTCCTTTAAAGGATTAACAATGGGGCTCGTAGTTCACTTAAACTTGAAGAACAAAAAATTGGCGAATGGTACTGTTTGGATGCTTTGCATATATGTTTCTTAGACTATAAAGAAGCAATATATACATTGATTTCAACCGTCTACCTGTTCCATTCATTGTTCTACTTGTCGAAATTTACTAATAATTTCCGTTAAAGTATTAACAATGGGGCTCGTAGTTCACTTAAACTTGAAGATCAAATAATTGGCGAATTGTACTGTTTGGATGATTTGCATATATGTTTCTTAGACTATATAGAAGCAATATATACAAAGATTTCAACCGTCTACCTGTTCCATTCATTGTTCTACTTGTCGAAAGTTACAAATAATTTCCTTTAAAGGATTAACAATGGGGCTCGTAGTTCACTTAAACTTGAAGAACAAAAAATTGGCGAATGGTACTGTTTGGATGCTTTGCATATATGTTTCTTAGACTATATAGAAGCAATATATACAAACATTTCAACCATCTACCTGTTCCATTCATTGTTCTACTTGTCGAAAGTTACAAATAATTTCCTTTAAAGGATTAACAATGGGGCTCGTAGTTCACTTAAACTTGAAGAACAAAAAATTGGCGAATGGTACTGTTTGGATGCTTTGCATATATGTTTCTTAGACTATAAAGAAGCAATATATACATTGATTTCAACCGTCTACCTGTTCCATTCATTGTTCTACTTGTCGAAAGTTACAAATAATTTCCTTTAAAGGATTAACAATGGGGCTCGTAGTTCACTTAAACTTGAAGAACAAAAAATTGGCGAATGGTACTGTTTGGATGCTTTGCATATATGTTTCTTAGACTATATAGAAGCAATATATACAAACATTTCAACCATCTACCTGTTCCATTCATTGTTCTACTTGTCGAAAGTTACAAATAATTTCCGATAACGGATTAACCATTGGGGCTCATTGTTCACTTAAACTTGAAGAACAAAAAATTGGCGAATGGTACTGTTTGGATGCTTTGCATATATGTTTCTTAGACTATATAGAAGCAATATATACAAAGATTACAATCGTCTACCTGTTCCATTCACTGTTCTACTTGTCGAAAGTTACAAATAATTTCCGTTAAGGGGTTAAGAATGGGGATCGTAGTTCACTTAAACTTGAAGAACAAAAAATTGGCGAATTGTACTGCTTGGATGCTTGGCGTACATGTTTCTTAGACTATATGGAAGCAATATATACAAAGATTTCACCCGTCTACGTGTTCCAATCATTGTTCTACTTGTAGAATGTTACAATTAATTTCCGCTAAGGGATTAACAATGGGGCTCGTAGTTCACTTAAACTTGAAGAACAAAAAATTGGCGAATGGTACTGTTTGGATGCTTTGCATATATGTTTCTTAGACTATATAGAAGCAATATATACAAAGATTTCAACCGTCTACCTGTTCCATTCATTGTTCTACTTGTCGAAAGTTACAAATAATTTCCTTTAAAGGATTAACAATGGGGCTCGTTGTTCACTTAAACTTGAAGAACAATAAATTGGCGAATTGTACTGCTTGGATGCTTTGCATATATGTTTCTTAGACTATATAGAAGCAATATATACAAAGATTTCAACCGTCTACCTGTTCCATTCATTGTTCTACTTGTCGAAATTTACAAATAATTTCCTTTAAAGGATTAACAATGGGGCTCGTAGTTCACTTAAACTTGAAGAACAAAAAATTGGCGAATGGTACTATTTGGATGCTTTGAATATATGTTTCTTATATTATATAGAAGCAATATATACAAATATTTGAACCGTCTACCTGTTCCATTCATTGTTCTACTTGTCGAAAGTTACAAATAATTTCCGTTAAGGGATTAACAATGGGGATCGTAGTTTACTTAAACTTGAAGAACAAGAAATTGGCGAATTGTACTGTTTGGATGCTTTGCATATATGTTTCTTAGACTATATAGAAGCAATATATACAATGATTTCAACCGTCTACCTATTCCATTCATTGTTCTACTTGCCGAAATTTACAAATAATTTCCTTTAAAGGATTAACAATGGGGCTCGTAGTTCACTTAAACTTGAAGACCAAAAAATTGGCGAATGGTACTATTTGGATGCTTTGAATATATGTTTCTTATATTATATAGAAGCAATATATACAAATATTTCAACCGTCTACCTGTTCCATTCATTGTTCGACTTGTCGAAAATTACAAATAATTTCCGATAAAGGATTAACCATTGGGGCTCATTGTTCACTTAAATTTGAAGACCAAAAAATTGGCGAATGGTACTGTTTGGATGCTTTGCGTACATGTTTCTTAGACTATATGGAAGCAATATATACAAAGATTTCAACCGTCTACGTGTTCCAATCATTGTTCTACTTGTCGAAATTTACACATAATTTCCTTTAAAGGATTAACAATGGGGCTCGTTGTTAACTTAAACTTGAAGAACAATAAATTGGCGAATTGTACTGTTTGGATGCTTTGCATATATGTTTCTTAGACTATATAGAAGCAATATATACAAATATTTCAACCGTCTACCTGTTCCATTCATTGTTCGACTTGTCGAAAATTACAAATAATTTCCGATAAAGGATTAACCATTGGGGCTCATTGTTCACTTAAACTTGAAGACCAAAAAATTGGCGAATGGTACTGTTTGGATGCTTTGCGTACATGTTTCTTAGACTATATGGAAGCAATATATACAAAGATTTCAACCGTCTACGTGTTCCAATCATTGTTCTACTTGTCGAAATTTACACATAATTTCCTTTAAAGGATTAACAATGGGGCTCGTTGTTCACTTAAACTTGAAGAACAAAAAATTGGCGAATTGTACTGTTTGGATGCTTTGCATAAATGTTTCTTAGACTATATAGAAGCAATATATACAAATATTTCAACCGTCTACCTGTTCCATTCATTGTTC
This sequence comes from Cerceris ruficornis, assembly GCA_963989415.1. Classification (NCBI taxonomy): domain Eukaryota; kingdom Metazoa; phylum Arthropoda; class Insecta; order Hymenoptera; family Crabronidae; genus Cerceris; species Cerceris ruficornis. The sequence continues at coordinate 57,460 of CAXDIW010000424.1, forward strand.
GACTTGTCGAAAATTACAAATAATTTCCGATAAAGGATTAACCATTGGGGCTCATTGTTCACTTAAACTTGAAGACCAAAAAATTGGCGAATGGTACTGTTTGGATGCTTTGCGTACATGTTTCTTAGACTATATGGAAGCAATATATACAAATATTTCAACCGTCTACCTGCTCCATTCATTGTTCTACTTGTCGAAAATTACAAATAATTTCCGATAAACGATTAACCATTGGGGCTCATTGTTCACTTAAACTTGAAGAACAAAAAATTGGCGAATGGTACTGTTTGGATGCTTTGCGTACATGTTTCTTAGACTATATGGAAGCAATATACACAAAGATTTCAACCGTCTACGTGTTCCAATCATTGTTCTACTTGTCGAAATTTACAAATAATGTCCTTTAAAGGATTAACAATGGGGCTCGTTGTTCACTTAAACTTGAAGAACAAAAAAGTGGCGAATGGTACCGTTTGGATGCTTTGCATATATGTTTCTTAGACTATATAGAAGCAATATATACATTGATTTCAACCGTCTACCTGTTCCATTCATTGTTCTACTTGTCGCAAGTTAGAAATAATTTCCGTTAAAGTATTAACAATGGGGCTCGTAGTTCACTTAAACTTGAAGAACAAATAATTGGCGAATTGTACTGTTTGGATGATTTGCATATATGTTTCTTAGACTTTATAGAAGCAATATATACAAAGATTTCAGACCGTCTACCTGTTCCATTCATTGTTCTACTTGTCGAAATTTACACATAATTTCCTTTAAAGGATGAACAATGGGGCTCGTTGTTCACTTAAACTTGAAGAACAAAAAATTGGCGAATTGTACTGTTTGGATGCTTTGCATAAATGTTTCTTAGACTATATAGAAGCAATATATACAATGATTTCAACAGTCTACCTGTTCCATTCATTGTTCTACTTGTCGAAAGTTACAAATAATTTACTTTAAAGGATTAACAATGGGGCTCGTAGTTCACTTAAACTTGAAGAACAAAAAATTGGCGAATGGTACTATTTGGATGCTTTGAAAATATGTTTCTTCTATTATATAGAAGGAATATATACAAATATTTCAACCGTCTACCTGTTCCATTCATTGTTCGACTTGTCGAAAATTACAAATAATTTCTGATAAAGGATTAACCATTGGGGCTCATTGTTCACTTAAACTTGAAGACCAAAAAATTGGCGAATGGTACTGTTTGGATGCTTTGCGTACATGTTTCTTAGACTATATGGAAGCAATATATACAAAGATTTCAACCGTCTACGTGTTCCAATCATTGTTCTACTTGTCGAAATTTAGACATAATTTCCTTTAAAGGATTAACAATGGGGCTCGTTGTTCACTTAAACTTGAAGAACAAAAAAGTGGCGAATGGTACTGTTTGGATGCTTTGCATATATGTTCTTAGACTATATAGAAGCAATATATACATTGATTTCAACCGTCTACCTGTTCCATTCAATGTTCTACTTGTCGCATGTTACAAATAAATTCCGTTAAAGTATTAACAATGGGGCTCGTAGTTCACTTAAACTTGAAGAACAAATAATTGGCGAATTGTACTGTTTGGATGATTTGCATATATGTTTCTTAGACTTTATAGAAGCAATATATACAAAGATTTCACCCGTCTACGTGTTCCATTCATTGTTCTATTGTCGAAATTTATAAATAATTTCCTTTAAAGGATTAACAATGGGGCTCGTAGTTCACTTAAACTTGAAGAACAAAAAATTGGCGAATGGTACTATTTGGATGCTTTGAATATATGTTTCTTATATTATATAGAAGCAATATATAAAAATATTTCAACCGTCTACCTGTTCCATTCATTGTTCTACTTGTCGAAAGTTACAAATAATTTCCGTTAAGGGATTAACAATGGGGATCGTAGTTTACTTAAACTTGAAGAACAAGAAATTGGCGAATTGTACTGTTTGGATGCTTTGCATATATGTTTCTTAGACTATATAGAAGCAATATATACAATGATTTCAACCGTCTACCTATTCCATTCATTGTTCTACTTGCCGAAATTTACAAATAATTTCCTTTAAAGGATTAACAATGGGGCTCGTAGTTCACTTAAACTTGAAGACCAAAAAATTGGCGAATGGTACTATTTGGATGCTTTGAATATATGTTTCTTATATTATATAGAAGCAATATATACAAATATTTCAACCGTCTACCTGTTCCATTCATTGTTCGACTTGTCGAAAATTACAAATAATTTCCGATAAAGGATTAACCATTGGGGCTCATTGTTCACTTAAATTTGAAGACCAAAAAATTGGCGAATGGTACTGTTTGGATGCTTTGCGTACATGTTTCTTAGACTATATGGAAGCAATATATACAAAGATTTCAACCGTCTACGTGTTCCAATCATTGTTCTACTTGTCGAAATTTACACATAATTTCCTTAAAGGATTAACAATGGGGCTCGTTGTTAACTTAAACTTGAAGAACAATAAATTGGCGAATTGTACTGTTTGGATGCTTTGCATATATGTTTCTTAGACTATATAGAAGCAATATATACAAATATTTCAACCGTCTACCTGTTCCATTCATTGTTCGACTTGTCGAAAATTACAAATAATTTCCGATAAAGGATTAACCATTGGGGCTCATTGTTCACTTAAACTTGAAGACCAAAAAATTGGCGAATGGTACTGTTTGGATGCTTTGCGTACATGTTTCTTAGACTATATGGAAGCAATATATACAAAGATTTCAACCGTCTACGTGTTCCAATCATTGTTCTACTTGTCGAAATTTACACATAATTTCCTTTAAAGGATTAACAATGGGGCTCGTTGTTCACTTAAACTTGAAGAACAAAAAATTGGCGAATTGTACTGTTTGGATGCTTTGCATAAATGTTTCATAGACTATATAGAAGCAATATATACAAATATTTCAACCGTCTACCTGTTCCATTCATTGTTCGACTTGTCGAAAATTACAAATAATTTCCGATAAAGGATTAACCATTGGGGCTCATTGTTCACTTAAACTTGAAGACCAAAAAATTGGCGAATGGTACTGTTTGGATGCTTTGCGTACATGTTTCTTAGACTATATGGAAGCAATATATACAAATATTTCAACCGTCTACCTGCTCCATTCATTGTTCTACTTGTCGGAAATTACAAATAATTTCCGATAAAGGATTAACCATTGGGGCTCATTGTTCACTTAAACTTGAAGAACAAAAAATTGGCGAATGGTACTGTTTGGATGCTTTGCGTACATGTTTCTTAGACTATATGGAAGCAATATACACAAAGATTTCAACCGTCTACGTGTTCCAATCATTGTTCTACTTGTCGAAATTTACAAATAATTTCCTTTAAAGGATTAACAATGGGGCTCGTTGTTCACTTAAACTTGAAGAACAAAAAAGTGGCGAATGGTACCGTTTGGATGCTTTGCATATATGTTTCTTAGACTATATAGAAGCAATATATACATTGATTTCAACCGTCTACCTGTTCCATTCATTGTTCTACTTGTCGCAAGTTAGAAATAATTTCCGTTAAAGTATTAACAATGGGGCTCGTAGTTCACTTAAACTTGAAGAACAAATAATTGGCGAATTGTACTGTTTGGATGATTTGCATATATGTTTCTTAGACTTTATAGAAGCAATATATACAAAGATTTCAGACCGTCTACCTGTTCCATTCATTGTTCTACTTGTCGAAAGTTACAAATAATTTCCGTTAAGGGATTAACAATGGGGATCGTAGTTTACTTAAACTTGAAGAACAAGAAATTGGCGAATTGTACTGTTTGGATTCTTTGCATATATGTTTCTTAGACTATATAGAAGCAATATATACAATGATTTCAACCGTCTACCTATTCCATTCATTGTTCTACTTGCCGACATTTACAAATAATTTCCTTTAAAGGATTAACAATGGGGCTCGTAGTTCACTTAAACTTGAAGAACAAAAAATTGGCGAATGGTACTATTTGGATGCTTTGAATATATGTTTCTTCTATTATATAGAAGCAATATATACAAATATTTCAACCGTCTACCTGTTCCATTCATTGTTCGACTTGTCGAAAATTACAAATAATTTCCGATAAAGGATTAACCATTGGGGCTCATTGTTCACTTAAATTTGAAGACCAAAAAATTGGCGAATGGTACTGTTTGGATGCTTTGCGTACATGTTTCTTAGACTATATGGAAGCAATATATACAAAGATTTCAACCGTCTACGTGTTCCAATCATTGTTCTACTTGTCGAAATTTACACATAATTTCCTTTAAAGGATTAACAATGGGGCTCGTTGTTAACTTAAACTTGAAGAACAAGAAATTGGCGAATTGTACTGTTTGGATGCTTTGCATATATGTTTCTTAGACTATATAGAAGCAACATATACAAAGATTTCAACCGTCTACCTGTTCTATTCATTGTTCATGTTGTCGAAAGTTACAAATAATTTCCGTTTCATGATTATCAATGTGCCTCGTTGTTCACTTAAACTTGAAGGACAAAAAATTGGCGATTGGTACTGTTTGGATGCTTTGCATATATGTTTCTTAGACTATATAGACGCAATATATACAAGGATTTCAACCGTCTACCTGTTCCATTCATTGTTCGACTTGTCGAAAATTACAAATAATTTCCGATAAAGGATTAACCATTGGGGCTCATTGTTCACTTAAACTTGATGACCAAAAAATTGGCGAATTGAACTGTTTGGATGCTTTGCATATATGTTTCTTAGACTATATAGAAGCAATATATACAAATATTTCAACCGTCTACCTATTCCATTCATTGTTCTACTTGCCGAAATTTACAAATAATTTCCTTTAAAGGATTAACAATGGGGCTCGTAGTTCACTTAAACTTGAAGAACAAAAAATTGGCGAATGGTACTATTTGGATGCTTTGAATATATGTTTCTTCTATTATATAGAAGCAATATATACAAATATTTCAACCGTCTACCTGTTCCATTCATTGTTCGACTTGTCGAAAATTACAAATAATTTCCGATAAAGGATTAACCATTGGGGCTCATTGTTCACTTAAACTTGAAGACCAAAAAATTGGCGAATGGTACTGTTTGGATGCTTTGCGTACATGTTTCTTAGACTATATGGAAGCAATATATACAAAGATTTCAACCGTCTACGTGTTCCAATCATTGTTCTACTTGTCGAAATTTACACATAATTTCCTTTAAAGGATTAACAATGGGGCTCGTTGTTCACTTAAACTTGAAGAACAAAAAATTGGCGAATTGTACTGTTTGGATGCTTTGCATAAATGTTTCTTAGACTATATAGAAGCAACATATACAATGATTTCAACAGTCTACCTGTTCCATTCATTGTTCTACTTGTCGCAAGTTAGAAATAATTTCCTTTAAAGAATTAACAATGGGGCTCGTAGTTCACTTAAACTTGAAGAACAAATAATTGGCGAATTGTACTTTTTGGATGAATTGCATATATGTTTCTTAGGCTTTATAGAAGCAATATATACAAAGATTTCAACCGTCTACCTGTTCCATTCATTGTTCTACTTGTCGAAAGTTACAAATAATTTCCGTTAAGGGATTAACAATGGGGATCGTAGTTTACTTAAACTTGAAGAACAAGAAATTGGCGAATTGTACTGTTTGGATGCTTTGCATATATGTTTCTTAGACTATATAGAAGCAATATATACAATGATTTCAACCGTCTACCTATTCCATTCATTGTTCTACTTGCCGAAATTTACAAATAATTTCCTTTAAAGGATTAACAATGGGGCTCGTAGTTCACTTAAACTTGAAGAAGAAAAAATTGGCGAATGGTACTATTTGGATGCTATGAATATATGTTTCTTCTATTATATAGAAGCAATATATACAAATATTTCAACCGTCTACCTGTTCCATTCATTGTTCGACTTGTCGAAAATTACAAATAATTTCCGATAAAGGATTAACCATTGGGGCTCATTGTTCACTTAAACTTGAAGACCAAAAAATTGGCGAATGGTACTGTTTGGATGCTTTGCGTACATGTTTCTTAGACTATATGGAAGCAATATATACAAAGATTTCAACCGTCTACGTGTTCCAATCATTGTTCTACTTGTCGAAATTTACACATAATTTCCTTTAAAGGATTAACAATGGGGCTCGTTGTTCACTTAAACTTGAAGAACAAAAAATTGGCGAATTGTACTGTTTGGATGCTTTGCATAAATGTTTCTTAGACTATATAGAAGCAATATATACAATGATTTCAACAGTCTACCTGTTCCATTCGTTGTTCTACTTGTCGAAAGTTACAATTAATATACTTTAAAGGATTAACAATGGGGCTCGTAGTTCACTTAAACTTGAAGAACAAAAAATTGGCAAATGGTACTGTTTGGATACTTTGCATATATGTTTCTTAGACTATATAGAAGCAATATATACATTGATTTCAACCGGCTACCTGTTCCATTCATTGATCTACTTGTCGAAAGTTACAAATAATTTCCGATAAAGGATTAACAATGGGTCTCATTGTTCACTTAAACTTGAAGAACAAAAAATTGGCGAATGGTACTGTTTGGATGATTTGCATATATGTTTCTTAGACTATATAGAAGCAATATATACATTGATTTCAACCGTCTACGTGTTCCAATCATTGTTCTACTTGTCGAAATTTACACATAATTTCCTTTAAAGGATTAACAATGGGGCTCGTTGTTCACTTAAACTTGAAGAACAAAAAATTGGCGAATTGTACTGTTTGGATGCTTTGCATAAATGTTTCTTATACTATATAGAAGCCACATATACAACGATTTCAACCGTCTACCTGTTCCATTCATTGTTCTACTTGTCGAAAGTTACAAATAATTTCCTTTAAAGGATTAACAATGGGGCTCGTAGTTCACTTAAACTTGTAGAACAAAAAATTGGCGAATGTTACTGTTTAGATGCTTTGCATATATGTTTCTTAGACTATATAGAAGCAACATATACAAAGATTTCAACCGTCTACCAGTTCCATTCATTGTTCTACTTGTCGAAAGTTACAAATAATTTCCGATAAATGATTAACAATGGGGATCGTAGTTCACTTAAACTTGAAGAACAAAAAATTGGCAAATTGTACTGTTTGGATGCTTTGCATATATGTCTCTTAGACTATATGGAAGCAATGTATACATTGATTTCAACCGTCTACCTGTTCCATTCATTGTTCTACTTGTCGCAAGTCACAAATAATTTCCGATAAATGATTAACAATGGGGATCGTAGTTCACTTGAACTTGAAGAACAAAAAATTGGCGAATGGTACTGTTTGGATGCTTTGCATATATGTTTCTTAGATTATACAGAAGCAATATATACAAAGATTTCAACCGTCTACCTGTTCCATTCATTGTTCTGCTTGTCGAAAATTACAAATAATTTCCGATAAAGGATTAACCATTGGGGCTCATTGTTCACTTACACTTGAAGAACAAAAAATTGGCGAATGGTACTGTTTGGATGCTTTGCGTACATGTTTCTTAGACTATTAGGAAGCAATATATACAAAGATTTCAAACGTCTACGTGTTCCAATCATTGTTCTACTTGTCGAAATTTACAAATGATTTCCATTAAGGGATTAACAATGGGGCTCGTTGTTCACTTAAACTTGAAGAACAATAAATTGGCGAATTGTACTGTTTGGATGCTTTGCATATATGTTTCGTAGACTATATAGAAGCAATATATACAAAGATTTCAACCGTCTAACTGTTCCATTCATTGTTCTACTTGTCGAAAGTTACAAATAATTTCCGATAAAGGATTAAACATTGGGGCTCATTGTTCACTTAAACTTGAAGAACAAAAAATTGGTGAATTGTACTCTTTGGATGCTTTGCATATATGTTTCTTAGACTATATAGAAGCAATATATACAAAGATTTCAACCGTCTACCTGCTCCATTCATTGTTCTACTTGTCGAAAGTTACAAATAATTTCCGATAAAGGATTAACAATGGGTCTCATTGTTCACTTAAACTTGAAGAACAAAAAATTGGCGAATGGTACTGTTTGGATGCTTTGCATATATGTTTCTTAGACTATATAGAAGCAATATATACAAAGATTTCAACCGTCTACCTGTTCCATTCATTGTTCTACTTGTCGAAAGTTACAAATAATTTCCGATAACGGATTAACCATTGTGGCTCATTGTTCACTTAAACTTGAAGAACAAAAAATTGGCGAATTGTACTGTTTGGATGCTTTGCATATATGTTTCTTATACTATATAGAAGCAATATATACAAAGATTTCAACCGTCTACCTGTTCCATTCATTGTTCTACTTGTCGAAATTTACAAATAATTTACTTTAAAGTAGTAACAATGGGGCTCGTAGTTCACTTAAACTTGAACAACAAAAAATTGGCGAATGGTACTGTTTGGATGCTTTGCATATATGTTTCTTAGACTATACAGAAGCAATATATAGAAAGATTTCAACCGCCTACCTGTTCTATTCATAGTTCTACTTGTAGAAAGTTACAAATAATTTCCGTTTCATGATTATCAATGGGGCTCGTTGTTCACTTAAACTTGAAGAACAATAAATTGGCGAATTGTACTGTTTGGATAATTTGCAGATATGTTTCTTAGACTATATAGAAGCAATATATACAATGATTTCAACCGTCTACCTGTTCCATTCATTGTTCTACTTGTCGAAAGTTACAAATAATTTCCGTTAAGGGATTAACAATGGGGATCGTAGTTCACTTAAACTTGAAGAACAAAAAATTGGCGAACGGTACTGTTTGGATGCTTTGCATATATGTTTCTTAGACTATATAGAAGCAATATATACATTGATTTCAACCGTCTACCTGTTCCATTCATTGTTCTACTTGTCGAAATTTACAAATAATTTCCTTTAAAGGAGTAACAATGGGGCTCGTAGTTCACTTAAACTTGAAGAACAAAAAATTGGCGAATGGTACTGTTTGGATGCTTTGCATATATGTTTCTTAGACTATATAGAAGCAATATATACAAACATTTCAACCATCTACCTGTTCCATTCATTGTTCTACTTGTCGAAAGTTACAAATAATTTCCGATAACGGATTAACCATTGGGGCTCATTGTTCACTTAAACTTGAAGAACAAAAAATTGGCGAATTGTACTGTTTGGATGCTTTGCATATATGTTTCTTATACTATATAGAAACAATATATACAAAGATTTCAACCGTCTACCTGTTCCATTCACTGTTCTACTTGTCGAAAGTTACAAATAATTTCCGTTAAGGGATTAACAATGGGGATCGTAGTTCACTTAAACTTGAAGAACAAAAAATTGGCGTATGGTACTGTTTGGATGCTTTGCATATATGTTTCTTAGACTATAAAGAAGCAATATATACATTGATTTCAACCGTCTACCTGTTCCATTCATTGTTCTACTTGTCGAAATTTACAAATAATTTCCGTTAAAGTATTAACAATGGGGCTCGTAGTTCACTTAAACTTGAAGATCAAATAATTGGCGAATTGTACTGTTTGGATGCTTTGCGTACATGTTTCTTAGACTATATAGAAGCAATATATACAAAGATTTCAACCGTCTACCTGTTCCAATCATTGTTCTACTTGTCGAAAGTTACAAATAATTTCCGTACAGGGATTAACAATGGGGATCGTAGTTTACTTAAACTTGAAGAACATGAAATTGGCGAATTGTACTGTTTGGATTATTTGCATATATGTTTCTTAGACTATATAGAAGCAATATATACAAAGATTTCAACCGTCTACCTGTTCCATTCATTGTTCTACTTGTCGAAAGTTACAAATAATTTCCTTTAAAGGATTAACAATGGGTCTCGTTGTTTACTTAAACTTGAAGAACAATAAATTGGCGAATTGTACTGTTTGGATGCTTTGCGTACATGTTTCTTAGACTATATAGAAGCAACATATACAAAGATTTCAACCGTCTACCTGTTCCATTCATTGTTCTACTTGTCGAAAGTTACAAATAATTTCCGTACAGGGATTAACAATGGGGATCGTAGTTTACTTAAACTTGAAGAACATGAAATTGGCGAATTGTACTGTTTGGATTATTTGCATATATGTTTCTTAGACTATATAGAAGCAATATATACAAAGATTTCAACCGTCTACCTGTTCCATTCATTGTTCTACTTGTCGAAAGTTACAAATAATTTCCTTTAAAGGATTAACAATGGGGCTCGTTGTTTACTTAAACTTGAAGAACAATAAATTGGCGAATTGTACTGTTTGGATGCTTTGCATATATGTTTCTTAGACTATATAGAAGCAATATATACAAAGATTTCAACCGTCTACCTGTTCCATTCATTGTTCTACTTGTCGAAATTTACAATTAATTTCCGTTAAAGGATTAACAATGGGGCTCGTAGTTCACTTAAACTTGAAGTACAAAAAATTGGCGAATTGTACTGTTTGGATGCTTTGCATATATGTTTCGTAGACTATATAGAAGCAACATATACAAATATTTCAACCGTCTAACTGTTCCAATCATTGTTCTACTTGTCGAAAATTACAAATAATTTCCGATAAAGGATTAACCATTGGGGCTCATTGTTCACTTAAACTTGAAGAACAAAAAATTGGCGAATGGTACTGTTTGGATGCTTTGCATATATGTTTCGTAGACTATATAGAAGCAATATATACAAATATTTCAACCTTCTAACTGTTCCATTCATTGTTCTACTTGTCGAAAATTACAAATAATTTCCGATAAAGGATTAACCATTGGGGCTCATTGTTCACTTAAACTTGAAGAACAAAAAATTGGCGAATTGTACTGTTTGGATGCTCTGCATATATGTTTCTTATACTATATAGAAGCAATATATACAAAGATTTCAATCGTCTACCTGTTCCATTCACTGTTCTACTTGTCGAAAGTTACAAATAATTTCCGTTAAGGGGTTAACAATGGGGATCGTAGTTCAATTAAACTTGAAGAACAAAAAATTGGCGAATTGTACTCTTTGGATGCTTGGCGTACATGTTTCTTAGACTATATGGAAGCAATATATACAAAGATTTCAACCGTCTACGTGTTCCAATCATTGTTCTACTTGTAGAATGTTACAATTAATTTCCGTTAAGGGATTAACAATGGGGCTCGTAGTTCACTTAAACTTGAAGAACAAAAAATTGGCGAATGGTACTGTTTGGATGCTTTGCATATATGTTTCTTAGACTATATAGAAGCAATATATACAAAGATTTCAACCGTCTACCTGTTCCATTCATTGTTCTACTTGTCGAAAGTTACAAATAATTTCCTTTAAAGGATTAACAATGGGGCTCGTTGTTCACTTAAACTTGAAGAACAATAGATTGGCGAATTGTACTTTTGGGATGCTTTGCATATATGTTTCTTAGACTATATAGAAGCAATATATACAAAGATTTCAACCGTCTACCTGTTCCATTCATTGTTCTACTTGTCGAAAGCTACAAATAATTTCCGATAACGGATTAACCATTGGGGCTCATTGTTCACTTAAACTTGAAGAACAAAAAATTGGCGAATTGTACTGTTTGGATGCTTTGCATATATGTTTCTTAGACTATATAGAAGCAATATATACAAAGATTTCAACCGTCTACCTGTTCCATTCATTGTTCTACTTGTCGAAAGTTACAAATAATTTCCTTTAAAGGATTAACAATGGGGCTCGTAGTTCACTTAAACTTGAAGAACAAGAAATTGGCGAATTGTACTGTTTGGATGCTTTGCATATATGTTTCTTAGACTATATAGAAGCAATATATACAAAGATTTCAACCATCTACCTGTTCCATTCATTGTTCTACTTGTCGAAAGTTACAAATAATTTCCTTTAAAGGATTAACAATGGGGCTCGTAGTTCACTTAAACTTGAAGAGCAAAAAATTGTCGTATTGTACTGTTTGGATGCTTTGCATATATGTTTCTTAGACTATATAGAAGCAATATATACAATGATTTCAACCGTCTAACTGTTCCATTCATTGTTCTACTTGTCGAAAATTACAAATAATTTCCGATAAAGGATTAACCATTGGGGCACATTGTTCACTTAAACTTGAAGAACAAAAAATTGGCGATTGGTACTGTTTGGATGCTTTGCATATATGTTTCTTAGACTATATAGAAGCAACATATACAAAGATTTCAACCGTCTACCTTTTCCATTCATTGTTCTACTTGTCGAAAGTTACAAATAATTTCCGATAACGGATTAACCATTTGGGCTCATTGTTCACTTAAACTTGAAGAACAAAAAATTGGCGAATTGTACTGTTTGGATGCTGTGCATATATGTTTCTTAGACTACATAGAAGCAATATATACAAAGATTTCAACCGGCTACCTGTTCCATTCATTGTTCTACTTGTCGAAAGTTACCAATAATTTCCTTTAAAGGATTAACAATGGGGCTCATTGTTCACTTACACTTGAAGAACAAAAAATTGGCGAATTGTACTGTTTGGATGCTTTGCATATATGTTTCTTAGACTATATAGAAGCAATATATACAATAATTTCAACAGTCTACCTGTTCCATTCATTGTTCTACTTGTCGAAATTTACAAATAATTTCCTTTAAAGGATTAACAATGGGGCTCGTAGTTCACTTAAACTTGAAGAACAAAAAATTGGCGAATGGTACTGTTTGGATGCTTTGCATATATGTTTCTTAGACTATATAGAAGCAATATATACAAAGATTTCAACCGTCTACCTGTTCCATTCATTGTTCTACTTGTCGAAAGTTACAATTAATTTCCGTTAAAGGATTAACAATGGGGCTCGTCGTTCACTTAAAACTTGAAGAACAAAAAATTGGCGAATGGTACTGTTTGGACGCTTTGCATATATGTTTCTTAGACTATATAGAAGCAATATATACATTGATTTCATCCGGCTACCAGTTCCATTCATTGTTCTACTTCTCGCAAGTTACAAATAATTTCCGTTAAAGTATTAACAATGGGGCTCGTAGTTCACTTAAACTTGAAGAACAAAAAATTGGCGAATGGTACTGTTTGGATGCTTTGCATATATGTTTCTTAGATTATATAGAAGCAATATATACAAAGATTTCAACCGTCTACCTGTTCCATTCATTGTTCTACTTGTCGAAAATTACAAATAATTTCCGATAAAGGATTAACCATTGGGGATCATTGTTCACTAAACTTGAAGAACAAAAAATTGTCGAATTGTACTGTTTGGATGCTTTGCATATATGTTTCTTAGACTATATAGAAGCAATATATACAAAGATTTCAACCGTCTACCTTTTCCATTCATTGTTCTACTTGTCGAAAGTTACAAATAATTTCCGATAACGGATTAACCATTTGGGCTCATTGTTCACTTAAACTTGAAGAACAAAAAATTGGCGAATTGTACTGTTTGGATGCTTTGCATATATGTTTCTTAGACTACATAGAAGCAATATATACAAAGATTTCAACCGGCTACCTGTTCCATTCATTGTTCTACTTGTCGAAATTTACAAATAATTTCCGATAAAGGATTAACCAATGGGGCTCATTGATCACTTAAACGTGAAGAACAAAAAATTGGCGAATGGTACTGTTTGGATGCTTTGCGTACATGTTTCTTAGACTATATGGAAGCAATATATACAAAGATTTCAACCGTCTACGTATTCCAATCATTGTTCTACTTGTCGAAATTTACAAATAATTTCCTTTAAAGGATTAACAATGGGGCTCGTTGTTCACTTAAACTTGAAGAACAAAAAAGTGGCGAATGGTACTCTTTGGATGCTTTGCATATATGTTTCTTAGACTATATAGAAGCAATATATACATTGATTTCAACCGTCTACCTGTTCCATTCATTGTTCTACTTGTCGCAAGTTACAAATAATTTCCGTTAAAGTATTAACAATGGTGCTCGTAGTTCACTTAAACTTGAAGATCAAATAATTGGCGAATTGTACTGTTTGGATGATTTGCATATATGTTTCTTAGACTACATAGAAACAATATATACAAAGATTTCAACCGGCTTCCTGTTCCATTCATTGTTCTACTTGTCGAAAGTTACAAATAATTTCCTTTAAAGGATTAACAATGGGGCTCATTGTTCACTTAAACTTGAAGAACAAAAAATTGGCGAATTGTACTGTTTGGATGCTTTGCATATATGTTTCTTAGACTATATAGAAGCAATATATACAATAATTTCAACAGTCTACCTGTTCCATTCATTGTTCTACTTGTCGAAATTTACAAATAATTTCCTTTAAAGGATTAACAATGGGGCTCGTAGTTCACTTAAACTTGAAGAACAAAAAATTGGCGAATGGTACTGTTTGGATGCTTTGCATATATGTTTCTTAGACTATATAGAAGCAATATATACAAACATTTCAACCATCTACCTGTTCCATTCATTGTTCTACTTGTCGAAAGTTACAAATAATTTCCGATAACGGATTAACCATTGGGGCTCATTGTTCACTTAAACTTGAAGAACTAAAAATTGGCGAATTGTACTGTTTGGATGCTTTGCATATATGTTTCTTATACTATATAGAAACAATATATACAAAGATTTCAACCGTCTACCTGTTCCATTCACTGTTCTACTTGTCGAAAGTTACAAATAATTTCCGTTAAGGGATTAACAATGGGGATCGTAGTTCACTTAAACTTGAAGAACAAAAAATTGGCGTATGGTACTGTTTGGATGCTTTGCATATATGTTTCTTAGACTATAAAGAAGCAATATATACATTGATTTCAACCGTCTAACTGTTCCATTCATTGTTCTACTTGTCGAAATTTACAAATAATTTCCGTTAAAGTATTAACAATGGGGATCGTAGTTCACTTAAACTTGAAGATCAAATAATTGGCGAATTGTACTGTTTGGATGCTTTGCGTACATGTTTCTTAGACTATATAGAAGCAATATATACAAAGATTTCAACCGTCTACCTGTTCCATTCATTGTTCTACTTGTCGAAAGTTACAAATAATTTCCGTTCAGGGATTAACAATGGGGATCGTAGTTTACTTAAACTTGAAGAACAAGAAAATGGCGAATTCTACTGTTTGGATGATTTGCATATATGTTTCTTAGACTATATAGAAGCAATATATACAAAGATTTCAACCGTCTACCTGTTCCATTCATTGTTCTACTTGTCGAAAGTTACAAATAATTTCCTTTAAAGGATTAACAATGGGGCTCGTAGTTCACTTAAACTTGAAGAACAAAAAATTGGCGAATGGTACTGTTTGGATGCTTTGCATATATGTTTCTTAGACTATAAAGAAGCAATATATACATTGATTTCAACCGTCTACCTGTTCCATTCATTGTTCTACTTGTCGAAATTTACAAATAATTTCCGTTAAAGTATTAACAATGGGGCTCGTAGTTCACTTAAACTTGAAGATCAAATAATTGGCGAATTGTACTGTTTGGATGATTTGCATATATGTTTCTTAGACTATATAGAAGCAATATATACAAAGATTTCAACCGTCTACCTGTTCCATTCATTGTTCTACTTGTCGAAAGTTACAAATAATTTCCTTTAAAGGATTAACAATGGGGCTCGTAGTTCACTTAAACTTGAAGAACAAAAAATTGGCGAATGGTACTGTTTGGATGCTTTGCATATATGTTTCTTAGACTATATAGAAGCAATATATACAAACATTTCAACCATCTACCTGTTCCATTCATTGTTCTACTTGTCGAAAGTTACAAATAATTTCCGATAACGGATTAACCATTGGGGCTCATTGTTCACTTAAACTTGAAGAACAAAAAATTGGCGAATTGTACTGTTTGGATGCTTTGCATATATGTTTCTTATACTATATAGAAACAATATATACAAAGATTTCAACCGTCTACCTGTTCCATTCACTGTTCTACTTGTCGAAAGTTACAAATAATTTCCGTTAAGGGATTAACAATGGGGATCGTAGTTCACTTAAACTTGAAGAACAAAAAATTGGCGTATGGTACTGTTTGGATACTTTGCATATATGTTTCTTAGACTATAAAGAAGCAATATATACATTGATTTCAACCGTCTACCTGTTCCATTCATTGTTCTACTTGTCGAAATTTACAAATAATTTCCGTTAAAGTATTAACAATGGGGCTCGTAGTTCACTTAAACTTGAAGATCAAATAATTGGCGAATTGTACTGTTTGGATGCTTTGCGTACATGTTTCTTAGACTATATAGAAGCAATATATACAAAGATTTCCACCGTCTACCTGTTCCATTCATTGTTCTACTTGTCGAAAGTTACAAATAATTTCCGTACAGGGATTAACAATGGGGATCGTAGTTTACTTAAACTTGAAGAACAAGAAATTGGCGAATTGTACTGTTTGGATTATTTGCATATATGTTTCTTAGACTATATAGAAGCAATATATACAAAGATTTCAACCGTCTACCTGTTCCATTCATTGTTCTACTTGTCGAAAGTTACAAATAATTTCCTTTAAAGGATTAACAATGGGGCTCGTTGTTTACTTAAACTTGAAGAACATTAAATTGGCGAATTGTACTGTTTGGATGCTTTGCATATATGTTTCTTAGACTATATAGAAGCAATATATACAAAGATTTCAACCGTCTACCTGTTCCATTCATTGTTCTACTTGTCGAAAGTTACAATTAATTTCCGTTAAAGGATTAACAATGGGGCTCGTAGTTCACTTAAACTTGAAGTACAAAAAATTGGCGAATTGTACTGTTTGGATGCATTGCATATATGTTTCGTAGACTATATAGAAGCAATATATACAAATATTTCAACCGTCTAACTGTTCCATTCATTGTTCTACTTGTCGAAAATTACAAATAATTTCCGATAAAGGATTAACCATTGGGGCTCATTGTTCACTTAAACTTGAAGAACAAAAAATTGGCGAATGGTACTGTTTGGATGCTTTGCATATATGTTTCTTAGACTATATAGATGCAATATATACAAAGATTTCAACCGTCTACCTTTTCCATTCATTGTTCTACTTGTCGAAAGTTACAAATAATTTCCGATAACGGATTAACCATTGGGGCTCATTGTTCACTTAAACTTGAAGAACAAAAAATTGGCGAATTGTACTGTTTGGATGCTTTGCATATATGTTTCTTATACTATATAGAAGCAATATATACAAAGATTTCAATCGTCTACCTGTTCCATTCACTGTTCTACTTGTCGAAAGTTACAAATAATTTCCGTTAAGGGATTAACAATGGGGATCGTAGTTCACTTAAACTTGAAGAACAAAAAATTGGCGAATGGTACTGTTTGGATGCTTTGCATATATGTTTCTTAGACTATATAGAAGCAATATATACAAAGATTTCAACCGTCTACCTGTTCCATTCATTGTTCTACTTGTCGAAAGTTACAAATAATTTCCTTTAAAGGATTAACAATGGGGCTCGTAGTTCACTTAAACTTGAAGAACAAAAAATTGGCGTATGGTACTGTTTGGATGCTTTGCATATATGTTTCTTAGACTATAAAGAAGCAATATATACATTGATTTCAACCGTCTACCTGTTCCATTCATTGTTCTACTTATCGAAAGTTACAAATAATTTCCTTTAAAGGATTAACAATGGGGCTCATTGTTCACTTAAACTTGAAGAACAAAAAATTGGCGAATTGTACTGTTTGGATGCTTTGCATATATGTTTCTTAGACTATATAGAAGCAATATATACAATGATTTCAACCGTCTACCTATTCCATTCATTGTTCTACTTGCCGAAATTTACAAATAATTTCCTTTAAAGGATTAACAATGGGGCTCATTGTTCACTTAAACTTGAAGAACAAAAAATTGGCGAATGGTACTGTTTGGATGCTCTGCATATATGTTTCTTAGACTATATAGAAGCAATATATACAAAGATTTCAACCGTCTACCTGTTCCATTCATTGTTCTACTTGTCGAAAGTTACAATTAATTTCCGTTAAAGGATTAACAATGGGGCTCGTAGTTCACTTAAACTTGAAGTACAAAAAATTGGCGAATTGTACTGTTTGGATGCTTTGCATATATGTTTCGTAGACTATATAGAAGCAATATATACAAATATTTCAACCTTCTAACTGTTCCATTCATTGTTCTACTTGTCGAAAATTACAAATAATTTCCGATAAAGGATTAACCATTGGGGCTCATTGTTCACTTAAACTTGAAGAACAAAAAATTGGCGAATGGTACTGTTTGGATGCTCTGCATATATGTTTCTTAGACTATATAGAAGCAATATATACAAAGATTTCAACCGTCTACCTTTTCCATTCATTGTTCTACTTGTCGAAAGTTACAAATAATTTCCGATAACGGGTTAACGATTGGGGCTCATTGTTCACTTAAACTTGAAGAACAAAAAATTGGCGAATTGTACTGTTTGGATGCTTTGCATATATGTTTCTTATACTATATAGAAGCAATATATACAAAGATTACAATCGTCTACCTGTTCCATTCACTGTTCTACTTGTCGAAAGTTACAAATAATTTCCGTTAAGGGGTTAAGAATGGGGATCGTAGTTCACTTAAACTTGAAGAACAAATAATTGGCGAATTGTACTGCTTGGATGCTTGGCGTACATGTTTCTTAGACTATATGGAAGCAATATATACAAAGATTTCACCCGTCTACGTGTTCCAATCATTGTTCTACTTGTAGAATGTTACAATTAATTTCCGCTAAGGGATTAACAATGGGGCTCGTAGTTCACTTAAACTTGAAGAACAAAAAATTGGCGAATGGTACTGTTTGGATGCTTTGCATATATGTTTCTTAGACTATATAGAAGCAATATATACAAAGATTTCAACCGTCTACCTGTTCCATTCATTGTTCTACTTGTCGAAAGTTACAAATAATTTCCTTTAAAGGATTAACAATGGGGCTCGTTGTTCACTTAAACTTGAAGAACAATAAATTGGCGAATTGTACTGTTTGGATGCTTTGCATATATGTTTCTTAGACTATATAGAAGCAATATATACAAAGATTTCAACCGTCTACCTGTTCCATTCATTGTTCTACTTGTCGAAATTTACAATTCATTTCCGTTAAAGGATTAACAATGGGGCTCGTAGTTCACTTAAACTTGAAGTACAAAAAATTGGCGAATTGTACTGTTTGGATGCTTTGCATATATGTTTCGTAGACTATATAGAAGCAATATATACAAAGATTTCAACCGTCTACCTGTTCCATTCACTGTTCTACTTGTCGAAAGTTACAAATAATTTCCGATAAAGGATTAACCATTGGGGCTCATTGTTCACTTAAACTTGAAGAACAAAAAATTGGCGAATGGTACTGTTTGGATGCTTTGCGTACATGTTTCTTAGACTATATGGAAGCAATATATACAAAGATTTCAGCCGTCTACGTGTTCCAATCATTGTTCTACTTGTCGAAATTTACAAATAATTTCCTTTAAAGGATTAACAATGGGGCTCGTTGTTCACTTAAACTTGAAGAACAAAAAAGTGGCGAATGGTACTGTTTGGATGCTTTGCATATATGTTTCTTAGACTATATAGAAGCAATACATACATTGATTTCAACCGTCTACCTGTTCCATTCATTGTTCTACTTGTCGCATGTTACAAATAAATTCCGTTAAAGTATTAACAATGGGGCTCGTAGTTCACTTAAACTTGAAGAACAAATAATTGGCGAATTGTACTGTTTGGATGATTTGCATATATGTTTCTTAGACTTTATAGAAGCAATATATACAAAGATTTCAACCGTCTACCTGTTCCATTCATTGTTCTACTTGTCGAAATTTACAAATAATTTCCTTTAAAGGATTAACAATGGGGCTCGTAGTTCACTTAAACTTGAAGAACAAAAAATTGGCGAATGGTACTATTTGGATGCTTTGAATATATGTTTCTTATATTATATAGAAGCAATATATACAAATATTTGAACCGTCTACCTGTTCCATTCATTGTTCTACTTGTCGAAAGTTACAAATAATTTCCGTTAAGGGATTAACAATGGGGATCGTAGTTTACTTAAACTTGAAGAACAAGAAATTGGCGAATTGTACTGTTTGGATGCTTTGCATATATGTTTCTTAGACTATATAGAAGCAATATATACAATGATTTCAACCGTCTACCTATTCCATTCATTGTTCTACTTGCCGAAATTTACAAATAATTTCCTTTAAAGGATTAACAATGGGGCTCGTAGTTCACTTAAACTTGAAGACCAAAAAATTGGCGAATGGTACTATTTGGATGCTTTGAATATATGTTTCTTATATTATATAGAAGCAATATATACAAATATTTCAACCGTCTACCTGTTCCATTCATTGTTCGACTTGTCGAAAATTACAAATAATTTCCGATAAAGGATTAACCATTGGGGCTCATTGTTCACTTAAATTTGAAGACCAAAAAATTGGCGAATGGTACTGTTTGGATGCTTTGCGTACATGTTTCTTAGACTATATGGAAGCAATATATACAAAGATTTCAACCGTCTACGTGTTCCAATCATTGTTCTACTTGTCGAAATTTACACATAATTTCCTTTAAAGGATTAACAATGGGGCTCGTTGTTAACTTAAACTTGAAGAACAATAAATTGGCGAATTGTACTGTTTGGATGCTTTGCATATATGTTTCTTAGACTATATGGAAGCAATATATACAAAGATTTCAACCGTCTACGTGTTCCAATCATTGTTCTACTTGTCGAAATTTACACATAATTTCCTTTAAAGGATTAACAATGGGGCTCGTTGTTCACTTAAACTTGAAGAACAAAAAATTGGCGAATTGTACTGTTTGGATGCTTTGCATAAATGTTTCTTAGACTATATAGAAGCAATATATACAAATATTTCAACCGTCTACCTGTTCCATTCATTGTTCGACTTGTCGAAAATTACAAATAATTTCCGATAAAGGATTAACCATTGGGGCTCATTGTTCACTTAAACTTGAAGACCAAAAAATTGGCGAATGGTACTGTTTGGATGCTTTGCGTACATGTTTCTTAGACTATATGGAAGCAATATATACAAATATTTCAACCGTCTACCTGCTCCATTCATTGTTCTACTTGTCGAAAATTACAAATAATTTCCGATAAAGGATTAACCATTGGGGCTCATTGTTCACTTAAACTTGAAGAACAAAAAATTGGCGAATGGTACTGTTTGGATGCTTTGCGTACATGTTTCTTAGACTATATGGAAGCAATATACACAAAGATTTCAACCGTCTACGTGTTCCAATCATTGTTCTACTTGTCGAAATTTACAAATAATTTCCTTTAAAGGATTAACAATGGGGCTCGTTGTTCACTTAAACTTGAAGAACAAAAAAGTGGCGAATGGTACCGTTTGGATGCTTTGCATATATGTTTCTTAGACTATATAGAAGCAATATATACATTGATTTCAACCGTCTACCTGTTCCATTCATTGTTCTACTTGTCGCAAGTTAGAAATAATTTCCGTTAAAGTATTAACAATGGGGCTCGTAGTTCACTTAAACTTGAAGAACAAATAATTGGCGAATTGTACTGTTTGGATGATTTGCATATATGTTTCTTAGACTTTATAGAAGCAATATATACAAAGATTTCAGACCGTCTACCTGTTCCATTCATTGTTCTACTTGTCGAAAGTTACAAATAATTTCCGTTAAGGGATTAACAATGGGGATCGTAGTTTACTTAAACTTGAAGAACAAGAAATTGGCGAATTGTACTGTTTGGATGCTTTGCATATATGTTTCTTATACTATATAGAAACAATATATACAAAGATTTCAACCGTCTACCTGTTCCATTCACTGTTCTACTTGTCGAAAGTTACAAATAATTTCCGTTAAGGGATTAACAATGGGGATCGTAATTCACTTAAACTTGAAGAACAAAAAATTGGCGTATGGTACTGTTTGGATGCTTTGCATATATGTTTCTTAGACTATAAAGAAGCAATATATACATTGATTTCAACCGTCTACCTGTTCCATTCATTGTTCTACTTGTCGAAATTTACAAATAATTTCCGTTAAAGTATTAACAATGGGGATCGTAGTTCACTTAAACTTGAAGATCAAATAATTGGCGAATTGTACTGTTTGGATGCTTTGCGTACATGTTTCTTAGACTATATAGAAGCAATATATACAAAGATTTCAACCGTCTACCTGTTCCATTCATTGTTCTACTTGTCGAAAGTTACAAATAATTTCCGTTCAGGGATTAACAATGGGGATCGTAGTTTACTTAAACTTGAAGAACAAGAAAATGGCGAATTCTACTGTTTGGATGATTTGCATATATGTTTCTTAGACTATATAGAAGCAATATATACAAAG
This sequence comes from Cerceris ruficornis, assembly GCA_963989415.1. NCBI lineage: Eukaryota > Metazoa > Arthropoda > Insecta > Hymenoptera > Crabronidae > Cerceris > Cerceris ruficornis. Next base: position 79,966 of record CAXDIW010000424.1, read on the forward strand.
ATTTCAACCGTCTACCTGTTCCATTCATTGTTCTACTTGTCGAAAGTTACAAATAATTTCCTTTAAAGGATTAACAATGGGGCTCGTAGTTCACTTAAACTTGAAGAACAAAAAATTGGCGAATGGTACTGTTTGGATGCTTTGCATATATGTTTCTTAGACTATAAAGAAGCAATATATACATTGATTTCAACCGTCTACCTGTTCCATTCATTGTTCTACTTGTCGAAATTTACTAATAATTTCCGTTAAAGTATTAACAATGGGGCTCGTAGTTCACTTAAACTTGAAGATCAAATAATTGGCGAATTGTACTGTTTGGATGATTTGCATATATGTTTCTTAGACTATATAGAAGCAATATATACAAAGATTTCAACCGTCTACCTGTTCCATTCATTGTTCTACTTGTCGAAAGTTACAAATAATTTCCTTTAAAGGATTAACAATGGGGCTCGTAGTTCACTTAAACTTGAAGAACAAAAAATTGGCGAATGGTACTGTTTGGATGCTTTGCATATATGTTTCTTAGACTATATAGAAGCAATATATACAAACATTTCAACCATCTACCTGTTCCATTCATTGTTCTACTTGTCGAAAGTTACAAATAATTTCCGATAACGGATTAACCATTGGGGCTCATTGTTCACTTAAACTTGAAGAACAAAAAATTGGCGAATTGTACTGTTTGGATGCTTTGCATATATGTTTCTTAGACTATATAGAAGCAATATATACAAAGATTTCAACCGTCTACCTGTTCCATTCATTGTTCTACTTGTCGAAATTTACAATTAATTTCCGTTAAAGGATTAACAATGGGGCTCGTAGTTCACTTAAACTTGAAGTACAAAAAATTGGCGAATTGTACTGTTTGGATGCTTTGCATATATGTTTCGTAGACTATATAGAAGCAACATATACAAATATTTCAACCGACTAACTGTTCCAATCATTGTTCTACTTGTCGAAAATTACAAATAATTTCCGATAAAGGATTAACCATTGGGGCTCATTGTTCACTTAAACTTGAAGAACAAAAAATTGGCGAATGGTACTGTTTGGATGCTTTGCATATATGTTTCTTAGACTATATAGAAGCAATATATACAAAGATTACAATCGTCTACCTGTTCCATTCACTGTTCTACTTGTCGAAAGTTACAAATAATTTCCGTTAAGGGGTTAAGAATGGGGATCGTAGTTCACTTAAACTTGAAGAACAAAAAATTGGCGAATTGTACTGCTTGGATGCTTGGCGTACATGTTTCTTAGACTATATGGAAGCAATATATACAAAGATTTCACCCGTCTACGTGTTCCAATCATTGTTCTACTTGTAGAATGTTACAATTAATTTCCGCTAAGGGATTAACAATGGGGCTCGTAGTTCACTTAAACTTGAAGAACAAAAAATTGGCGAATGGTACTGTTTGGATGCTTTGCATATATGTTTCTTAGACTATATAGAAGCAATATATACAAAGATTTCAACCGTCTACCTGTTCCATTCATTGTTCTACTTGTCGAAAGTTACAAATAATTTCCTTTAAAGGATTAACAATGGGGCTCGTTGTTCACTTAAACTTGAAGAACAATAAATTGGCGAATTGTACTGCTTGGATGCTTTGCATATATGTTTCTTAGACTATATAGAAGCAATATATACAAAGATTTCAACCGTCTACCTGTTCCATTCATTGTTCTACTTGTCGAAATTTACAAATAATTTCCTTTAAAGGATTAACAATGGGGCTCGTAGTTCACTTAAACTTGAAGAACAAAAAATTGGCGAATGGTACTATTTGGATGCTTTGAATATATGTTTCTTATATTATATAGAAGCAATATATACAAATATTTGAACCGTCTACCTGTTCCATTCATTGTTCTACTTGTCGAAAGTTACAAATAATTTCCGTTAAGGGATTAACAATGGGGATCGTAGTTTACTTAAACTTGAAGAACAAGAAATTGGCGAATTGTACTGTTTGGATGCTTTGCATATATGTTTCTTAGACTATATAGAAGCAATATATACAATGATTTCAACCGTCTACCTATTCCATTCATTGTTCTACTTGCCGAAATTTACAAATAATTTCCTTTAAAGGATTAACAATGGGGCTCGTAGTTCACTTAAACTTGAAGACCAAAAAATTGGCGAATGGTACTATTTGGATGCTTTGAATATATGTTTCTTATATTATATAGAAGCAATATATACAAATATTTCAACCGTCTACCTGTTCCATTCATTGTTCGACTTGTCGAAATTTACACATAATTTCCTTTAAAGGATTAACAATGGGGCTCGTTGTTCACTTAAATTTGAAGACCAAAAAATTGGCGAATGGTACTGTTTGGATGCTTTGCGTACATGTTTCTTAGACTATATGGAAGCAATATATACAAAGATTTCAACCGTCTACGTGTTCCAATCATTGTTCTACTTGTCGAAATTTACACATAATTTCCTTTAAAGGATTAACAATGGGGCTCGTTGTTAACTTAAACTTGAAGAACAATAAATTGGCGAATTGTACTGTTTGGATGCTTTGCATATATGTTTCTTAGACTATATAGAAGCAATATATACAAATATTTCAACCGTCTACCTGTTCCATTCATTGTTCGACTTGTCGAAAATTACAAATAATTTCCGATAAAGGATTAACCATTGGGGCTCATTGTTCACTTAAACTTGAAGACCAAAAAATTGGCGAATGGTACTGTTTGGATGCTTTGCGTACATGTTTCTTAGACTATATGGAAGCAATATATACAAAGATTTCAACCGTCTACGTGTTCCAATCATTGTTCTACTTGTCGAAATTTACACATAATTTCCTTTAAAGGATTAACAATGGGGCTCGTTGTTCACTTAAACTTGAAGAACAAAAAATTGGCGAATTGTACTGTTTGGATGCTTTGCATAAATGTTTCTTAGACTATATAGAAGCAATATATACAAATATTTCAACCGTCTACCTGTTCCATTCATTGTTCGACTTGTCGAAAATTACAAATAATTTCCGATAAAGGATTAACCATTGGGGCTCATTGTTCACTTAAACTTGAAGACCAAAAAATTGGCGAATGGTACTGTTTGGATGCTTTGCGTACATGTTTCTTAGACTATATGGAAGCAATATATACAAATATTTCAACCGTCTACCTGCTCCATTCATTGTTCTACTTGTCGAAAATTACAAATAATTTCCGATAAACGATTAACCATTGGGGCTCATTGTTCACTTAAACTTGAAGAACAAAAAATTGGCGAATGGTACTGTTTGGATGCTTTGCGTACATGTTTCTTAGACTATATGGAAGCAATATACACAAAGATTTCAACCGTCTACGTGTTCCAATCATTGTTCTACTTGTCGAAATTTACAAATAATGTCCTTTAAAGGATTAACAATGGGGCTCGTTGTTCACTTAAACTTGAAGAACAAAAAAGTGGCGAATGGTACCGTTTGGATGCTTTGCATATATGTTTCTTAGACTATATAGAAGCAATATATACATTGATTTCAACCGTCTACCTGTTCCATTCATTGTTCTACTTGTCGCAAGTTAGAAATAATTTCCGTTAAAGTATTAACAATGGGGCTCGTAGTTCACTTAAACTTGAAGAACAAATAATTGGCGAATTGTACTGTTTGGATGATTTGCATATATGTTTCTTAGACTTTATAGAAGCAACATATACAAAGATTTCAGACCGTCTACCTGTTCCATTCATTGTTCTACTTGTCGAAAGTTACAAATAATTTCCGTTAAGGGATTAACAATGGGGATCGTAGTTTACTTAAACTTGAAGAACAAGAAATTGGCGAATTGTACTGTTTGGATGCTTTGCATATATGTTTCTTATACTATATAGAAACAATATATACAAAGATTTCAACCGTCTACCTGTTCCATTCACTGTTCTACTTGTCGAAAGTTACAAATAATTTCCGTTAAGGGATTAACAATGGGGATCGTAATTCACTTAAACTTGAAGAACAAAAAATTGGCGTATGGTACTGTTTGGATGCTTTGCATATATGTTTCTTAGACTATAAAGAAGCAATATATACATTGATTTCAACCGTCTACCTGTTCCATTCATTGTTCTACTTGTCGAAATTTACAAATAATTTCCGTTAAAGTATTAACAATGGGGATCGTAGTTCACTTAAACTTGAAGATCAAATAATTGGCGAATTGTACTGTTTGGATGCTTTGCGTACATGTTTCTTAGACTATATAGAAGCAATATATACAAAGATTTCAACCGTCTACCTGTTCCATTCATTGTTCTACTTGTCGAAAGTTACAAATAATTTCCGTTCAGGGATTAACAATGGGGATCGTAGTTTACTTAAACTTGAAGAACAAGAAAATGGCGAATTCTACTGTTTGGATGATTTGCATATATGTTTCTTAGACTATATAGAAGCAATATATACAAAGATTTCAACCGTCTACCTGTTCCATTCATTGTTCTACTTGTCGAAAGTTACAAATAATTTCCTTTAAAGGATTAACAATGGGGCTCGTAGTTCACTTAAACTTGAAGAACAAAAAATTGGCGAATGGTACTGTTTGGATGCTTTGCATATATGTTTCTTAGACTATAAAGAAGCAATATATACATTGATTTCAACCGTCTACCTGTTCCATTCATTGTTCTACTTGTCGAAATTTACTAATAATTTCCGTTAAAGTATTAACAATGGGGCTCGTAGTTCACTTAAACTTGAAGATCAAATAATTGGCGAATTGTACTGTTTGGATTATTTGCATATATGTTTCTTAGACTATATAGAAGCAATATATACAAAGATTTCAACCGTCTACCTGTTCCATTCATTGTTCTACTTGTCGAAAGTTACAAATAATTTCCTTTAAAGGATTAACAATGGGGCTCGTAGTTCACTTAAACTTGAAGAACAAAAAATTGGCGAATGGTACTGTTTGGATGCTTTGCATATATGTTTCTTAGACTATATAGAAGCAATATATACAAACATTTCAACCATCTACCTGTTCCATTCATTGTTCTACTTGTCGAAAGTTACAAATAATTTCCGATAACGGATTAACCATTGGGGCTCATTGTTCACTTAAACTTGAAGAACAAAAAATTGGCGAATGGTACTGTTTGGATGCTTTGCATATATGTTTCTTAGACTATATAGAAGCAATATATACAAAGATTTCAACCGGCTACCTGTTCCATTCATTGTTCTACTTGTCGAAAATTACAAATAATTTCCGATAAAGGATTAACCATTGGGGATCATTGTTCACTAAACTTGAAGAACAAAAAATTGTCGAATTGTACTGTTTGGATGCTTTGCATATATGTTTCTTAGACTATATAGAAGCAATATATACAAAGATTTCAACCGTCTACCTTTTCCATTCATTGTTCTACTTGTCGAAAGTTACAAATAATTTCCGATAACGGATTAACCATTTGGGCTCATTGTTCACTTAAACTTGAAGAACAAAAAATTGGCGAATTGTACTGTTTGGATGCTTTGCATATATGTTTCTTAGACTACATAGAAGCAATATATACAAAGATTTCAACCGGCTACCTGTTCCATTCATTGTTCTACTTGTCGAAATTTACAAATAATTTCCGATAAAGGATTAACCAATGGGGCTCATTGATCACTTAAACGTGAAGAACAAAAAATTGGCGAATGGTACTGTTTGGATGCTTTGCGTACATGTTTCTTAGACTATATGGAAGCAATATATACAAAGATTTCAACCGTCTACGTATTCCAATCATTGTTCTACTTGTCGAAATTTACAAATAATTTCCTTTAAAGGATTAACAATGGGGCTCGTTGTTCACTTAAACTTGAAGAACAAAAAAGTGGCGAATGGTACTCTTTGGATGCTTTGCATATATGTTTCTTAGACTATATAGAAGCAATATATACATTGATTTCAACCGTCTACCTGTTCCATTCATTGTTCTACTTGTCGCAAGTTACAAATAATTTCCGTTAAAGTATTAACAATGGTGCTCGTAGTTCACTTAAACTTGAAGATCAAATAATTGGCGAATTGTACTGTTTGGATGATTTGCATATATGTTTCTTAGACTACATAGAAACAATATATACAAAGATTTCAACCGGCTTCCTGTTCCATTCATTGTTCTACTTGTCGAAAGTTACAAATAATTTCCTTTAAAGGATTAACAATGGGGCTCATTGTTCACTTAAACTTGAAGAACAAAAAATTGGCGAATTGTACTGTTTGGATGCTTTGCATATATGTTTCTTAGACTATATAGAAGCAATATATACAATAATTTCAACAGTCTACCTGTTCCATTCATTGTTCTACTTGTCGAAATTTACAAATAATTTCCTTTAAAGGATTAACAATGGGGCTCGTAGTTCACTTAAACTTGAAGAACAAAAAATTGGCGAATGGTACTGTTTGGATGCTTTGCATATATGTTTCTTAGACTATATAGAAGCAATATATACAAACATTTCAACCATCTACCTGTTCCATTCATTGTTCTACTTGTCGAAAGTTACAAATAATTTCCGATAACGGATTAACCATTGGGGCTCATTGTTCACTTAAACTTGAAGAACTAAAAATTGGCGAATTGTACTGTTTGGATGCTTTGCATATATGTTTCTTATACTATATAGAAACAATATATACAAAGATTTCAACCGTCTACCTGTTCCATTCACTGTTCTACTTGTCGAAAGTTACAAATAATTTCCGTTAAGGGATTAACAATGGGGATCGTAGTTCACTTAAACTTGAAGAACAAAAAATTGGCGTATGGTACTGTTTGGATGCTTTGCATATATGTTTCTTAGACTATAAAGAAGCAATATATACATTGATTTCAACCGTCTAACTGTTCCATTCATTGTTCTACTTGTCGAAATTTACAAATAATTTCCGTTAAAGTATTAACAATGGGGATCGTAGTTCACTTAAACTTGAAGATCAAATAATTGGCGAATTGTACTGTTTGGATGCTTTGCGTACATGTTTCTTAGACTATATAGAAGCAATATATACAAAGATTTCAACCGTCTACCTGTTCCATTCATTGTTCTACTTGTCGAAAGTTACAAATAATTTCCGTTCAGGGATTAACAATGGGGATCGTAGTTTACTTAAACTTGAAGAACAAGAAAATGGCGAATTCTACTGTTTGGATGATTTGCATATATGTTTCTTAGACTATATAGAAGCAATATATACAAAGATTTCAACCGTCTACCTGTTCCATTCATTGTTCTACTTGTCGAAAGTTACAAATAATTTCCTTTAAAGGATTAACAATGGGGCTCGTAGTTCACTTAAACTTGAAGAACAAAAAATTGGCGAATGGTACTGTTTGGATGCTTTGCATATATGTTTCTTAGACTATAAAGAAGCAATATATACATTGATTTCAACCGTCTACCTGTTCCATTCATTGTTCTACTTGTCGAAATTTACAAATAATTTCCGTTAAAGTATTAACAATGGGGCTCGTAGTTCACTTAAACTTGAAGATCAAATAATTGGCGAATTGTACTGTTTGGATGATTTGCATATATGTTTCTTAGACTATATAGAAGCAATATATACAAAGATTTCAACCGTCTACCTGTTCCATTCATTGTTCTACTTGTCGAAAGTTACAAATAATTTCCTTTAAAGGATTAACAATGGGGCTCGTAGTTCACTTAAACTTGAAGAACAAAAAATTGGCGAATGGTACTGTTTGGATGCTTTGCATATATGTTTCTTAGACTATATAGAAGCAATATATACAAACATTTCAACCATCTACCTGTTCCATTCATTGTTCTACTTGTCGAAAGTTACAAATAATTTCCGATAACGGATTAACCATTGGGGCTCATTGTTCACTTAAACTTGAAGAACAAAAAATTGGCGAATTGTACTGTTTGGATGCTTTGCATATATGTTTCTTATACTATATAGAAACAATATATACAAAGATTTCAACCGTCTACCTGTTCCATTCACTGTTCTACTTGTCGAAAGTTACAAATAATTTCCGTTAAGGGATTAACAATGGGGATCGTAGTTCACTTAAACTTGAAGAACAAAAAATTGGCGTATGGTACTGTTTGGATACTTTGCATATATGTTTCTTAGACTATAAAGAAGCAATATATACATTGATTTCAACCGTCTACCTGTTCCATTCATTGTTCTACTTGTCGAAATTTACAAATAATTTCCGTTAAAGTATTAACAATGGGGCTCGTAGTTCACTTAAACTTGAAGATCAAATAATTGGCGAATTGTACTGTTTGGATGCTTTGCGTACATGTTTCTTAGACTATATAGAAGCAATATATACAAAGATTTCCACCGTCTACCTGTTCCATTCATTGTTCTACTTGTCGAAAGTTACAAATAATTTCCGTACAGGGATTAACAATGGGGATCGTAGTTTACTTAAACTTGAAGAACAAGAAATTGGCGAATTGTACTGTTTGGATTATTTGCATATATGTTTCTTAGACTATATAGAAGCAATATATACAAAGATTTCAACCGTCTACCTGTTCCATTCATTGTTCTACTTGTCGAAAGTTACAAATAATTTCCTTTAAAGGATTAACAATGGGGCTCGTTGTTTACTTAAACTTGAAGAACATTAAATTGGCGAATTGTACTGTTTGGATGCTTTGCATATATGTTTCTTAGACTATATAGAAGCAATATATACAAAGATTTCAACCGTCTACCTGTTCCATTCATTGTTCTACTTGTCGAAAGTTACAATTAATTTCCGTTAAAGGATTAACAATGGGGCTCGTAGTTCACTTAAACTTGAAGTACAAAAAATTGGCGAATTGTACTGTTTGGATGCATTGCATATATGTTTCGTAGACTATATAGAAGCAATATATACAAATATTTCAACCGTCTAACTGTTCCATTCATTGTTCTACTTGTCGAAAATTACAAATAATTTCCGATAAAGGATTAACCATTGGGGCTCATTGTTCACTTAAACTTGAAGAACAAAAAATTGGCGAATGGTACTGTTTGGATGCTTTGCATATATGTTTCTTAGACTATATAGATGCAATATATACAAAGATTTCAACCGTCTACCTTTTCCATTCATTGTTCTACTTGTCGAAAGTTACAAATAATTTCCGATAACGGATTAACCATTGGGGCTCATTGTTCACTTAAACTTGAAGAACAAAAAATTGGCGAATTGTACTGTTTGGATGCTTTGCATATATGTTTCTTATACTATATAGAAGCAATATATACAAAGATTTCAATCGTCTACCTGTTCCATTCACTGTTCTACTTGTCGAAAGTTACAAATAATTTCCGTTAAGGGATTAACAATGGGGATCGTAGTTCACTTAAACTTGAAGAACAAAAAATTGGCGAATGGTACTGTTTGGATGCTTTGCATATATGTTTCTTAGACTATATAGAAGCAATATATACAAAGATTTCAACCGTCTACCTGTTCCATTCATTGTTCTACTTGTCGAAAGTTACAAATAATTTCCTTTAAAGGATTAACAATGGGGCTCGTAGTTCACTTAAACTTGAAGAACAAAAAATTGGCGTATGGTACTGTTTGGATGCTTTGCATATATGTTTCTTAGACTATAAAGAAGCAATATATACATTGATTTCAACCGTCTACCTGTTCCATTCATTGTTCTACTTATCGAAAGTTACAAATAATTTCCTTTAAAGGATTAACAATGGGGCTCATTGTTCACTTAAACTTGAAGAACAAAAAATTGGCGAATTGTACTGTTTGGATGCTTTGCATATATGTTTCTTAGACTATATAGAAGCAATATATACAAAGATTTCAACCGTCTACCTGTTCCATTCATTGTTCTACTTGTCGAAATTTACAATTAATTTCCGTTAAAGGATTAACAATGGGGCTCGTAGTTCACTTAAACTTGAAGTACAAAAAATTGGCGAATTGTACTGTTTGGATGCTTTGCATATATGTTTCGTAGACTATATAGAAGCAACATATACAAATATTTCAACCGACTAACTGTTCCAATCATTGTTCTACTTGTCGAAAATTACAAATAATTTCCGATAAAGGATTAACCAATGGGGCTCATTGTTCACTTAAACTTGAAGAACAAAAAATTGGCGAATGGTACTGTTTGGATGCTTTGCATATATGTTTCTTAGACTATATAGAAGCAATATATACAAAGATTTCAACCGTCTACCTGTTCCATTCATTGTTCTACTTGTCGAAAGTTACAATTAATTTCCGTTAAAGGATTAACAATGGGGCTCGTAGTTCACTTAAACTTGAAGTACAAAAAATTGGCGAATTGTACTGTTTGGATGCTTTGCATATATGTTTCGTAGACTATATAGAAGCAATATATACAAATATTTCAACCTTCTAACTGTTCCATTCATTGTTCTACTTGTCGAAAATTACAAATAATTTCCGATAAAGGATTAACCATTGGGGCTCATTGTTCACTTAAACTTGAAGAACAAAAAATTGGCGAATGGTACTGTTTGGATGCTCTGCATATATGTTTCTTAGACTATATAGAAGCAATATATACAAAGATTTCAACCGTCTACCTTTTCCATTCATTGTTCTACTTGTCGAAAGTTACAAATAATTTCCGATAACGGATTAACGATTGGGGCTCATTGTTCACTTAAACTTGAAGAACAAAAAATTGGCGAATTGTACTGTTTGGATGCTTTGCATATATGTTTCTTATACTATATAGAAGCAATATATACAAAGATTACAATCGTCTACCTGTTCCATTCACTGTTCTACTTGTCGAAAGTTACAAATAATTTCCGTTAAGGGGTTAAGAATGGGGATCGTAGTTCACTTAAACTTGAAGAACAAAAAATTGGCGAATTGTACTGCTTGGATGCTTGGCGTACATGTTTCTTAGACTATATGGAAGCAATATATACAAAGATTTCACCCGTCTACGTGTTCCAATCATTGTTCTACTTGTAGAATGTTACAATTAATTTCCGCTAAGGGATTAACAATGGGGCTCGTAGTTCACTTAAACTTGAAGAACAAAAAATTGGCGAATGGTACTGTTTGGATGCTTTGCATATATGTTTCTTAGACTATATAGAAGCAATATATACAAAGATTTCAACCGTCTACCTGTTCCATTCATTGTTCTACTTGTCGAAAGTTACAAATAATTTCCTTTAAAGGATTAACAATGGGGCTCGTTGTTCACTTAAACTTGAAGAACAATAAATTGGCGAATTGTACTGTTTGGATGCTTTGCATATATGTTTCTTAGACTATATAGAAGCAATATATACAAAGATTTCAACCGTCTACCTGTTCCATTCATTGTTCTACTTGTCGAAATTTACAATTCATTTCCGTTAAAGGATTAACAATGGGGCTCGTAGTTCACTTAAACTTGAAGTACAAAAAATTGGCGAATTGTACTGTTTGGATGCTTTGCATATATGTTTCGTAGACTATATAGAAGCAATATATACAAAGATTTCAACCGTCTACCTGTTCCATTCACTGTTCTACTTGTCGAAAGTTACAAATAATTTCCGATAAAGGATTAACCATTGGGGCTCATTGTTCACTTAAACTTGAAGAACAAAAAATTGGCGAATGGTACTGTTTGGATGCTTTGCGTACATGTTTCTTAGACTATATGGAAGCAATATATACAAAGATTTCAGCCGTCTACGTGTTCCAATCATTGTTCTACTTGTCGAAATTTACAAATAATTTCCTTTAAAGGATTAACAATGGGGCTCGTTGTTCACTTAAACTTGAAGAACAAAAAAGTGGCGAATGGTACTGTTTGGATGCTTTGCATATATGTTTCTTAGACTATATAGAAGCAATACATACATTGATTTCAACCGTCTACCTGTTCCATTCATTGTTCTACTTGTCGCATGTTACAAATAAATTCCGTTAAAGTATTAACAATGGGGCTCGTAGTTCACTTAAACTTGAAGAACAAATAATTGGCGAATTGTACTGTTTGGATGATTTGCATATATGTTTCTTAGACTTTATAGAAGCAATATATACAAAGATTTCAACCGTCTACCTGTTCCATTCATTGTTCTACTTGTCGAAATTTACAAATAATTTCCTTTAAAGGATTAACAATGGGGCTCGTAGTTCACTTAAACTTGAAGAACAAAAAATTGGCGAATGGTACTATTTGGATGCTTTGAATATATGTTTCTTATATTATATAGAAGCAATATATACAAATATTTGAACCGTCTACCTGTTCCATTCATTGTTCTACTTGTCGAAAGTTACAAATAATTTCCGTTAAGGGATTAACAATGGGGATCGTAGTTTACTTAAACTTGAAGAACAAGAAATTGGCGAATTGTACTGTTTGGATGCTTTGCATATATGTTTCTTAGACTATATAGAAGCAATATATACAATGATTTCAACCGTCTACCTATTCCATTCATTGTTCTACTTGCCGAAATTTACAAATAATTTCCTTTAAAGGATTAACAATGGGGCTCGTAGTTCACTTAAACTTGAAGACCAAAAAATTGGCGAATGGTACTATTTGGATGCTTTGAATATATGTTTCTTATATTATATAGAAGCAATATATACAAATATTTCAACCGTCTACCTGTTCCATTCATTGTTCGACTTGTCGAAAATTACAAATAATTTCCGATAAAGGATTAACCATTGGGGCTCATTGTTCACTTAAATTTGAAGACCAAAAAATTGGCGAATGGTACTGTTTGGATGCTTTGCGTACATGTTTCTTAGACTATATGGAAGCAATATATACAAAGATTTCAACCGTCTACGTGTTCCAATCATTGTTCTACTTGTCGAAATTTACACATAATTTCCTTTAAAGGATTAACAATGGGGCTCGTTGTTAACTTAAACTTGAAGAACAATAAATTGGCGAATTGTACTGTTTGGATGCTTTGCATATATGTTTCTTAGACTATATGGAAGCAATATATACAAAGATTTCAACCGTCTACGTGTTCCAATCATTGTTCTACTTGTCGAAATTTACACATAATTTCCTTTAAAGGATTAACAATGGGGCTCGTTGTTCACTTAAACTTGAAGAACAAAAAATTGGCGAATTGTACTGTTTGGATGCTTTGCATAAATGTTTCTTAGACTATATAGAAGCAATATATACAAATATTTCAACCGTCTACCTGTTCCATTCATTGTTCGACTTGTCGAAAATTACAAATAATTTCCGATAAAGGATTAACCATTGGGGCTCATTGTTCACTTAAACTTGAAGACCAAAAAATTGGCGAATGGTACTGTTTGGATGCTTTGCGTACATGTTTCTTAGACTATATGGAAGCAATATATACAAATATTTCAACCGTCTACCTGCTCCATTCATTGTTCTACTTGTCGAAAATTACAAATAATTTCCGATAAAGGATTAACCATTGGGGCTCATTGTTCACTTAAACTTGAAGAACAAAAAATTGGCGAATGGTACTGTTTGGATGCTTTGCGTACATGTTTCTTAGACTATATGGAAGCAATATACACAAAGATTTCAACCGTCTACGTGTTCCAATCATTGTTCTACTTGTCGAAATTTACAAATAATTTCCTTTAAAGGATTAACAATGGGGCTCGTTGTTCACTTAAACTTGAAGAACAAAAAAGTGGCGAATGGTACCGTTTGGATGCTTTGCATATATGTTTCTTAGACTATATAGAAGCAATATATACATTGATTTCAACCGTCTACCTGTTCCATTCATTGTTCTACTTGTCGCAAGTTAGAAATAATTTCCGTTAAAGTATTAACAATGGGGCTCGTAGTTCACTTAAACTTGAAGAACAAATAATTGGCGAATTGTACTGTTTGGATGATTTGCATATATGTTTCTTAGACTTTATAGAAGCAATATATACAAAGATTTCAGACCGTCTACCTGTTCCATTCATTGTTCTACTTGTCGAAAGTTACAAATAATTTCCGTTAAGGGATTAACAATGGGGATCGTAGTTTACTTAAACTTGAAGAACAAGAAATTGGCGAATTGTACTGTTTGGATGCTTTGCATATATGTTTCTTATACTATATAGAAACAATATATACAAAGATTTCAACCGTCTACCTGTTCCATTCACTGTTCTACTTGTCGAAAGTTACAAATAATTTCCGTTAAGGGATTAACAATGGGGATCGTAATTCACTTAAACTTGAAGAACAAAAAATTGGCGTATGGTACTGTTTGGATGCTTTGCATATATGTTTCTTAGACTATAAAGAAGCAATATATACATTGATTTCAACCGTCTACCTGTTCCATTCATTGTTCTACTTGTCGAAATTTACAAATAATTTCCGTTAAAGTATTAACAATGGGGATCGTAGTTCACTTAAACTTGAAGATCAAATAATTGGCGAATTGTACTGTTTGGATGCTTTGCGTACATGTTTCTTAGACTATATAGAAGCAATATATACAAAGATTTCAACCGTCTACCTGTTCCATTCATTGTTCTACTTGTCGAAAGTTACAAATAATTTCCGTTCAGGGATTAACAATGGGGATCGTAGTTTACTTAAACTTGAAGAACAAGAAAATGGCGAATTCTACTGTTTGGATGATTTGCATATATGTTTCTTAGACTATATAGAAGCAATATATACAAAGATTTCAACCGTCTACCTGTTCCATTCATTGTTCTACTTGTCGAAAGTTACAAATAATTTCCTTTAAAGGATTAACAATGGGGCTCGTAGTTCACTTAAACTTGAAGAACAAAAAATTGGCGAATGGTACTGTTTGGATGCTTTGCATATATGTTTCTTAGACTATAAAGAAGCAATATATACATTGATTTCAACCGTCTACCTGTTCCATTCATTGTTCTACTTGTCGAAATTTACTAATAATTTCCGTTAAAGTATTAACAATGGGGCTCGTAGTTCACTTAAACTTGAAGATCAAATAATTGGCGAATTGTACTGTTTGGATGATTTGCATATATGTTTCTTAGACTATATAGAAGCAATATATACAAAGATTTCAACCGTCTACCTGTTCCATTCATTGTTCTACTTGTCGAAAGTTACAAATAATTTCCTTTAAAGGATTAACAATGGGGCTCGTAGTTCACTTAAACTTGAAGAACAAAAAATTGGCGAATGGTACTGTTTGGATGCTTTGCATATATGTTTCTTAGACTATATAGAAGCAATATATACAAACATTTCAACCATCTACCTGTTCCATTCATTGTTCTACTTGTCGAAAGTTACAAATAATTTCCGATAACGGATTAACCATTGGGGCTCATTGTTCACTTAAACTTGAAGAACAAAAAATTGGCGAATTGTACTGTTTGGATGCTTTGCATATATGTTTCTTAGACTATATAGAAGCAATATATACAAAGATTTCAACCGTCTACCTGTTCCATTCATTGTTCTACTTGTCGAAATTTACAATTAATTTCCGTTAAAGGATTAACAATGGGGCTCGTAGTTCACTTAAACTTGAAGTACAAAAAATTGGCGAATTGTACTGTTTGGATGCTTTGCATATATGTTTCGTAGACTATATAGAAGCAACATATACAAATATTTCAACCGACTAACTGTTCCAATCATTGTTCTACTTGTCGAAAATTACAAATAATTTCCGATAAAGGATTAACCATTGGGGCTCATTGTTCACTTAAACTTGAAGAACAAAAAATTGGCGAATGGTACTGTTTGGATGCTTTGCATATATGTTTCTTAGACTATATAGAAGCAATATATACAAAGATTACAATCGTCTACCTGTTCCATTCACTGTTCTACTTGTCGAAAGTTACAAATAATTTCCGTTAAGGGGTTAAGAATGGGGATCGTAGTTCACTTAAACTTGAAGAACAAAAAATTGGCGAATTGTACTGCTTGGATGCTTGGCGTACATGTTTCTTAGACTATATGGAAGCAATATATACAAAGATTTCACCCGTCTACGTGTTCCAATCATTGTTCTACTTGTAGAATGTTACAATTAATTTCCGCTAAGGGATTAACAATGGGGCTCGTAGTTCACTTAAACTTGAAGAACAAAAAATTGGCGAATGGTACTGTTTGGATGCTTTGCATATATGTTTCTTAGACTATATAGAAGCAATATATACAAAGATTTCAACCGTCTACCTGTTCCATTCATTGTTCTACTTGTCGAAAGTTACAAATAATTTCCTTTAAAGGATTAACAATGGGGCTCGTTGTTCACTTAAACTTGAAGAACAATAAATTGGCGAATTGTACTGCTTGGATGCTTTGCATATATGTTTCTTAGACTATATAGAAGCAATATATACAAAGATTTCAACCGTCTACCTGTTCCATTCATTGTTCTACTTGTCGAAATTTACAAATAATTTCCTTTAAAGGATTAACAATGGGGCTCGTAGTTCACTTAAACTTGAAGAACAAAAAATTGGCGAATGGTACTATTTGGATGCTTTGAATATATGTTTCTTATATTATATAGAAGCAATATATACAAATATTTGAACCGTCTACCTGTTCCATTCATTGTTCTACTTGTCGAAAGTTACAAATAATTTCCGTTAAGGGATTAACAATGGGGATCGTAGTTTACTTAAACTTGAAGAACAAGAAATTGGCGAATTGTACTGTTTGGATGCTTTGCATATATGTTTCTTAGACTATATAGAAGCAATATATACAATGATTTCAACCGTCTACCTATTCCATTCATTGTTCTACTTGCCGAAATTTACAAATAATTTCCTTTAAAGGATTAACAATGGGGCTCGTAGTTCACTTAAACTTGAAGACCAAAAAATTGGCGAATGGTACTATTTGGATGCTTTGAATATATGTTTCTTATATTATATAGAAGCAATATATACAAATATTTCAACCGTCTACCTGTTCCATTCATTGTTCGACTTGTCGAAATTTACACATAATTTCCTTTAAAGGATTAACAATGGGGCTCGTTGTTCACTTAAATTTGAAGACCAAAAAATTGGCGAATGGTACTGTTTGGATGCTTTGCGTACATGTTTCTTAGACTATATGGAAGCAATATATACAAAGATTTCAACCGTCTACGTGTTCCAATCATTGTTCTACTTGTCGAAATTTACACATAATTTCCTTTAAAGGATTAACAATGGGGCTCGTTGTTAACTTAAACTTGAAGAACAATAAATTGGCGAATTGTACTGTTTGGATGCTTTGCATATATGTTTCTTAGACTATATAGAAGCAATATATACAAATATTTCAACCGTCTACCTGTTCCATTCATTGTTCGACTTGTCGAAAATTACAAATAATTTCCGATAAAGGATTAACCATTGGGGCTCATTGTTCACTTAAACTTGAAGACCAAAAAATTTTGCGAATGGTACTGTTTGGATGCTTTGCGTACATGTTTCTTAGACTATATGGAAGCAATATATACAAAGATTTCAACCGTCTACGTGTTCCAATCATTGTTCTACTTGTCGAAATTTACACATAATTTCCTTTAAAGGATTAACAATGGGGCTCGTTGTTCACTTAAACTTGAAGAACAAAAAATTGGCGAATTGTACTGTTTGGATGCTTTGCATAAATGTTTCTTAGACTATATAGAAGCAATATATACAAATATTTCAACCGTCTACCTGTTCCATTCATTGTTCGACTTGTCGAAAATTACAAATAATTTCCGATAAAGGATTAACCATTGGGGCTCATTGTTCACTTAAACTTGAAGACCAAAAAATTGGCGAATGGTACTGTTTGGATGCTTTGCGTACATGTTTCTTAGACTATATGGAAGCAATATATACAAATATTTCAACCGTCTACCTGCTCCATTCATTGTTCTACTTGTCGAAAATTACAAATAATTTCCGATAAACGATTAACCATTGGGGCTCATTGTTCACTTAAACTTGAAGAACAAAAAATTGGCGAATGGTACTGTTTGGATGCTTTGCGTACATGTTTCTTAGACTATATGGAAGCAATATACACAAAGATTTCAACCGTCTACGTGTTCCAATCATTGTTCTACTTGTCGAAATTTACAAATAATGTCCTTTAAAGGATTAACAATGGGGCTCGTTGTTCACTTAAACTTGAAGAACAAAAAAGTGGCGAATGGTACCGTTTGGATGCTTTGCATATATGTTTCTTAGACTATATAGAAGCAATATATACATTGATTTCAACCGTCTACCTGTTCCATTCATTGTTCTACTTGTCGCAAGTTAGAAATAATTTCCGTTAAAGTATTAACAATGGGGCTCGTAGTTCACTTAAACTTGAAGAACAAATAATTGGCGAATTGTACTGTTTGGATGATTTGCATATATGTTTCTTAGACTTTATAGAAGCAACATATACAAAGATTTCAGACCGTCTACCTGTTCCATTCATTGTTCTACTTGTCGAAAGTTACAAATAATTTCCGTTAAGGGATTAACAATGGGGATCGTAGTTTACTTAAACTTGAAGAACAAGAAATTGGCGAATTGTACTGTTTGGATGCTTTGCATATATGTTTCTTATACTATATAGAAACAATATATACAAAGATTTCAACCGTCTACCTGTTCCATTCACTGTTCTACTTGTCGAAAGTTACAAATAATTTCCGTTAAGGGATTAACAATGGGGATCGTAATTCACTTAAACTTGAAGAACAAAAAATTGGCGTATGGTACTGTTTGGATGCTTTGCATATATGTTTCTTAGACTATAAAGAAGCAATATATACATTGATTTCAACCGTCTACCTGTTCCATTCATTGTTCTACTTGTCGAAATTTACAAATAATTTCCGTTAAAGTATTAACAATGGGGATCGTAGTTCACTTAAACTTGAAGATCAAATAATTGGCGAATTGTACTGTTTGGATGCTTTGCGTACATGTTTCTTAGACTATATAGAAGCAATATATACAAAGATTTCAACCGTCTACCTGTTCCATTCATTGTTCTACTTGTCGAAAGTTACAAATAATTTCCGTTCAGGGATTAACAATGGGGATCGTAGTTTACTTAAACTTGAAGAACAAGAAAATGGCGAATTCTACTGTTTGGATGATTTGCATATATGTTTCTTAGACTATATAGAAGCAATATATACAAAGATTTCAACCGTCTACCTGTTCCATTCATTGTTCTACTTGTCGAAAGTTACAAATAATTTCCTTTAAAGGATTAACAATGGGGCTCGTAGTTCACTTAAACTTGAAGAACAAAAAATTGGCGAATGGTACTGTTTGGATGCTTTGCATATATGTTTCTTAGACTATAAAGAAGCAATATATACATTGATTTCAACCGTCTACCTGTTCCATTCATTGTTCTACTTGTCGAAATTTACTAATAATTTCCGTTAAAGTATTAACAATGGGGCTCGTAGTTCACTTAAACTTGAAGATCAAATAATTGGCGAATTGTACTGTTTGGATTATTTGCATATATGTTTCTTAGACTATATAGAAGCAATATATACAAAGATTTCAACCGTCTACCTGTTCCATTCATTGTTCTACTTGTCGAAAGTTACAAATAATTTCCTTTAAAGGATTAACAATGGGGCTCGTAGTTCACTTAAACTTGAAGAACAAAAAATTGGCGAATGGTACTGTTTGGATGCTTTGCATATATGTTTCTTAGACTATATAGAAGCAATATATACAAACATTTCAACCATCTACCTGTTCCATTCATTGTTCTACTTGTCGAAAGTTACAAATAATTTCCGATAACGGATTAACCATTGGGGCTCATTGTTCACTTAAACTTGAAGAACAAAAAATTGGCGAATGGTACTGTTTGGATGCTTTGCATATATGTTTCTTAGACTATATAGAAGCAATATATACAAAGATTACAATCGTCTACCTGTTCCATTCACTGTTCTACTTGTCGAAAGTTACAAATAATTTCCGTTAAGGGGTTAAGAATGGGGATCGTAGTTCACTTAAACTTGAAGAACAAAAAATTGGCGAATTGTACTGCTTGGATGCTTGGCGTACATGTTTCTTAGACTATATGGAAGCAATATATACAAAGATTTCACCCGTCTACGTGTTCCAATCATTGTTCTACTTGTAGAATGTTACAATTAATTTCCGCTAAGGGATTAACAATGGGGCTCGTAGTTCACTTAAACTTGAAGAACAAAAAATTGGCGAATGGTACTGTTTGGATGCTTTGCATATATGTTTCTTAGACTATATAGAAGCAATATATACAAAGATTTCAACCGTCTACCTGTTCCATTCATTGTTCTACTTGTCGAAAGTTACAAATAATTTCCTTTAAAGGATTAACAATGGGGCTCGTTGTTCACTTAAACTTGAAGAACAATAAATTGGCGAATTGTACTGCTTGGATGCTTTGCATATATGTTTCTTAGACTATATAGAAGCAATATATACAAAGATTTCAACCGTCTACCTGTTCCATTCATTGTTCTACTTGTCGAAATTTACAAATAATTTCCTTTAAAGGATTAACAATGGGGCTCGTAGTTCACTTAAACTTGAAGAACAAAAAATTGGCGAATGGTACTATTTGGATGCTTTGAATATATGTTTCTTATATTATATAGAAGCAATATATACAAATATTTGAACCGTCTACCTGTTCCATTCATTGTTCTACTTGTCGAAAGTTACAAATAATTTCCGTTAAGGGATTAACAATGGGGATCGTAGTTTACTTAAACTTGAAGAACAAGAAATTGGCGAATTGTACTGTTTGGATGCTTTGCATATATGTTTCTTAGACTATATAGAAGCAATATATACAATGATTTCAACCGTCTACCTATTCCATTCATTGTTCTACTTGCCGAAATTTACAAATAATTTCCTTTAAAGGATTAACAATGGGGCTCGTAGTTCACTTAAACTTGAAGACCAAAAAATTGGCGAATGGTACTATTTGGATGCTTTGAATATATGTTTCTTATATTATATAGAAGCAATATATACAAATATTTCAACCGTCTACCTGTTCCATTCATTGTTCGACTTGTCGAAAATTACAAATAATTTCCGATAAAGGATTAACCATTGGGGCTCATTGTTCACTTAAATTTGAAGACCAAAAAATTGGCGAATGGTACTGTTTGGATGCTTTGCGTACATGTTTCTTAGACTATATGGAAGCAATATATACAAAGATTTCAACCGTCTACGTGTTCCAATCATTGTTCTACTTGTCGAAATTTACACATAATTTCCTTTAAAGGATTAACAATGGGGCTCGTTGTTAACTTAAACTTGAAGAACAATAAATTGGCGAATTGTACTGTTTGGATGCTTTGCATATATGTTTCTTAGACTATATAGAAGCAATATATACAAATATTTCAACCGTCTACCTGTTCCATTCATTGTTCGACTTGTCGAAAATTACAAATAATTTCCGATAAAGGATTAACCATTGGGGCTCATTGTTCACTTAAACTTGAAGACCAAAAAATTGGCGAATGGTACTGTTTGGATGCTTTGCGTACATGTTTCTTAGACTATATGGAAGCAATATATACAAAGATTTCAACCGTCTACGTGTTCCAATCATTGTTCTACTTGTCGAAATTTACACATAATTTCCTTTAAAGGATTAACAATGGGGCTCGTTGTTCACTTAAACTTGAAGAACAAAAAATTGGCGAATTGTACTGATTGGATGCTTTGCATAAATGTTTCTTAGACTATATAGAAGCAATATATACAAATATTTCAACCGTCTACCTGTTCCATTCATTGTTCGACTTGTCGAAAATTACAAATAATTTCCGATAAAGGATTAACCATTGGGGCTCATTGTTCACTTAAACTTGAAGACCAAAAAATTGGCGAATGGTACTGTTTGGATGCTTTGCGTACATGTTTCTTAGACTATATGGAAGCAATATATACAAATATTTCAACCGTCTACCTGCTCCATTCATTGTTCTACTTGTCGAAAATTACAAATAATTTCCGATAAACGATTAACCATTGGGGCTCATTGTTCACTTAAACTTGAAGAACAAAAAATTGGCGAATGGTACTGTTTGGATGCTTTGCGTACATGTTTCTTAGACTATATGGAAGCAATATACACAAAGATTTCAACCGTCTACGTGTTCCAATCATTGTTCTACTTGTCGAAATTTACAAATAATGTCCTTTAAAGGATTAACAATGGGGCTCGTTGTTCACTTAAACTTGAAGAACAAAAAAGTGGCGAATGGTACCGTTTGGATGCTTTGCATATATGTTTCTTAGACTATATAGAAGCAATATATACATTGATTTCAACCGTCTACCTGTTCCATTCATTGTTCTACTTGTCGCAAGTTAGAAATAATTTCCGTTAAAGTATTAACAATGGGGCTCGTAGTTTACTTAAACTTGAAGAACAAGAAATTGGCGAATTGTACTGTTTGGATTCTTTGCATATATGTTTCTTAGACTATATAGAAGCAATATATACAATGATTTCAACCGTCTACCTATTCCATTCATTGTTCTACTTGCCGACATTTACAAATAATTTCCTTTAAAGGATTAACAATGGGGCTCGTAGTTCACTTAAACTTGAAGAACA
The DNA here is from genome assembly GCA_963989415.1 of Cerceris ruficornis. NCBI lineage: Eukaryota > Metazoa > Arthropoda > Insecta > Hymenoptera > Crabronidae > Cerceris > Cerceris ruficornis. The sequence goes on from CAXDIW010000424.1 coordinate 102,615, forward strand.
AAAAATTGGCGAATGGTACTATTTGGATGCTTTGAATATATGTTTCTTCTATTATATAGAAGCAATATATACAAATATTTCAACCGTCTACCTGTTCCATTCATTGTTCGACTTGTCGAAAATTACAAATAATTTCCGATAAAGGATTAACCATTGGGGCTCATTGTTCACTTAAATTTGAAGACCAAAAAATTGGCGAATGGTACTGTTTGGATGCTTTGCGTACATGTTTCTTAGACTATATGGAAGCAATATATACAAAGATTTCAACCGTCTACGTGTTCCAATCATTGTTCTACTTGTCGAAATTTACACATAATTTCCTTTAAAGGATTAACAATGGGGCTCGTTGTTAACTTAAACTTGAAGAACAATAAATTGGCGAATTGTACTGTTTGGATGCTTTGCATATATGTTTCTTAGACTATATAGAAGCAATATATACAAATATTTCAACCGTCTACCTGTTCCATTCATTGTTCGACTTGTCGAAAATTACAAATAATTTCCGATAAAGGATTAACCATTGGGGCTCATTGTTCACTTAAACTTGAAGACCAAAAAATTGGCGAATGGTACTGTTTGGATGCTTTGCGTACATGTTTCTTAGACTATATGGAAGCAATATATACAAAGATTTCAACCGTCTACGTGTTCCAATCATTGTTCTACTTGTCGAAATTTACACATAATTTCCTTTAAAGGATTAACAATGGGGCTCGTTGTTCACTTAAACTTGAAGAACAAAAAATTGGCGAATTGTACTGTTTGGATGCTTTGCATAAATGTTTCATAGACTATATAGAAGCAATATATACAAATATTTCAACCGTCTACCTGTTCCATTCATTGTTCGACTTGTCGAAAATTACAAATAATTTCCGATAAAGGATTAACCATTGGGGCTCATTGTTCACTTAAACTTGAAGACCAAAAAATTGGCGAATGGTACTGTTTGGATGCTTTGCGTACATGTTTCTTAGACTATATGGAAGCAATATATACAAAGATTTCAACCGTCTACGTGTTCCAATCATTGTTCTACTTGTCGAAATTTACACATAATTTCCTTTAAAGGATTAACAATGGGGCTCGTTGTTCACTTAAACTTGAAGAACAAAAAATTGGCGAATTGTACTGTTTGGATGCTTTGCATAAATGTTTCATAGACTATATAGAAGCAATATATACAAATATTTCAACCGTCTACCTGTTCCATTCATTGTTCGACTTGTCGAAAATTACAAATAATTTCCGATAAAGGATTAACCATTGGGGCTCATTGTTCACTTAAACTTGAAGACCAAAAAATTGGCGAATGGTACTGTTTGGATGCTTTGCGTACATGTTTCTTAGACTATATGGAAGCAATATATACAAATATTTCAACCGTCTACCTGCTCCATTCATTGTTCTACTTGTCGGAAATTACAAATAATTTCCGATAAAGGATTAACCATTGGGGCTCATTGTTCACTTAAACTTGAAGAACAAAAAATTGGCGAATGGTACTGTTTGGATGCTTTGCGTACATGTTTCTTAGACTATATGGAAGCAATATACACAAAGATTTCAACCGTCTACGTGTTCCAATCATTGTTCTACTTGTCGAAATTTACAAATAATTTCCTTTAAAGGATTAACAATGGGGCTCGTTGTTCACTTAAACTTGAAGAACAAAAAAGTGGCGAATGGTACCGTTTGGATGCTTTGCATATATGTTTCTTAGACTATATAGAAGCAATATATACATTGATTTCAACCGTCTACCTGTTCCACTCATTGTTCTACTTGTCGCAAGTTAGAAATAATTTCCGTTAAAGTATTAACAATGGGGCTCGTAGTTCACTTAAACTTGAAGAACAAATAATTGGCGAATTGTACTGTTTGGATGATTTGCATATATGTTTCTTAGACTTTATCGAAGCAATATATACAAAGATTTCAGACCGTCTACCTGTTCCATTCATTGTTCTACTTGTCGAAAGTTACAAATAATTTCCGTTAAGGGATTAACAATGGGGATCGTAGTTTACTTAAACTTGAAGAACAAGAAATTGGCGAATTGTACTGTTTGGATTCTTTGCATATATGTTTCTTAGACTATATAGAAGCAATATATACAATGATTTCAACCGTCTACCTATTCCATTCATTGTTCTACTTGCCGACATTTACAAATAATTTCCTTTAAAGGATTAACAATGGGGCTCGTAGTTCACTTAAACTTGAAGAACAAAAAATTGGCGAATGGTACTATTTGGATGCTTTGAATATATGTTTCTTCTATTATATAGAAGCAATATATACAAATATTTCAACCGTCTACCTGTTCCATTCATTGTTCGACTTGTCGAAAATTACAAATAATTTCCGATAAAGGATTAACCATTGGGGCTCATTGTTCACTTAAATTTGAAGACCAAAAAATTGGCGAATGGTACTGTTTGGATGCTTTGCGTACATGTTTCTTAGACTATATGGAAGCAATATATACAAAGATTTCAACCGTCTACGTGTTCCAATCATTGTTCTACTTGTCGAAATTTACACATAATTTCCTTTAAAGGATTAACAATGGGGCTCGTTGTTAACTTAAACTTGAAGAACAATAAATTGGCGAATTGTACTGTTTGGATGCTTTGCATATATGTTTCTTAGACTATATAGAAGCAATATATACAAATATTTCAACCGTCTACCTGTTCCATTCATTGTTCGACTTGTCGAAAATTACAAATAATTTCCGATAAAGGATTAACCATTGGGGCTCATTGTTCACTTAAACTTGAAGACCAAAAAATTGGCGAATGGTACTGTTTGGATGCTTTGCGTACATGTTTCTTAGACTATATGGAAGCAATATATACAAAGATTTCAACCGTCTACGTGTTCCAATCATTGTTCTACTTGTCGAAATTTACACATAATTTCCTTTAAAGGATTAACAATGGGGCTCGTTGTTCACTTAAACTTGAAGAACAAAAAATTGGCGAATTGTACTGTTTGGATGCTTTGCATAAATGTTTCATAGACTATATAGAAGCAATATATACAAATATTTCAACCGTCTACCTGTTCCGTTCATTGTTCGACTTGTCGAAAATTACAAATAATTTCCGATAAAGGATTAACCATTGGGGCTCATTGTTCACTTAAACTTGAAGACCAAAAAATTGGCGAATGGTACTGTTTGGATGCTTTGCGTACATGTTTCTTAGACTATATGGAAGCAATATATACAAAGATTTCAACCGTCTACGTGTTCCAATCATTGTTCTACTTGTCGAAATTTACACATAATTTCCTTTAAAGGATTAACAATGGGGCTCGTTGTTCACTTAAACTTGAAGAACAAAAAATTGGCGAATTGTACTGTTTGGATGCTTTGCATAAATGTTTCATAGACTATATAGAAGCAATATATACAAATATTTCAACCGTCTACCTGTTCCATTCATTGTTCGACTTGTCGAAAATTACAAATAATTTCCGATAAAGGATTAACCATTGGGGCTCATTGTTCACTTAAACTTGAAGACCAAAAAATTGGCGAATGGTACTGTTTGGATGCTTTGCGTACATGTTTCTTAGACTATATGGAAGCAATATATACAAATATTTCAACCGTCTACCTGCTCCATTCATTGTTCTACTTGTCGAAAATTACAAATAATTTCCGATAAAGGATTAACCATTGGGGCTCATTGTTCACTTAAACTTGAAGAACAAAAAATTGGCGAATGGTACTGTTTGGATGCTTTGCGTACATGTTTCTTAGACTATATGGAAGCAATATACACAAAGATTTCAACCGTCTACGTGTTCCAATCATTGTTCTACTTGTCGAAATTTACAAATAATTTCCTTTAAAGGATTAACAATGGGGCTCGTTGTTCACTTAAACTTGAAGAACAAAAAAGTGGCGAATGGTACCGTTTGGATGCTTTGCATATATGTTTCTTAGACTATATAGAAGCAATATATACATTGATTTCAACCGTCTACCTGTTCCATTCATTGTTCTACTTGTCGCAAGTTAGAAATAATTTCCGTTAAAGTATTAACAATGGGGCTCGTAGTTCACTTAAACTTGAAGAACAAATAATTGGCGAATTGTACTGTTTGGATGATTTGCATATATGTTTCTTAGACTTTATGGAAGCAATATATACAAAGATTTCAGACCGTCTACCTGTTCCATTCATTGTTCTACTTGTCGAAAGTTACAAATAATTTCCGTTAAGGGATTAACAATGGGGATCGTAGTTTACTTAAACTTGAAGAACAAGAAATTGGCGAATTGTACTGTTTGGATTCTTTGCATATATGTTTCTTAGACTATATAGAAGCAATATATACAATGATTTCAACCGTCTACCTATTCCATTCATTGTTCTACTTGCCGAAATTTACAAATAATTTCCTTTAAAGGATTAACAATGGGGCTCGTAGTTCACTTAAACTTGAAGAACAAAAAATTGGCGAATGGTACTATTTGGATGCTTTGAATATATGTTTCTTCTATTATATAGAAGCAATATACACAAATATTTCAACCGTCTACATGTTCCATTCATTGTTCGACTTGTCGAAAATTACAAATAATTTCCGATAAAGGATTAACCATTGGGGCTCATTGTTCACTTAAACTTGAAGACCAAAAAATTGGCGAATGGTACTGTTTGGATGCTTTGCGTACATGTTTCTTAGACTATATGGAAGCAATATATACAAAGATTTCAACTGTCTACGTGTTCCAATCATTGTTCTACTTGTCGAAATTTACACATAATTTCCTTTAAAGGATTAACAATGGGGCTCGTTGTTCACTTAAACTTGAAGAACAAAAAATTGGCGAATTGTACTGTTTGGATGCTTTGCATATATGTTTCTTAGACTATATAGAAGCAATATATACAAAGATTTCAACCGTCTACCTGTTCCATTCATTGTTCTACTTGTCGAAAGTTACAAATAATTTCCGTTAAGGGATTAACAATGGGGATCGTAGTTTACTTAAACTTGAAGAACAAGAAATTGGCGAATTGTACTGTTTGGATGCTTTGCATATATGTTTCTTAGACTATATAGAAGCAATATATACAATGATTTCAACCGTCTACCTATTCCATTCATTGTTCTACTTGCCGAAATTTACAAATAATTTCCTTTAAAGGATTAACAATGGGGCTCGTAGTTCACTTAAACTTGAAGAAGAAAAAATTGGCGAATGGTACTATTTGGATGCTTTGAATATATGTTTCTTCTATTATATAGAAGCAATATATACAAATATTTTAACCGTCTACCTGTTCCATTCATTGTTCGACTTGTCGAAAATTACAAATAATTTCCGATAAAGGATTAACCATTGGGGCTCATTGTTCACTTAAACTTGAAGACCAATAAATTGGCGAATGGTACTGTTTGGATGCTTTGCGTACATGTTTCTTAGACTATATGGAAGCAATATATACAAAGATTTCAACCGTCTACGTGTTCCAATCATTGTTCTACTTGTCGAAATTTACACATAATTTCCTTTACAGGATTAACAATGGGGCTCGCTGTTAACTTAAACTTGAAGAACAATAAATTGTCGAATTGTACTGTTTGGATGCTTTGCATATATGTTTCTTAGACTATATAGAAGCAATATATACATTGATTACAACCGTCTACCTGTTCCATTCATTGTTCTACTTGTCGCAAGTTAGAAATAATTTCCGTTAAAGTATTAACAATGGGGCTCGTAGTTCACTTAAACTTGAAGAACAAATAATTGGCGAATTGTACTTTTTGGATGAATTGCATATATGTTTCTTAGACTTTATAGAAGCAATATATACAAAGATTTCAACCGTCTACCTGTTCCATTCATTGTTCTACTTGTCGAAAGTTACAAATAATTTCCGTTAAGGGATTAACAATGGGGATCGTAGTTTACTTAAACTTGAAGAACAAGAAACTGGCGAATTGTACTGTTTGGATGCTTTGCATATATGTTTCTTAGACTATATAGAAGCAATATATACAATGATTTCAACCGTCTACCTATTCCATTCATTGTTCTACTTGCCGAAATTTACAAATAATTTCCGTTAAAGGATTAACAATGGGGCTCGTAGTTCACTTAAACTTGAAGAACAAAATATTGGCGAATGGTACTATTTGGATGCTTTGAATATATGTTTCTTCTATTATATAGAAGCAATATATACAAATATTTCAACCGTCTACCTGTTCCATTCATTGTTCGACTTGTCGAAAATTACAAATAATTTCCGATAAAGGATTAACCATTGGGGCTCATTGTTCACTTAAACTTGAAGACCAATAAATTGGCGAATGGTACTGTTTGGATGCTTTGCGTACATGTTTCTTAGACTATATGGAAGCAATATATACAAAGATTTCAACCGTCTACGTGTTCCAATCATTGTTCTACTTGTAGCAAGTTACAATTAATTTCCGTTAAAGGATTAACAATGGGGCTCGTAGTTCACTTAAACTTGAAGAACAAAATATTGGCGAATGGTACTATTTGGATGCTTTGAATATATGTTTCTTCTATTATATAGAAGCAATATATACAAATATTTCAACCGTCTACCTGTTCCATTCATTGTTCGACTTGTCGAAAATTACAAATAATTTCCGATAACGGATTAACCATTGGGGCTCATTGTTCACTTAAACTTGAAGAACAAAAAATTGGCGAATTGTACTGTTTGGATGCTTTGCATATATGTTTCTTATACTATATAGAAGCAATATATACAAAGATTTCAACCGTCTACCTGTTCCATTCACTGTTCTACTTGTCGAAAGTTACAAATAATTTCCGTTAAGGGATTAACAATGGGGATCGTAGTCTACTTAAACTTGAAGAACAAAAAATTGGCGAATTGTACTGTTTGGATGCTTTGCATAAATGTTTCTTAGACTATATAGAAGCAATATATACAATGATTTCAACAGTCTACCTGTTCCATTCATTGTTCTACTTGTCGAAAGTTACAAATAATTTCCTTTAAAGGATTAACAATGGAGCTCGCAGTTAACTTAAACTTGAAGAACAAAAAATTGGCGAATTGTGCTGTTTGGATGCTTTGCATATGTGTTTCTTAGACTATTTAGAAGCAATATACAGAAAGATTTCACCTGTCTACCTGTACTATTCATTGTTCTACTTGTAGAAAGTTACAAATAATTTCCATTTCATGATTATCAATGGGGCTCGCTGTTCACTTAAACTTGAAGATCAAAAAATTGGCGAATGTTACTGTTTAGATGCTTCGCATATAGGTTTCTTAGACTATATAGAAGCAACATATACAAAGATTTCAACCGTCTACCTGTTCTATTCATTGTTCATGTTGTCGAAAGTTACAAATAATTTCCGTTTCATGATTATCAATGTGCCTCGTTGTTCACTTAAACTTGAAGGACAAAAAATTGGCGATTGGTACTGTTTGGATGCTTTGCATATATGTTTCTTAGACTATATAGACGCAATATATACAAGGATTTCAACCGTCTACCTGTTCCATTCATTGTTCGACTTGTCGAAAATTACAAATAATTTCCGATAAAGGATTAACCATTGGGGCTCATTGTTCACTTAAACTTGAAGACCAAAAAATTGGCGAATTGAACTGTTTGGATGCTTTGCATATATGTTTCTTAGACTATATAGAAGCAATATATACAAATATTTCAACCGTCTACCTATTCCATTCATTGTTCTACTTGCCGAAATTTACAAATAATTTCCTTTAAAGGATTAACAATGGGGCTCGTAGTTCACTTAAACTTGAAGAAGAAAAAATTGGCGAATGGTACTGTTTGGATGCTTTGCATATATGTTTCTTAGACTATATGGAAGCAATATATAATAATATTTCAACCGTCTACGTGTTCCAATCATTGTTCTACTTGTCGAAAGTTACAAATAATTTCCGATAAAGGATTAACAATGGGGCTCATTGTTCACTTAAACTTGAAGAAGAAAAAATTGGCGAATGGTACTGTTTGGATGCTTTGCATATATGTTTCTTAGACTATATGGAAGCAATATATAATAATATTTCAACCGTCTACGTGTTCCAATCATTGTTCTACTTGTCGAAAGTTACAAATAATTTCCGATAAATGATTAACAATGGGGATCGTAGTTCACTTAAACTTGAAGAACAAAAAATTGGCAAATTGTACTGTTTGGATGCTTTGCATATATGTCTCTTAGACTATATGGAAGCAATATATACATTGATTTCAACCGTCTACCTGTTCCATTCATTGTTCTACTTGTCGCAAGTCACAAATAATTTCCGATAAATGATTAACAATGGGGATCGTAGTTCACTTGAACTTGAAGAACAAAAAATTGGCGAATTGTACTGTTTGGATGCTTTGCATATATGTTTCTTAGACTATTTAGAAGCAATATATAGAAAGATTTCAACTGTCTACCAGTTCCATACATTGTTCTACTTGTCGAAAGTTACAAATAATTTCCGATAAAGGATTAACAATGGGGCTCATTGTTCACTTAAACTTGAAGAAGAAAAAATTGGCGAATGGTACTGTTTGGATGCTTTGCATATATGTTTCTTAGACTATATGGAAGCAATATATAATAATATTTCAACCGTCTACGTGTTCCAATCATTGTTCTACTTGTCGAAAGTTACAAATAATTTCCGATAACGGATTAACCATTGTGGCTCATTGTTCACTTAAACTTGAAGAACAAAAAATTGGCGAATTGTACTGTTTGGATGCTTTGCATATATGTTTCTTATACTATATAGAAGCGATATATACAAAGATTTCAACCGTCTACCTGTTCCATTCATTGTTCTACTTGTCGAAATTTACAAATAATTTACTTTAAAGTAGTAACAATGGGGCTCGTAGTTCACTTAAACTTGAACAACAAAAAATTGGCGAATGGTACTGTTTGGATGCTTTGCATATATGTTTCTTAGACTATACAGAAGCAATATATAGAAAGATTTCAACCGCCTACCTGTTCTATTCATAGTTCTACTTGTAGAAAGTTACAAATAATTTCCGTTTCATGATTATCAATGGGGCTCGTTGTTCACTTAAACTTGAAGAACAATAAATTGGCGAATTGTACTGTTTGGATAATTTGCAGATATGTTTCTTAGACTATATAGAAGCAATATATACAATGATTTCAACCGTCTACCTGTTCCATTCATTGTTCTACTTGTCGAAAGTTACAAATAATTTCCGTTAAGGGATTAACAATGGGGATCGTAGTTCACTTAAACTTGAAGAACAAAAAATTGGCGAACGGTACTGTTTGGATGCTTTGCATATATGTTTCTTAGACTATATAGAAGCAATATATACATTGATTTCAACCGTCTACCTGTTCCATTCATTGTTCTACTTGTCGAAATTTACAAATAATTTCCTTTAAAGGAGTAACAATGGGGCTCGTAGTTCACTTAAACTTGAAGAACAAAAAATTGGCGAATGGTACTGTTTGGATGCTTTGCATATATGTTTCTTAGACTATATAGAAGCAATATATACAAAGATTTCAACCGTCTACCTGTTCCATTCATTGTTCTTCTTGTCGAAAGTTACAAATAATTTCCTTTAAAGGAGTAACAATGGGGCTCGTAGTTCACTTAAACTTGAAGAACAAAAAATTGGCGAATTGTACTGTTTGGATGCTTTGCATATATGTTTCTTAGACTATATAGAAGCAACATTTACAAAGATTTCAACCGTCTACCAGTTCCATTCATTGTTCTACTTGTCGAAAGTTACAAATAATTTCCTTTAAAGGAGTAACAATGGGGCTCGTAGTTCACTTAAACTTGAAGAACAAAAAATTGGCGAATGGTACTGTTTGGATGCTTTGCATATATGTTTCTTAGACTATATAGAAGCAATATATACAAAGATTTCAACCGTCTACCTGTTCCATTCATTGTTCTACTTGTCGAAAGTTACAAATAATTTCCGATAAAGGATTAACCATTGGGGCTCATTGTTCGCTTAAACTTGAAGAACAAAAAATTGGAGAATTGTACTGTTTGGATTTTTTCCATATATGTTTCTTAGACTATATAGAAGCAATATATTCAAAGATTTCAACCGTCTACCTGTTCCATTCATTGTTCTACTTGTCGAAAGTTACAAATAATTTCCGATAAAGGATTAACAATGGGGCTCATTGTTCACTTAAACTTGAAGAAGAAAAAATTGGCGAATGGTACTGTTTGGATGCTTTGCATATATGTTTCTTAGACTATATGGAAGCAATATATAATAATATTTCAACCGTCTACGTGTTCCAATCATTGTTCTACTTGTCGAAAGTTACAAATAATTTCCGATAAAGGATTAACAATGGGGCTCATTGTTCACTTAAACTTGAAGAAGAAAAAATTGGCGAATGGTACTGTTTGGATGCTTTGCATATATGTTTCTTAGACTATATGGAAGCAATATATAATAATATTTCAACCGTCTACGTGTTCCAATCATTGTTCTACTTGTAGAAATTTACAAATAAATTCCTTTAAAGGATTAACAATGGGGCCCGGAGTTCACTTAAACTTGAAGAAGAAAAAATTGGCGAATGGTACTGTTTGGATGCTTTGCATATATGTTTCTTAGACTATACAGAAGCAATATACAGGGCGGGGCAATAACTATTAGCACCTCAGATATCTTCGAAACTATAAGTTTCACAGAAATATTTGCTGAAATAAAATTGCAGTGTACGAAGGGGCCCATTCGGTGGCGATAATAGTTTGTTTTCAGGTGGAGGTACTTCGGACATTTGAAGGTCACCTCCCTTTTTTTAAATATACCGGTATATTTTTGCTTCCGTATCATGATAGATGATATTAAAACGAGTTCAACGACCTATTATACAAGGTCATTCACGGTCATAGAAAGTAGAGAAAGGCGATAATACTTAGGTTTTGGTAGTAAATGAAACATACGTATTGTAAGCAGTAGAAGAAGGCGTTATACTTACCGTTTACTTCACTGAGACTAAACACTGCTTGAAGGACTCTTTAATGAGTTTGCAGGATGTGGCAGCGACGTACAACGAGCACGTCGCATCGAAAACGCGATAACGCGTCGCCACGTAACTTACATTTTCGACAAGAGGCGCTTGAGCTTGGCGACACGTCGGCCCGTCGCCGTTACGATGGGACCTTTGCAGCCCGACCGATCTCGGGAAAACAGCAAATGAAATCAGTTACGGCAATGACCTTGTGTAATAGGTCGTTGAACTCGTTTTAATATCCTCTATCATGATACGGAAGTAAAAATATACCGATCCATTTAAAAAAATGGAGGTGACCTTCAAATGTCCGAAGTACCTCCACCTGAAAAAAAACTATTATCGCCACTGGATGGGCCCCTTCGTACTCTGCAATTTTATTTCAGCAATTATTTCTGTGAAACTTATAGTTTCGAAGATATCTGAGGTGCTAATAGTTATTGCCCCACCCAGTATAGTCTAAGAAACATATACGCAAAGCATCCAAACAGTACAATTCGCCAATTTTTTGTTCTTCAAGTTTAAGTGAACTGCGAGCCCCATTGTTAATCCCTTAACGGAAATTATTTGTAACTTTCGACAAGTAGAACAATGAATGGAACAGGTAGACGGTTGAAATCATTGTATATATTGCTTCTATATAGTCTAAGAAACATATCTGCAAATCATCCAAACAGTACAATTCGCCAATTATTTGATTTTCAAGTTTAAGTGAACTACGAGCCCCATTGTCAATACTTTAACGGAAATTATTTGTAACTTGCGACAAGTAGAACAATGAATGGAACAGGTAGACGGTTGAAATCAATATATATATTGCTTCTATATAATCTAAGAAACATATATGCAAACCATCAAAATAGTACCATTCGCCAATTTTTTGTTCTTCAAGTTTAAGTGAACAACGAGCCCCATTGATAATCATGAAACGGAAATTAATTGTAACTTTCTACAAGTAGAACAATGAATAGAACAGGTAGACGGGTGAAATCTTTCTATATATTGCTTCTAAATAGACTAAGAAACATATATGCAAAGCATCCAAACAGAACAATTCGCCAATTGTTTGTTCTTCAAGTTTAAGTGAACTACGAGCCCCATTGTTAATCCTTTAAAGGAAATTATTTGTAAATTTCGACAAGTATAACAATGAATGGAACAGGTAGACGGTTGAAATCTTTGTATATATTGCTTCTATATAGTCTAAGAAACATATATGCAAAGCATCCAAACAGTACAATTCGCCAATTTTTTGTTCTTGAAGTTTAATTGAACAATGAGCCCCAATGGTTAATCCTTTATCGGAAATTATTTGTAACTTTCGACAAGTAGAACAATGAATGGAACAGGTAGACGCTTGAAATCTTTGTATATATTGCTTCTATATAGTCTAAGAAACATATATGCAAAGCATCCAAACAGTACAATTCGCCAATTTTTTGTTCTTCAAGTTTAAGTGAACAATGAGCCCCAATGCTTAATCCGTTATCGGATATTATTTGTAACTTTCGACAAGTAGAACAATGAATGGAACAGGTAGACGGTTGAAATCTTTATATATATTGCTTCTATATAGTCTAAGAAACATATATGCAAATCATCCAAACAGTACCATTCGCCAATTATTTCATCTTCATGTTTAAGTGAACTACGGGCCCCATTGTTAATACTTTAACGGAAATTATTTGTAACTTGCGACAAGTAGAACAATGAGTGGAACAGGTAGACGGTTGAAATCAATGTATATATTGCTTCTATATAGTCTAAGAAACATATATGCAAAGCATCCAAACAGTACCATTCGCCAATTTTTTGTTCTTCAAGTTTAAGTGAACAATGAGCCCCATTGGTTAATCCTTTATCGGAAATTATTTGTAATTTTCGACAAGTAGAACAATGAATGGAACAGGTAGACGGTTGAAATCATTGTATATATTGCTTCTATATAGTCTAAGAAACATATATGCAAAGCATCCAAACAGTACCATTCGCCAATTTTTTGTTCTTCAAGTTTAAGTGAACAATGAGCCCCATTGTTAATCCTTTATAGGAAATTATTTGTAACTTTCGACCAGCAGAACAATGAATGGAACTGGTAGACGGTTGAAATCTTTTTATATATTGCTTCTATATAGTCTAAGAAACATATATGCAAAGCATCCAAACAGTACAATTCGCCAATTATTTCATCTTCATGTTTAAGTGAACTACGAGCCCCATTGTTAATCCTTTATAGGAAATTATTTGTAACTTTCGACAAGTAGAACAATGAGTGGAACAGGTAGACGGTTGAAATCATTGTATATATTGCTTCTATATAGTCTAAGAAACATATATGCAAAGCATCCAAACAGTACAATTCGACAATTTTTTGTTCTTCGAGTTTAAGTGAACAATGAGCCCCAATGGTTAATCCGTTATCGGAAATGATTTGTAACTTTCGACAAGTAGAACAATGAATGGAACAGGTAGACGGTTGAAATCTTTGTATATATTGCTTCTATATAGTCTAAGAAACATATATGCAAAGCATCCAAACAGTACCATTCGCCAATTTTTTGTTCTTCAAGTTTAAGTGAACTACGAGCCCCATTGTTAAACCTTTAAAGGAAATTATTTGTAAATTTCGACAAGTAGAACAATGAATGGAACAGGTAGAATGTTGAAATCATTGTATATATTGCTTCTATATAGTCTAAGAAACATATATGCAAAGCATCCAAACAGTACAATTCGCCAATTTTTTGTTCTTCAAGTTTAAGTAAACTACGAACCCCATTGTTAATCCCTTAACGGAAATTATTTGTAACTTTCGACAAGTAGAACAATGAATGGAACAGGTAGACGGTTGAAATCATTGTATATATTGCTTCTATGTAGTCTAAGAAACATATATGCAAAGCATCCAAACAGAACCATTCGCCAATTTTTTGTTCTTCAAGTTTAAGTGAACAATGAGCCCCATTGTTAATCCTTTATAGGAAATTATTTGTAACTTTCGACAAGTAGAACAATGAATGGAACTGGTAGACGGTTGAAATCTTTTTATATATTGCTTCTATATAGTCTAAGAAACACATATGCAAAGCATCCAAACAGTTCAATTCGCCAATTTTTTGTTCTTCAAGTTTAAGTGAACTACGAGCCCCATTGTTAATCCTTTAAAGGAAATTATTTGTAAATTTCGACAAGAAGAACAATGAATGGATCAGGTAGACGGTTGAAATCATTGTATATATTGCTTCTATATAGCCTACGAAACATATATGCAAAGCATCCAAACAGTACAATTCGCCAACTTTTTGTTCTTCAAGTTTAAGTGAACTACGAGACCCATTGTTAATCCTTTAAAGGAAATTATTTGTAAATTTCGACAAGTAGAGCAATGAATGGAACAGGTAGACGGTTGAAATCTTTGTATATGTTGCTTCTATATAGTCTAAGAAACCTATATGCAAAGCATCTAAACAGTGACATTCGCCAATTTATTGTTCTTCAAGTTTAAGTGAACAACGAGCCCCATTGATAATCCTTTAACGGAAATTATTTGTAACTTTCGACAAGAAGAACAATGAATGGAACTGGTAGACGGTTGAATTCTTTGTATATATTGCTTCTATATAGTCTATGAAACATATATGCAAAGCACCCAAACAGTACAGTTCGCCAATTTTTTGTTCTTCAAGTTTAAGTGAACTACGAGCCCCATTGTTAATCCTTTATCGGAAATTATTTGTAACTTTCGACAAGTAGAACAATGAATGGAACAGGTAGACGGTTGAAATCTTTGTATATATTGCTTCTATATAGTCTAAGAAACATATATGCAAAGCATCCAAAGAGTACAGTTCGCCAATTTTTTGTTGTTCAAGTTTAAGTGAACTACGAACCCCATTGTTAATCCTTTAAAGGAAATTATTTGTAAATTTCGACAAGTAGAACAATGAATGGAACAGGCAGACGGTAGAAATCTTTGTATATGTTGCTTCTATATAGTCTAAGAAACATATATGCAAAGCATCCAAACAGTACCATTTGCCAATTTTTTGTTCTTCAAGTTTAAGTGAACTACGAGCCCCATTGTTAAACCTTTAAAGGAAATTATTTGTAAATTTCGACAAGTAGAACAATGAATGGAACAGGTAGAATGTTGAAATCATTGTATATATTGCTTCTATATAGTCTAAGAAACATATATGCAAAGCATCCAAACAGTACAATTCGCCAATTTTTCGTTCTTCAAGTTTAAGTAAACTACGAACCCCATTGTTAATCCTTTAACGGAAATTATTAGTAACTTTCGACAAGAAGAACAATGAATGGAACAGGTAGACGGGTGAAGTCTTTCTATATATTGCTTCTATATAGTCTAAGAAACATATATGCAAAGCATCCAAACAGTACAATTCGCCAATTTTTTGTTCTTCAAGTTTAAGTGAACTACGAGCCCCATTGTTAATCCTTTAAAGGAAATTATTTGTAAATTTCGACAAGTAGAACAATGAATCGAACAGGTAGACGGTTGAAATCATTGTATATATTGCTTCTATATAGTCTATGAAACATATATGCAAAGCATCCAAACAGTACAGTTCGCCAATTTTTTGTTCTTCAAGTTTAAGTGAACTACGAACCCCATTGTTAATCCTTTAAAGGAAATTATTTGTAAATTTCGACAAGTAGAACAATGAATGGAACAGGCAGACGGTAGAAATCTTTGTATATGTTGCTTCTATATAGTCTAATAAACCTATATGCAAAGCATCAAAACAGTGACATGCGCCAATTTTTTATTCTTCAAGTTTAAGTGAACAATGAGCCCCATTGTTAATCCTTTATCGGAAATTATTTGTAACTTTCGACAAGTAGAACAATGAATGGAACTGGTAGACGGTTGAATTCTTTGTATATATTGCTTCTATATAGTCTATGAAACATATATGCAAAGCGCCCAAACAGTACAGTTCGCCAATTTTTTGTTCTTCAAGTTTAAGTGAACTACGAGCCCCATTGTTAATCCTTTATCGGAAATTATTTGTAACTTTCGACAAGTAGAACAATGAATGGAACAGGTAGACGGTTGAAATCTTTGTATATATTGCTTCTATATAGTCTAAGAAACATATGTGCAAAGCATCCAAAGAGTACATTTCGCCAATTTTTTGTTCTTCAAGTTTAAGTGAACTACGAACCCCATTGTTAATCCTTTAAAGGAAATTATTTGTAAATTTCGACAAGTAGAACAATGAATGGAACAGGCAGACGGTAGAAATCTTTGTATATGTTGCTTCTATATAGTCTAAGAAACATATATGCAAAGCATCCAAACAGTACCATTTGCCAATTTTTTGTTCTTCAAGTTTAAGTGAACTACGAGCCCCATTGTTAAACCTTTAAAGGAAATTATTTGTAAATTTCGACAAGTAGAACAATGAATGGAACAGGTAGAATGTTGAAATCATTGTATATATTGCTTCTATATAGTCTAAGAAACATATATGCAAAGCATCCAAACAGTACAATTCGCCAATTTTTTGTTCTTCAAGTTTAATTAAACTACGAACCCCATTGTTAATCCTTTAACGGAAATTATTAGTAACTTTCGACAAGAAGAACAATGAATGGAACAGGTAGACGGGTGAAGTCTTTCTATATATTGCTTCTATATAGTCTAAGAAACATATATGCAAAGCATCCAAACAGTACAATTCGCCAATTTTTTGTTCTTCAAGTTTAAGTGAACTACGAGCCCCATTGTTAATCCTTTAAAGGAAATTATTTGTAAATTTCGACAAGTAGAACAATGAATGGAACAGGTAGACGGTTGAAATCTTTGTATATATTGCTTCTATATAGTCTAAGAAACATATATGCAAAGCATCCAAACAGTACAATTCGCCAATTTTTTGTTCTTGAAGTTTAATTGAACAATGAGCCCCAATGGTTAATCCTTTATCGGAAATTATTTGTAACTTTCGACAAGTAGAACAATGAATGGAACAGGTAGACGCTTGAAATCTTTGTATATATTGCTTCTATATAGTCTAAGAAACATATATGCAAAGCATCCAAACAGTACAATTCGACAATTTTTTGTTCTTCAAATTTAGTGAACAATGAGCCCCAATGGTTAATCATTTATCGGAAATTATTTGTAACTTTCGACAAGTAGAACAATGAATGGAACAGGTAGACGGTTGAAATCTTTGTATATATTGCTTCTATATAGTCTAAGAAACATATGTGCAAAGCATCCAAAGAGTACATTTCGCCAATTTTTTGTTCTTCAAGTTTAAGTGAACTACGAACCCCATTGTTAATCCTTTAAAGGAAATTATTTGTAAATTTCGACAAGTAGAACAATGAATGGAACAGGCAGACGGTAGAAATCTTTGTATATGTTGCTTCTATATAGTCTAAGAAACATATATGCAAAGCATCCAAACAGTACCATTTGCCAATTTTTTGTTCTTCAAGTTTAAGTGAACTACGAGCCCCATTGTTAAACCTTTAAAGGAAATTATTTGTAAATTTCGACAAGTAGAACAATGAATGGAACAGGTAGAATGTTGAAATCATTGTATATATTGCTTCTATATAGTCTAAGAAACATATATGCAAAGCATCCAAACAGTACAATTCGCCAATTTTTTGTTCTTCAAGTTTAATTAAACTACGAACCCCATTGTTAATCCTTTAACGGAAATTATTAGTAACTTTCGACAAGAAGAACAATGAATGGAACAGGTAGACGGGTGAAGTCTTTCTATATATTGCTTCTATATAGTCTAAGAAACATATATGCAAAGCATCCAAACAGTACAATTCGCCAATTTTTTGTTCTTCAAGTTTAAGTGAACTACGAGCCCCATTGTTAATCCTTTAAAGGAAATTATTTGTAAATTTCGACAAGTAGAACAATGAATGGAACAGGCAGACGGTAGAAATCTTTGTATATGTTGCTTCTATATAGTCTAATAAACCTATATGCAAAGCATCAAAACAGTGACATGCGCCAATTTTTTATTCTTCAAGTTTAAGTGAACAATGAGCCCCATTGTTAATCCTTTATCGGAAATTATTTGTAACTTTCGACAAGTAGAACAATGAATGGAACTGGTAGACGGTTGAATTCTTTGTATATATTGCTTCTATATAGTCTAAGAAACATATATGCAAAGCATCCAAACAGTACAATTCGACAATTTTTTGTTCTTCAAATTTAGTGAACAATGAGCCCCAATGGTTAATCATTTATCGGAAATCATTTGTAATTTTCGACAAGTAGAACAATGAATGGAACAGGTAGACGGTTGAAATCATTGTATATATTGCTTCTATATAGTCTAAGAAACATATATGCAAAGCATCCAAACAGTACAATTCGACAATTTTTTGTTCTTCAAGTTTAGTGAACAATGAGCCCCAATGGTTAATCCTTTATCGGAAATTATTTGTAATTTTCGACAAGTAGAACAATGAATGGAACAGGTAGACGGTTGATATCTTTGTATATATTGCTTCTATATAATCTAAGAAGCATATATGCAAAGCATCCAAACAGTACAATTCGCCAATTATTTCATCTTCATGTTTAAGTGAACTACGAGCCCCATTGTTAATACTTTAACGGAAATTATTTTTAACTTGCGACAAGTAGAACAATGAATGGAACAGGTAGACGGTTGAAATCATTGTATATATTGCTTCTATATAGTCTAAGAAACATATATGCAAAGCATCCAAACAGTACAATTCGACAATTTTTTGTTCTTCAAGTTTAAGTGAACAATGAGCCCCAATGGTTAATCCGTTATCGGAAATGATTTGTAACTTTCGACAAGTAGAACAATGAATGGAACAGGTAGACGGTTGAAATCTTTGTATATATTGCTTCTATATAGTCTAAGAAACATATATGCAAAGCATCCAAACAGTACCATTCGCCAATTTTTTGTTCTTCAAGTTTAAGTGAACTACGTGCCCCATTGTTAATCCTTTATCGGAAATTATTTGTAACTTTCGACAAGTAGAACAATGAATGGAACAGGTAGACGGTTGAAATCTTTGTATATATTGCTTCTATATAGTCTAAGAAACTTATATGCAAAGCATCCAAACAGTACCATTTGTCAATTTATTGTTCTTCAAGTTTAAGTGAACAACGAGTCCCATTGATAATCATGAAACGGAAATTAATTGTAACTTTCTACAAGTAGAACAATGAATAGAACAGGTAGACGGTTGAAATCTTTCTATATATTGCTTCTATATAGTCTAAGAAACATGTATGCAAAGAATCCAAACACTGCAATTCGCCAATTTTTTGTTCTTCATGTTTAAGTGAACTACGAGCCCCATTGTTAATCCTTTAAAGGAAATTATTTGTAAATTTCGACAAGTAGAGCAATGAATGGAACCGGTAGACGGTTGAAATCATTATATATATTGCTTCCATATAGTCTAGGAAACATGTACGCAAAGCATCCAAACAGTACCATTCGCCAATTTTTTGTTCTTCAAGTTTAAGTGAACATTGAGCCCCAATGGTTAATCCTTTATCGGAAATTATTTGTAACTTTCGACAAGTAGGACAATGAATGGAACAGGTAGACGGTTGAAATCTTTGTATATATTGCTTCTATATAGTATAAGAAACATATGTGCAAAGCATCCAAACAGTACCATTCGCCAATTTTTTGTTCTTCAAGTTTAAGTGAACAACGAGCCCCATTGATAATCATGAAACGGAAATTATTTGTAACTTTCTACAAGTAGAACAACGAATAGAACAGGTGGACGGGTGAAATATTTCTATATGTTGCTTCTATATAGTCTAAGAAACATATATGCAAAGCATCCAAACAGCACCATTCGCCAATTTTTTGTTGTTCAAGTTTAAGTGAACAACAAGCCCCATTGATAATCATGAAACGGAAATTATTTGTAACTTTCTACAAGTAGAACAATGAATAGAACAGGTAGACGGTTGAAATCTTTCTATATATTGCTTCTATATAGTCTAAGAAACATATATGCAAAGCATCCAAACAGTACAATTCGCCAATTTATTGTTCTTCAAGTTTAAGTGAACTACGAGCCCCATTGTTAATACTTTAACGGAAATTATTTGTAACTTTCGACAAGTAAAACAATGAATGGAACAGGTAGACGGTTGAGATATTTGTATATATTGCTTCTATATAGTCAAAGAAACATACATGCAAAGCATCCAAACAGTGCCATTCGCCAATTTTTTGTTCTTCATGTTTAAGTGAACTACGAGCCCCATTGTTAATCCTTTAAAGGAAATTATTTGTAAATTTCGACAAGTAGAGCAATGAATGGAACCGGTAGACGGTTGAAATCATTATATATATTGCTTCCATATAGTCTAGGAAACATGTACGCAAAGCATCCAAACAGTACCATTCGCCAATTTTTTGTTCTTCAAGTTTAAGTGAACATTGAGCCCCAATGGTTAATCCTTTATCGGAAATTATTTGTAACTTTCGACAAGTAGGACAATGAATGGAACAGGTAGACGGTTGAAATCTTTGTATATATTGCTTCTATATAGTATAAGAAACATATGTGCAAAGCATCCAAACAGTACCATTCGCCAATTTTTTGTTCTTCAAGTTTAAGTGAACAACGAGCCCCATTGATAATCATGAAACGGAAATTATTTGTAACTTTCTACAAGTAGAACAACGAATAGAACAGGTGGACGGGTGAAATATTTCTATATGTTGCTTCTATATAGTCTAAGAAACATATATGCAAAGCATCCAAACAGCACCATTCGCCAATTTTTTGTTGTTCAAGTTTAAGTGAACAACAAGCCCCATTGATAATCATGAAACGGAAATTATTTGTAACTTTCTACAAGTAGAACAATGAATAGAACAGGTAGACGGTTGAAATCTTTCTATATATTGCTTCTATATAGTCTAAGAAACATATATGCAAAGCATCCAAACAGTACAATTCGCCAATTTATTGTTCTTCAAGTTTAAGTGAACTACGAGCCCCATTGTTAATACTTTAACGGAAATTATTTGTAACTTTCGACAAGTAAAACAATGAATGGAACAGGTAGACGGTTGAGATATTTGTATATATTGCTTCTATATAGTCAAAGAAACATACATGCAAAGCATCCAAACAGTGCCATTCGCCAATTTTTTGTTCTTCAAGTTTAAGTGAACTACGAGCCCCATTGTTAATCCTTTAAAGGAAATTATTTGTAAATTTCGACAAGTAGAACAATGAATAGAACAGTTAGACTGTTGAAATTTTTGTATATATTGCTTCTATATAGTCTAAGAAACATATATGCAAAGCATCCAAACAGTACCATTCGCCAATTTTTTGTTCTTCAAGTTTAAGTGAACTACGAGCCCCATTGTTAATCCTTTAAAGGAAATTATTTGTAAATTTCCACAAGTAGAACAATGAATAGAACAGGTGGACGGGTGATATATTTCTATATGTTGCTTCTATATAGTCTAAGAAACATATATGCAAAGCATCCAAACAGCACCATTCGCCAATTTTTTGGTCTTCAAGTTTAAGAGAACTACGTGCCCCATTGTTAATCCTTTATCGGAAATTATTTGTAACTTTCGACAAGTAGAACAATGAATGGAACAGGTAGACGGTTGAAATCTTTGTATATATTGCTTCTATATAGTCTAAGAAACTTATATGCAAAGCATCCAAACAGTACCATTTGGCAATTTATTGTTCTTCAAGTTTAAGTGAACAACGAGTCCCATTGATAATCATGAAACGGAAATTAATTGTAACTTTCTACAAGTAGAACAATGAATAGAACAGGTAGACGGTTGAAATCTTTCTATATATTGCTTCTATATAGTCTAAGAAACATGTATGCAAAGAATCCAAACACTGCAATTCGCCAATTTTTTGTTCTTCATGTTTAAGTGAACTACGAGCCCCATTGTTAATCCTTTAAAGGAAATTATTTGTAAATTTCGACAAGTAGAGCAATGAATGGAACCGGTAGACGGTTGAAATCATTATATATATTGCTTCCATATAGTCTAGGAAACATGTACGCAAAGCATCCAAACAGTACCATTCGCCAATTTTTTGTTCTTCAAGTTTAAGTGAACATTGAGCCCCAATGGTTAATCCTTTATCGGAAATTATTTGTAACTTTCGACAAGTAGGACAATGAATGGAACAGGTAGACGGTTGAAATCTTTGCATATATTGCTTCTATATAGTATAAGAAACATATGTGCAAAGCATCCAAACAGTACCATTCGCCAATTTTTTGTTCTTCAAGTTTAAGTGAACAACGAGCCCCATTGATAATCATGAAACGGAAATTATTTGTAACTTTCTACAAGTAGAACAACGAATAGAACAGGTGGACGGGTGAAATATTTCTATATGTTGCTTCTATATAGTCTAAGAAACATATATGCAAAGCATCCAAACAGCACCATTCGCCAATTTTTTGTTGTTCAAGTTTAAGTGAACAACAAGCCCCATTGATAATCATGAAACGGAAATTATTTGTAACTTTCTACAAGTAGAACAATGAATAGAACAGGTAGACGGTTGAAATCTTTCTATATATTGCTTCTATATAGTCTAAGAAACATATATGCAAAGCATCCAAACAGTACAATTCGCCAATTTATTGTTCTTCAAGTTTAAGTGAACTACGAGCCCCATTGTTAATACTTTAACGGAAATTATTTGTAACTTTCTACAAGTAAAACAATGAATGGAACAGGTAGACGGTTGAGATATTTGTATATATTGCTTCTATATAGTCAAAGAAACATACATGCAAAGCATCCAAACAGTACCATTCGCCAATTTTTTGTTCTTCAAGTTTAAGTGAACTACGAGCCCCATTGTTAATCCTTTAAAGGAAATTATTTGTAAATTTCGACAAGTAGAACAATGAATAGAACAGTTAGACTGTTGAAATTTTTGTATATATTGCTTCTATATAGTCTAAGAAACATATATGCAAAGCATCCAAACAGTACCATTCGCCAATTTTTTGTTCTTCAAGTTTAAGTGAACTACGAGCCCCATTGTTAATCCTTTAAAGGAAATTATTTGTAAATTTCCACAAGTAGAACAATGAATAGAACAGGTGGACGGGTGATATATTTCTATATGTTGCTTCTATATAGTCTAAGAAACATATATGCAAAGCATCCAAATAGCACCATTCGCCAATTTTTTGCTCTTCAAGTTTAAGAGAACTACGTGCCCCATTGTTAATCCTTTATCGGAAATTATTTGTAACTTTCGACAAGTAGAACAATGAATGGAACAGGTAGACGGTTGAAATCTTTGTATATATTGCTTCTATATAGTCTAAGAAACTTATATGCAAAGCATCCAAACAGTACCATTCGCCAATTTTTTGTTCTTCAAGTTTTTTTTTTTTTTTTTTTTTCTTTTTATTTACAATATACAATAATAAAAAATTACATAAAGATACGATAACTGGGTACCAAGATTAACTTTCACCCCAGTCATTAGTAAATTAAGTTTTTAACAAATTAACGCGATTGTCTATAGTTTAGAAGAATGATAGGAAAATTATAAAAACCTGTCTCATCATAGAAGACTTGAAGTAATATACAATAAGTACAAGGCTAGAGACTAAGTAACAAATGAATGATTCGCTTATGTTTATACTTCTTATAGTTAAGGTCAACCTGAGAATAATTTCCTATGGAATTAATAGCTTTATCTTTACTTTTATGGCACGTTTGGTAAAAGCGTATTGAGAATTTTTGAATGTAATCACTTATGTAGCTTATACCTAGATCTTTATGAATTAATGATATATTAGTATATTTAGCGCAAAGTGCATTATTATTTTCCACCATTTTAATAATCCTCTGTCACTGAATCGTGAGGAGTGAGCAGGAATCACTGGATATCGTTGTCCGTTGAAACGAGCAACTTATAAATTGTGCTAAAAACGAATGGCATTTCCGACGCATCGACGTACAAGAGGTTGGTTGGACGTTTCGCAACGGTGTCGTGTTTCTTATCGTTTAGGTCAGATTTCTCTTTGAGTATCGTATCACTGTGTTTATTTGAGAGTCGTGAAACGACAGTGGCTCGATTTTATTAAAATTTCACGTTCCATCGATGCTTGTTTTTCGCAGTTATTAACATCGCGATCACCGAATACATTACACAGTCGATTTACATTATTCTGCATCAGATGTAATTAAAATTTACACTTAAATAAATATCAGCATAATTCTCCACTTCCGTGCAATTACTTTCCCCGTGCAACGGCGACCCGTGATATCTACAAAGACGACTGTTTAAAACGAATCTCCCTTTCTCGAGATATCCAATCGTTGAATTAATAAACGTCAAAGAGTACAATCGGAAGGTGTACAATGAGAAAAATAAAAGGGAAGAGCAGACGGACAATCCTAATACTCTTCATCGAGATATGTCTCTCTCTCTCTCTTTATCAATTTGCATCTCTCCTCTCTGTTATTCGCATATTTCATATTTTCACGAATTGATCGCGGATCGGCAATGGAAGAAAAAAGCCGCACGTATGCACGGTGCGGCAAAAAGCGTTTTATTAAACCGAGCTCACGGCGACCTTCGACAATGTGATTTCTGCGTTTCAATAAATTTTTTGCGTTTCGTCAAACTTTCGTTGATTGGCATTCCTATTATTTTGTTCCGATGCTAGGAAATGCGTGTAGAGGAGGAGCACAGAGAGAAAACTGGGGAGGACAGAAACGTTGCGCGGAACAAAGAGTACGATATTTCCGCTTCCTACTCGATTTTTACCTTGCTTTTCCAAACATTTCCTGCTAAATGGTGAGAGGAAAGCCGAAGAAAGTCATCGTACAGAGAATTCGCTGTTTGCGCGTATTGAAATCGAAAAACTTTGATCTACCGCGTTAGATTCGTGGATAGAAGTGGAGGCTCGACGATGCTCTCGGTTGAACGGTGCGAAATATCGTTCGCTGACAAAGCGACGATGCAAAAACCGGGGTAATTCGACCTCCAATGCCATTTTCGCCAATGAAAGGGAGTAAATGCTCAGAAGACATTCTCTCTTCGACTGATAATTGCTTTACGGTGGCCACGTTGGGGAGAAATCATAGTTAACGAAGTTCCATCGATTTTCCCGCGGACCATACAGCGAATGTGAGAAAATTGACGGGAGCGTCATCAAAATATTAAATACTGAATATATAATATTATTTTCGCGCTTATTCGAAGCCCTGATAAATGGGATAGTCGTAAAAAATATAGAGAATAATTTCGAATTATTGTTATCGTGTTATCGTAAAATTTGAATATTTGTTATGCAGCCTCGAAAATTTATTATGCAGCTGGTTAGACGGTGAAAGCTCTTTTGTTGATGTTTTCTGATATATCGCGTAGAGGTTTTGCAAAATTATTATTCTTTCGTCGGTCGAGGTTGTCAAGTATTTGCATACTAGTAAAATATACATGCGAACGGAGAATTTTGTATTGCAAATTCCATGGTAAACGTGTGGATCCAAGCACTTGACCTTTACAAAAAAGCCTCCGGCGATCTGTTGTGCAACATTCGTAAATGTGCTTCGGAAGCATTGTGTATCGATTTGCAAATGTCAGGGAATAAAGGACGTATGTAATGGAGTGCGTTTTGTCAAATGGTTGCAAAGGAATTCAACTTGAAAGTCTGCCTGAATGGCTCGACGAAAGGCTTGAGAAAACAATTGGAAATGTATTGTACCGGAGAAAATCATGATAGTAATAGGAATTGGTTGTATTGGTTTAATTACTATATCATAGAAGATACTATAGATTATAAAAGATATAATTGCATTATACTGGCATACAGTAATGCTTACTTTGTTGGGATGAAATATTGCAAAACATATTTTATTTGGACTAGGATGTTAACCGTGTACGTTAAAGCAGCGGGATGATAACAAAATAAGGGATGGTAAAATATTTCTACTTGTTCGACCGTCTATAAAATAGAAGTTCTTGATAACGTTATCGCTATCGGATTGCAGTCAAGCAGGAACCTTCTATTTTGATGGTATGAAATGTATTTGAACCCTCCGTTTTGAGAGATAATATCTGCCAAAAACTGAATACGTTCAGCGTGGAACAGTTCCGTTGTCTCTAACTAAATTATAACAACAATAATTTTCGTTTTTTCTTCCTTTTGCATCGTTCGTCCAATCAGAGTATCGAGTTGGTGCGGTTGGTAAACTAGCTTAGCACGCGCAGTCGGCGAACGAGGTGTCTACCTTCGAAAATCCTTTCCTTATATATTTCTTACATTTTATGCCCCAAATAATATTGGAGGTTGCTTGAAATTCATCGAAGATAGCTGCAAATATATTATTTATCAATAAGATAAAAGTATTACACAAAGAATCAAATATTCGTAAGCATTGAAAAGTACATCGTCAATTATAAACTCACGTACTTCACTCCTATAATTTTTATTCACCATAAGATTTATTAAAAATAAGCAGAGACAAGTTATTAAATAATAATTACATCTGTAATAAACGATTATTGACGAAAATTATTGTAATAACCGAAGTTTGCAAAATTATCCATGGAGAAAGGGGATCTCAATACGTAAGGTGCACTGCGCATGTTCAGCGAGCCACCTCGCTGAGGCGGGAGAGCACAGTACAGCTTCAGACATCGAACGGGTCGCGTGATTTGACAGGTTGGTCCCTATGTATATTTGTGCACTTGCATATGGGTACCTAGTCACTCTTGATCTTGGATTAGGACTATTAGTGCATGTGTGCTATAATATTAAACTACTTAAACAATAAATTAAAAGTGATATTAAATAATTTTAACAATTAAATACAATGTTTTGTGGAAGTATTAGTGGCATCAAGTGATAGTTACTTGTAGTGTTTTTACATCATTTTAACAATTAAATACAACGTTTTCTGGAAGTATCAGTGACCTCAAGTGCCAGTTACCTGCAAGTGTTTTTAAATTATTTCGACAATTAAATACAAGGTTTTGTGGATGTGTCAGTGACATCAAGTGACAGTTTTGTGCAAGTGTTTTTAAATTATTTCAACAATTAAATACAAGGTTTTGTGGATGTGTCAGTGACATCAAGTGACAGTTTTGTGCAAGTGTTTTTAAATTATTTCGACAATTAAATACAAGGTTTTGTGGATGTGTCAGTGATATCAAGTGACAGTTTTGTGCAAGTGTTTTTAAATTATTTCGACAATTAAATACAAGGTTTTGTGGATGTGTCAGTAACGTCAAGTGACAGTTTTGTGCAAGTGTTTTTAAATAATTTCGACAATTAAATACAACGTTTTGTGGAAGTATCAGTGACATCAAGTGATCGTTACGTGTAGTGTTTTTACATCATTTTAACAATTGAATACAACGTTTTGTGGATGTGTCCGTGACATCAAGTGACAGTTTTGTGCAAGTGTTTTTAAATTATTTCGCCAATTAAATACAACGTTTTATGGATGTGTCAGTGACATCAAGTGGCAGTTTTGTGCAAGTATCTTTAAATTATTTCAACAATTAAATACAAGGTTTTGTGGATGTGTCAGTGACATCAAGTGACAGTTTTGTGCAAGTGTTTTTAAATTATTTCAACAATTAAATACAAGGTTTTGTGGATGTGTCAGTGACATCAAGTGACAGTTTTGTGCAAGTGTTTTTAAATTATTTCGACAATTAAATACAAGGTTTTGTGGATGCGTCAGTTACATCAAGTGACAGTTTTGTGCAACTGTTTTTAAATAATTACGACAATTAAATACAACGTTTTGTGGAAGTATCAGTGACATCAAGTGATCGTTACTTGTAGTGTTTTTACATCATTTTAACAATTGAATACAACGTTTTGTGGATGTGTCCGTGACATCAAGTGGCAGTTTTGTGCAAGTGTTTTTAAATTATTTCGACAATTAAATACAAGGTTTTGTGGATGTGTCAGTGACATCAAGTGACAATTTTGTGCAAGTGTTTTTAAATTATTTCGACAATTAAATATAACGTTTTGTGGAAGTGTTAGTGACACAAAGTGATAGTTTTGTGCAAGTGATTTTGAATAATTTAAGCGATTAAATACAACGTGTTGTTATAGTGTCAGTGACATAAAGTGATTACTTCGTGTAAATGTCAATAACTTAAAGTTACGGTTTCGCGCCAGTGTTTCTAAATAATTTAAGCGATTGAACACAACGTGTTGTGAAATAACCATTAAAATATTGCACATTTATTTTCGATAGTTGGTTCCCGTAGATGTTGTATTATGTTATCAATTCATTTTCTCTTTCCTCGAAACTCGCAATTATCGTAGCTTAATATTTCCACCTCCATTTCCTCCGTAATGTCAGTTCTTAATTAATTTTCACAAAAATAGATTCATTTTTTCAAGTCCGATTGTTATTTCTGTTTACAGTATCTCCGGCAGAAGGTTTTGGGATATTGGGCCAATCTCAATCAGTTGGAACTCACGTTAAATGAGAAATGACTCACTTTCGTTACAATTTCCCCGTGTTTCGAGATTCTTGATATTTTTCAAATGATATAGTAGAAGCTGCCGTCTTTCTAGAACTCGATTGCACTATCGTAAAGTCTGTAGTGCGAGTATAGAATAACATTCGCGCTTAGAAGTTCACAGAATTATGAAATCTTCAATTAGAAATGGGACTTTGATCTGTGTAACTCGTTTGGGGAACTGTATCGTTGAAATTTTTTATTATTTTGTCATTCAATAGTAATTCGAACGACATACGATATAATCACAGTATACGTTATAATTTTAATTTCAATACCTTATAATTAAAGTATCTCGATTATATAAATGTAATGTTTCATTGACAAACGCTTGCATATTAAAATTTGCGACCGATTTATCGGTCTTAGAGTCAGTGCCGGGTTTTGTATCGCATATATTTAAAACATACTCGAAACGAGTATTCGCGCAAGTAGAGCCAGTGTTCGTTCGTACCGTAAATCGTTTCAACGTACCGGTCGCGAATACCGATCACCGAAATCGCGAAACTCGCGGGTCAGCACCTGCTCCTGCGGGGAGGACCTCCATCGTGCAGTCGGTGGACGATGGAGGATGTAAGTTTCATTATTTCACTAACATTTTCATTAATCGAACCCTATTTCAATTGGAACTTAAAGTTCACTTTAACCGTTTGAGTCTCAGTATCAAAAAGATCCGTTATATTCTATCTCTATAAAGAAAATTGTTTTATTTCTCTCAAAATTTGTCCAATATATCCTGAGACTCAAACGGTTAAGAGAATTAAATTAGAGTTTAATTTTACCCACCGTATATTCAAATAATTCTCCTTAGAGATTCTATAATGTTGTCTTCTCTTGTGTTAAAGAAAGGACAATCTCCAGGCCATGGATGCAGCCAGGCCATGGACGCAGCCCAACCATGGATGCAGCCGGACCATGGATGCAGCCGGACCATGGATGCAGCCGGACCATGGATGCAGCCGGACCATGGATGCAGCCGGACCATGGACGCAGCCAGACCATGGACTACGATCTCAACGTGGAGGTAAACACTTTTCAACTATCACTTTCTTCGGTTGGTGAGTGACAAATTTCAAAGTTCCTCCGGTCGTTCGATCATGCCGCAGGACGAATGGTCCGAAACGGCACCGAACGACTGGTTGTATTTTATGTGTGCTAGTAGTTTGCGAACATAGTGACCGCGATTATGGTAATTAGTACCATAGTCGCGAGTAGTAACAATTTTTCTAGGATGTTTAGTATGTAAGAATTTCGCGGATGGTCAATTCCATTGTCAAAGTAATAATAACGAATGTATATTGAATTTTTCGACGAATTACTTTGACGATGGTATTGATCGAGAAATTTCAATGATCTCAGTAGAGTCACTTTTAGTCAATTACAATTCACTTTTAAATTCATTTGCATATAGAGTGTCAATGCTCTAAGTAGAGTCACTTTAATAGATTTCAATTCTCATTTAAAGTCAAGTTATTTATTGAAATTTCTTACGCCACTTTTATTATATTAATTAATCATTCTCGTTAGGATTTTCAGGTTGTAACCCTAATTCTTTCCTTTTTCTTTCAGAAATATACAGTAAGTTTATGTTTTACGTTACTACTTTGTCACTATGTTCGCTTGTAGTAGTAGTAGTAATAGTTGTGTGGTAGTTAGTTGCTTCGCCGAATCGCAGCAAAAAGCTGCGAATTCGGCTTCGTCCGCGAAATTAGTTTCGCGAAAATAACAATACGCGTCTTTGCTTCTTTCATTATTTTATAAAGTAGTGTTGCGAAAATTTATACGCGATTTTGCTCTTTTCTTTATTTTTCAGGGTAGTGTAGCGAACATTTAAACGCGATTTTGCTCTTTTCTTTATTTCACAGACTAGTGTTGCGAGAATTTATACGCGATTTTCTTCTTTTCTTTACTTTTTCAAAGTAGTGTGGCGAAAATTTATACGCGATTTTGCTTTTCTCTATTTTTTAAAGTAGCGTTGCGAAACTAAATACACGGTTTGTTCGATATTATATTCGCGATTTCAGCACTGCGAAAAATCGCAAAACTGCGATTAATATCGCAAAATTGCGATTAATATCGCAGTACAGTACTGCGTCTATGTCATGACGCCAGTGCGGGATTCTATCCCGCCAATTTTATAAAATATTCGTGATTATTAGAGTTGCGAAATTAAAACTGCACCTCAGTAGAGGTTGCCCGCGATTTTGCTCTTTCCTTTATTTCACAGACTAGTGTTGCGAGAATTTATACACGATTTTCTTCTTTTCTTTATTTTTCAAAGTAGTGTGGCGAAAATTTATACGCGATTTTGCTTTTCTCTATTTTTTAAAGTAGCGTTGCGAAACTAAATACACGGTTTGGTCGATATTATATTCGCGATTTCAGCACTGCGAAAAATCGCAAAACTGCGATTAATATCGCAAAATTGCGATTAATATCGCAGTACAGTACTGCGTCTATGTCATGACGCCAGTGCGGGATTCTATCCCGTCAATTTTATGAAATATTCGTGATTATTAGAGTTGCGAAATTAAAACTGCACCTCAGTAGAGGTTGCCCGCGATTTTGCTCTTTCCTTTATTTCAGAGACTAGTGTTGCGAGAATTTATACGCGATTTTCTTCTTTTCTTTATTTTTCAAAGTAGTGTTGCGAAAATTTATACGCGATATTGCTGTTTTCTTTATTTTTCAAGGTAGTGTTGCGAAAATTTACACGCGATTTTGCTCTTTTCTTTATTTTTCAGGGTAGTGTAGCGAAAATTTATACGCGATTTTGCCCATTTCTTTATTTTTCAAAGTAGTGTTGCGAAAATGTATACGCGATTTACAATTCTCTTTCTTTTTTAAAGTAGTGTTGCGAAACTAAGTACACGGTTTGTTCGATATTATATTCGCGATTTCAGCTCTGCGAAAAATCGCAACACTGCGATTAATATCGCAAAATTGCGGTAAATATCGCAAAATTGCGATTAATATCGCAGTACAGTACTGCGTCTACGTCATGACGCCAGTGCGGGATTCTATCCCGTCAATTGTATAAAATATTCGCGATTATTAGAGTTGCGAAATTAAAAGTGCACCTCGGTAGAGGTTGCCCGCGATTTTGTTCGATCACTATTCGCGAACTTAGCGTTGCGAAAATTCACAGCGTCTCGCGAAGATGCTCGCGATTTTGCTCGTCGCAAAATTAGTGTTGCGAAAATTCACAGCGCCTCGCGTAGGCGCTCGCGATTATTGCTCGTACGCGAAATTAGTGTTGCGAAAATTGACAGCACCTCGGAAAGATACTCGCGATTCCGTTAGCCGCGAATTTCCGTAGCGCCTCGGAAACAGGTGCTCGCGTTCTTTTTACGATTAAAATAACTATGATTAATAATAAAGTGAAGCTGTTTTCGCAAGCGTTTGTCAAATGGAACATTACGAACTATTAATTGAATTAATATATTGTCAAAATATTTCATCTTATTCTACAATAATATTGATACTGTGACTGTTGGCCGTTCGAATTACCTGTTTTCTCAATTCAATTTTTCATCGAGGATAAAGTTCCGCCGATACATTTTCCCAAATGCTTTGCACAAATCATGGTTTATTTTTATCGTACATTTGCAATTACATGGAGTTCCATAAGCTCGCATTCTTACTTTATGATAGTGCAATCGAGGACTTTAGATCGATGGCGAATTTTCTTTCGAGTTTTCTCGCGTATATGATATTCTGTGTATACTGTAGCGAAAGTGGGTCGTTCTCTTTTAATGTATAATATTCCGATCTTCCACGATAACGATGACGATG
The DNA here is from genome assembly GCA_963989415.1 of Cerceris ruficornis. Classification (NCBI taxonomy): domain Eukaryota; kingdom Metazoa; phylum Arthropoda; class Insecta; order Hymenoptera; family Crabronidae; genus Cerceris; species Cerceris ruficornis. Next base: position 135,037 of record CAXDIW010000424.1, read on the forward strand.
ATGGTGATGACGATGATAACCAACGATTTGAGATTATCATCGAAACTGGTAAATTTAGTTTTCGTATAGTTAAGTCTCTGATTCTCAAAAGATTTCAGGTGTCAGTTAAATCCGATTCTCAGGAATTTAGAAGGTCTTTGTTATCGGGAGGCAATTTCTTCAGTTTCAATGGAATCTACACATCGCACAAGCAGATGTTTGGTTTAAGTATATTTTTGTAACCGGATAAACTACGTTTTCGGAGAAGGCCATTCCTTATTTTTCAAGAAACTTAAATCCTATATATTTTGCATGAGGTTTTAACTATTAACCATTTTGGAATTGAACTTAATTCCTTAATAGGCAGGTTATTCGTTATTAAGGAAACATGGTAACGACGTTACTTCTAAGAGCTCTTAATTATCGAATATATGGGACTTTAATTTTTATAAAACTTAGCTATCGAAAAGGCAGGCTTCGAATTTTAAGACGAGTTAGTTACTGAATAGGCAGGTTTTAAATTTTAAGACAAGACATTCATTTATCGAGCCAGCCAGCTCCTAATTTTAAGGCGAATTAGTTTCAGAATAGGCAGGCGTTTAGTTTTAAGACGAGTTAGTTGTTGAATAGACAGGTTTTAAATTTTAAGACAATATAGTGCATGTATCGAGCCGGCCAGCTCCTAATTTTAAGGCGAATTACTTTCAGAATAGGCAGGCGTTTAGTTTTAAGACGAGTTAGTTGTTGAATAGACAGGTTTTAAATTTTAAGACAAAATAGTGCATGTATCGAGCCGGCCAGCTCTTAATTTTAAGGCGAGTTAGTTTCAGAAGAGGCAGGCGTTTAGTTTTAAGACGAGTTAGTCACTGAATAGGCAGGGTATTAGCTTTAAGATGAGTTAGTCGCTGAATAGGCAGGCTATTAGCTTTAAAATGAGTTAGTCACTGAATAGGCAGGTTTTAAATATTAAGGCAAGATATCGTCTTTATGGAGGTGGTCAACTCTTAATTTTAATGTATGTTCCTATCAGAATAGGCAGGATTTTAATTTTAAGACGAGTTAGTTACCGAATAGGCAGGTTTTTAGCTTTAAGACAAATTATTAATATCTTGTTCTAAGACAAGTTATTAACCGAACAGGCAGACTTTTAATTTTAAGAATAGTAAGTTACTGAATAGGAAAGCTTTTAACTTTAAGAGAACTTAGTCCTCGGATAGATGTCTTACTAGATTTTAATGAAATTTAGCAATGCTACAGGCAGGATCTTAATTGCAAGAAAAATTAACCTCTAATACATTCAAAAATAATTCGTTCATTATAACGATTTCTAATGCTGAGAAATTAATACGATATAATAATCTGCCTCTCTTCTCGAACGAAGTTAAAGGCTGCTGCGATCTGCTTCCCTATAGTTTATTCTCTTCCTGTACTTACTGCAAATAGTAAGTAAGGCTAGATTTAAGAGTTTAGTTTAGTTTAGAATAAGCAAATATTGTAAAGGGAGATCGACACCATTCGGCGGGTGTCTATCTCTTTTCGCGAAACGGGATGAGAAAAGTAGAGTCGGCGATTCCTCTGCTACACTTTCTCTCGACATTGAATTCGTCAATGTCGAGGGAAAGTGTCTCAGAGGAAGAGCAGAATGAAATGGAGGTTGGTTGGGCATGCATTTTTGGGTCCCGTTTCGTGGCAACCTCCTCGCGGTGGGACCTGGGGTCGATATCACTTGCTATGATTTTAACTTTTATTAAACGTGCTTTAAGTACGATATTTTGTTAAATAGTAGTACTAAATAGCAAGTGATATCGAGCGAATAGCCACGAAATCCGAATATTCGGCAGCCTTGACTACCGAATGTTCGGATTCCTAGTCTTACAATTAGTTACATCTAAGAATTTGCGTTTAAGTTAGCTTTAAGGTTACGCGATTAAGTAGAAATTAAGCTTCGCATCGAAGAAGAGTCAACGTTGGGCAGATTTGTTCGCTTTTATCTCTGACTATTCGTTTTCTTTCTTTGGCGACAACAATTCTTTAACTCTTCGTTGATTAAAAGTTCCAGTCATCACCTCGAAAGAAGACATCGTTTAGCGTTAAGATAGTTCCAGTAAGATTTAAGTTAGATTTAAACATGTCACCTAAGCGTAAAGTTGAATGCAAGAGTGTCATCGTAACTCAATTCCATGCTCTCGAAAATATGCGAAAGAAGGCAAACGTTTTTCTCGTGTAGCCGTCCTCGTTACTTACTTCCTATCCCAATTGCAGCCCCTGTCCAGAAGACCGACGAGTGTTTCTGCGGCGGCGCGGAGGCGAGAAGCGTGGTTCTACGGCCCAAGGACGTCTTCAGGGTTGGTCTTTGAGCCGAAGGTCGTACGATCGACTTATGACATATGTGCTCCATACCGATCGATGGGGGGGCACTGTGTCGGTGTAAGCCGGACCCTCTGACTGGGCCGATGAGCCGCCACGTTACGCAGCCTCGTCGTTGTAAGACGTAACCTCTGGCACTCATCGCGTACAGTTACGGTACGCGACTGGCCAGTGCTCCACCACCGACCGGATGATCGCATTTGTCATCGGTCGACGTACGACCCGAGGGTTCAAAGACGCAACCCCGTCGTGGTTCAAGTTGGATCATGACCCGCCTGGCAGATAATCCGGTTCAGCTACAGATCGTACCAACCCAGTCCGTCTCAGGAAGGGGTGCAACTGGACTCCAGCCGCAGAAGACTAACTTTCTTCCCCCTTTCGCGATCGTGTTTTCATTTTGCTTTTCAAAGTCGTTTGCCTTCTTCTCGGATATTTCTTGAGCATGGATGCGATATTATGGTTTTGTAAGAGTGATTGCGTGCGGAAAGTAAGATAAGAATTAGGAATGTCGAATAAGTAAATATTGTAAAGGGAGATCGACACCATTCGGCGGGTGTCTATCTCTTTTCGCGAAACGGAATAAGTAAAGTAGAGTCGGCGATTCCTCTGTTACACTTTCCCTCGACATCGACGAATTCAATGTCGAGGGAAAATGTAACAGAGGAAGAGCAAAATGAAACGGAGGTTGGTTGGCCATGCATTTTTGGGTCCCGTTTCGTGGCAACCTCCTCGTGGTGGGACCTGGGTCGATATCACTTGCTATGATTGTAAATTTTATTAAATGTGCTTTTAGCACGATACTTTCTTCAATAGTAATACTAAATAGCAAGTGGTATCGAGCGAATAGCCACGAAATCCGAATATTCGGTAGCCCTGACTAACGAATGTTCGGATTCCTAGTCTTACAATTAGTTACATCAAAGAATTTGCGTTTAAGGTAGCTTTAAGATTACGCGATTAAGTAGAAATTAAGCCTCGCATTGGAGATGAGTCAACGGTGGTCAGATGTTTTCTCTTTATCACTGTTGCTCGTGCGATCATGCTGTCCCTATTGTTTCGGTTGTTCATTCACTCGTACATATAGCATAATAAACTGACTCCATAATGCTCTTATTCTGCGAATGTAAATTGGAAACATTATAAATATGGTCTTCATGAGAAAGCCACAAACTTAAAGACAAAGTGAAAGAAGGCAGACCTTTTGTTATTTTTGAAGTTATGTGATCGGCTCTCACGGTTTTGGTACTCAAATTGTTTTAAATTCTAATATTGATTTATATCGTCATTGAACATTAATACTATATTATCACGTAAAGAACAACTTCTTGTTATTTAAATAAGTAAAAAGATTCGTTTCTCTGCTCTAAACGATATATCTTCTACATATTACCGGTGGTGATCTTTCTACTTAATAACTATTTTAGTAATTCATGCTCAAATCTCTTATTTCGAGATATTATAATTCTTTGTTTGAAAGGGTATAGCAGGATAAGGGGGTCAAAAGTGCCCTTCAACCGATTTCAATGGGGACGGTCTCATTCGATAGATAATGCTCGGCGATTGATGTCTACAAATTTTTAACCCTGAATTTTGACAGGAAGGGTAGTTATGGGGAAAATTAAAAAAACAGGTTTTTGGCCCTTTTTCCCCATTTATTGAGGCGTAAAAAATCCAAATAAATTCTGACATATTCTACACGGTACCGGACATATTGGAGAATTTTTTCAGATTTTTCCGTCGAAGTAGCTAAGCGTGACAAATCGGCAAAGTAAAAAAAAACGGAAAAAAGAAGATTTCGTATCGAAATCTTCGAGGTACACCTTTTTGGTTTATATAGTAACAATCTAACACCTACGATTCTTATCCCCAATTTTTTTAAACCACTTGCGTCATTGTGAAAAGAACCGAAAACCGATTTCCGGGACGTATTTTGATCTAAAACGCAAGAAGTAATTGTTATTTTTCCATTATTTTGATAGAGTATGTTCATTTTGTGCTTTTCAATGTTTCTGCATACAAAGCAATTGCGAGTGAATGCAAAGGATTGAATTGATTCAATTATTCGTAAGCTACACACTTCCTTATCAGCTAAAAATACGAACGTCCTTTCAATAGCAGCGATGGCGCAGTCGGTAGAGTTCTTGGCTGCGGAACCTCTCGAAACTTTTTGTCGCCGTTTCGAGTCCCAATGAGGTTGTTACGTCCCGGGGACTAAAATTCTTTTTCTTTTGAGTTCATTGCCTGCGCATTTGCCAATGATTGAAATTCCTTCGGCAAATACGCAGAACGTTAATAATTGTTCTCCGATTCCGATGATGCAGGAATGCTTATGCATTCAGAGTTCTCTCTAACTGCATTACGATATCGTTTGAGATTCTCTATAACGAAAGAAATGCACATCCGGCTGCTCTGCTGACAAAGGTCGTTTCGGGTCACGTATGTCCTCCGGTCCCAGGAATTGCGAGGCAAATCAGCAGCGGCTGATGTGTGGGGCTCGGACGGAAGGGAGGATGGAGACTAGCACCCAAAATTGTTAACCTTAGCAAAACGTGACCACGGAACGTGGCTACCACCTCCACCTAGGGCCCACCCTTGTGAGGCCAAAGACGAGCTCAACTCGTCACTATCGTCTGGAAAGTCGCGAGGTGCGTAGGCATAGTCCGAGGGTTTAGTTAAGCTTAGGTTATACGCGAATAACTTCAATAGTTCGATACGCGGTAACGGACTTTATAATCCTCGTTAAACAAATAAATCTCTTGGTTTTCAATCGTAAAGTCGCGAGGTGCGTGATTGTTAACCCGCGAAACCGTGAGAGAATCCTAGATTCTCCGTGAGCGCAGTTCGGTAACGCTGTAGTTCCGAAAGACTCAGAGTTTCGTGCGAGAATTGTATTGTAAAACCTACTTATAAGATTCGTTAACCGTATATTTTAGTATTGCATGATCTATAGAATCATTAGAATAGGTAAATTCGAAAAAGTGCAGTTCTAATCCATCCACTCTTCTGTGCAGCCACTTGAACTCCGAGTTAATCTCGACGAGAGTAAAAGATAACACAAACCGCAATTATCATCGTATATTTGTATCATCTCAAAATCCAGGGTGAGTTCTAATTTGCCATTACCATAATTATCTGGTCACATTCTATTGTAAACCGCCGACTCATTAGTGAGTTTCTCTACCGCTGGACTATTTTAAAATATACATTTTGCCTGTAAATGGGAGGTTGTTTCGGAAACGAAAGATAGATTCGATTGGATCGTAATCACTCGATTTCGAGCCAACTTCACCACCAATGATTTGTTAACGTACATATATCTATTCCAAATCAATTATTTCATATCCAACTTAGTCGATATTTCACTTACCGTTTGTAACGTTTCTTTGTTTAAATTTGAATACACATTGCTTTTACCCATCATAACATTGTGAGATTCAGTTCTATTATTCAATATCCTTATCCTTTAGATTTCGATTAAGCCAGACCTGTATAGGTCTTAACAGATCGACCCATCCATCCTGTCCTCTCCTCGCCTTAGGCTGGGGAGAGCTACAAAATTTTCAAATAGAGTCAACCGCGGAAACCCGCGCGCGATTCGTTTTCGTCTTGGCCGTTACGCACGGAATCTACCATCCGTCGGCACCCGCTCGACGTCGGACGGGACGTTCGAATAATACGCCGTTCGTAACAGCTAAAACTGGTGTCAGAAGTGGGATAGATCTGTTAAATCGAGATTTAAATCTGATAAGGATTATTGATTTAAGATTTTTCAATTTAGATTTTTGATTTAAAGGAAATTGTTTTATGTATTTTTCTCTTCTTCCACCTTCGGTCCAGAAGCTCTCTATTTATAATTTAAATTTCGTTTCATTAATTGTTCCATGATATCGTAAAATATTATTTTACTGAATTTTCTGTATTTTTACGAATTGATTTCTGGTCTACTATTATATATTGCTTTGATGACATTTATCTGTTTGATATTTTAATATTTGTGTATTTGATATATTGTTGCTATTTATGCGAATAATTTCTCTTGAATTGTGATCTATTGCATTGATGTTTTGTTACCTACTGGGAAGAAGGATTGAACATTGACAACGTCAGAATCTTTGGTATTATAAAAGAAAAAAAAAAAAAAAATCTCTTAGCACCGAATTCAATCCTTGTTCTCATATATTACACACGCATATATATATATATATATATATATATATATATATATATATTGTTCCTTTCTTTTGCAAACCATACATAACTATATACATATTGTTGAAAATGAATCCGAATGGAAACGCAGCTCGGAGCGCGAACGCGACTAATGCGGCAAGCGCATTCGCCGAAGATTTAAATATTACTAATTCTATGATGACATCTATGGCAGAATGCTTCGCGGTACAAAATAGCACGTTAAATATACCGTATTTTGATGGCAAAAATATCCCTCTTAAGAATTTTCTTCAAGACGTACATAATGGGTCAGTTTTCGTACCACCGGCATTAGAGGGATCGTTCCTTAGGGCAGTACTAGGCAAATTGCAAGGGGCTGCTAGAGATAGCACTTGGGGAAGAACATTCAGGAAAGTAGATGATTTGGTTAAACACCTAAAGGAAAGATTCGCGCCTGGAAAAGGTTATTCATATTACAATCGCGAAATAGAAAATATCCGAATGAACAGGGGCGAATCCGTGAACGATTTTTCCGGCAGATTAAATATTCTGGTAAATGGTGCTCGCACTGCATTAGAAGATAAATATGGATGTGACGCTGAGCGGATGATGACGCTTGTCGAGGAAAGTGCATTAGAAGCATTTATTCGAGGGCTGCCGGACGAAATAGCTTTGTCTGTTGCTACGCGCGAACCCAAAACCTTAGATAGCGCGGTAAAGATTGCTTCAATGCTAGAGTCACGCATGAAAACAGGGGTAATTCCGGGGTTCGGACCTACTCGGTTAATGCTATCTCGCGATTCAAATCCAGATTCAGAAATAAATTCGAAGCCTATAGAATCACGTTATCGGCACAAGAATTATCGCGACCAAGAATCAAGGAGTCCTAGTCCTACCCCAGGGCCTGCAAATCGGTCGACACCACCCATTAGCATTTTGAAATCAGCTGCTCGCGAACCTGTGCCACCAGATCCATACAAGTACCAATTCCCACCATATCCACCATATCCGCCGTACTACCCTTATTATTTTGGTCCTCCTATGCCTTACAATCCTATGTACCCCGACCCGAATACCAGTCATAACCCCATGCCGAGCCCGCACAACGTTACACCACAAAACCAACCTTTACCAATCGAACCGGAAATCTATACAATTTCGCGAAGAATCCCCTCCGCCACGGAAAAGTGAATTTAGACCAAATTCGCCGAACTATAAATCTAATCAATTTCGATCCGAATCGCCAAATCGATTTGAAAATACGAATTTAAACTCCGAAATGACTCGCTGGAGAGGCGCGACGGCGAGTTATCCGAGCCGAGAGCGTCGCAGCAAGGCCGGGACCTTGGAGGGCAACGAACCTACTTCTCTTACTCGCGTCAGCGGGAGTCACCGCTCGTAGAAATGCAAGCTAAGGAGTTCCGCGACGGTTTCGCTCGCCTCTTAGTAGATACCGGGTCGGACATAAATTTAATTAAAGTAAACGCTCTACATGTAGACCAGATTGTAGAATTGCATGAATCCATTACAATAGCCGGGATAACACCGGAAAGCCTAGAAACAATTGGTACAACCACAGTCACGCTTTTGGGGCAACATGTGAAATTTCATGCGGTAAAATCGTCTTTCCCTCTTAAAAGTGACGGAATTCTAGGAAAGGAATTTTTGCGCCAAGAACAGGCCGAAATATCTTTTGCTCATAATACACTAGTAACCAAATCAGAACCCATAAAACCTTTTAGATTTATCGGAGAAAAACCAAACACGTATAAACCGCGAAATTTTAAACCGCGTATACTTTTGTTGAAAGCCCGTACTCGTCAAGCAGTCGCTATCGATGTCATCAATCCGGAATTATTAGAAGGCTATTTACCTAAATTATCGACTAAAGCGGGTATATACATCGGGGAAGCAGCAGTTAGCGTAAATCAAGGCGTATGCCATGTGTTAGCCATAAATACCCTTGAAAAAGATATTGAGATAGAAGTTCCTCCACAAGAAATTTATCCGTTTGAATATCATAATTTCCCAGAAGAAGATAAACACTTAGAAACAGATTCTGATTCGGAATATATAGAAACGAAACATTACGGCGACAGAGTCTCCAGAATCTTAGACAAGTTACGTCTGAGTCATTTGAATATAGAAGAACGGGAACATGTAATAGATTTGATAGAAGAGTTTCCTGATTGCTTTCATTTACCGGGTGACAAATTAGAGGCAACTCCATTAATTCAACACAGAATACACACAACTGACGATTTATCCATAAATACCCGACAGTACAGATTTCCACCAGTTCATAAAACTGAAATAGAAAACCAAATTTCTTCAAAATTAAATAGTGGGATAATTACGCCTTCAAAGTCTCCATACAATTCTCCACTTTGGATCGTACCAAAGAAACCTGATTCCCAGGGCAATCCCAGGTGGCGAATGGTAATTGATTTTCGAAAGTTAAATGGGAAAACCGTTGGTGATGCGTACCCACTACCGAACATAACAGATATTTTGGATCATTTGGGTGAAGCTAGATATTTTACAACCTTTGATTTGGCAAGTGGGTTCCAGCAAATTGAAATGGACCCACGTGACAGACAGAAAACGGCATTTTCCACACCAAATGGCCATTACGAATACATTCGAATGCCAGAGGGTCTGAAAAATGCTCCAGCTACTTTTCAAAGACTTATGGATCAAGTACTGCGCGGATTGCAAGGGGTAGAATTATTCGTATATTTGGACGACATAGTTATTTACGCTAAAACTCTAGAAGAACACGGGAAAAAGATTCGCCGCTTGTTGACTAAATTGACCGATGCTAAATTAACATTGCAACCGGACAAGTGCGAATTCTTGAAAACAGAAGTATCTTATTTAGGACACGTAATTAGTCGAAAAGGGGTAAAACCAGATCCCAGGAAAATAAAGGCAGTCAGAAAATTTCCGAAACCCCAGAATCAGAAAAACATTAGGCAGTTCCTAGGACTTGCTGGTTACTATCGGCGCTTCATAAGAGATTTCGCTGCGAAGGCCAAACCGTTAACAGCACTTTTGAAAAAGGACACCAAATTTGAATGGGGAATGGAACAGAAGCGTAGTTTTCGTGAGCTGCGCAAGGCGCTGTGCGAGTTTCCAATCCTCCAGTATCCGAATTTTGATAAACCATTTACACTTACGACGGATGCATCTGACTTTGCAATAGGTGCCGTTTTATCTCAAGAAGTTGATGGCCACGATTTGCCAGTAGCTTACCTTTCCAGAAATTTAACCAAACCGGAACAAAATTACTCCACTACTGAGAAAGAATGCTTGGCAGTTCTATACTCAGTTTTGCATTTTAGGCCGTACCTATATGGCAGAAAATTTACTTTATTCAGCGATCATGAACCACTAAAGTGGATAGATTCAATAAAGGATCCAGGTCAGAGGCTAATCCGTTGGAGATTAAAATTGCGAGATTACGAATACAACTTTGTTCATAAACCGGGTCGCCTAAATGTAAACGCAGATGCACTATCTCGTAATCCAGTAAACCCTTCCGATACTTCATCCACGGACAATTTTTCCGATTCCGACTCCGATTCCATACAGATTTTCCCGATTCAGAAACGGGCGGCATGTTCAAAACCAACCACCACCAATTCCGAAATTCCTAAGGGACCTGGTCGACCAGTTGGCTCTAAGAATAAGCCCAAAAACCCCATAAATCCCGATTCGATTGCACTACGTACTCGACAGAAACTGAGACCAACTACTTCACCGACAATAACAGACGATAAAGACACCGACGAGACTGACACAGAAGCTCTTATACCACCAATATTACGCAAACGGAAAAGTACTTTACCTAGCCTAGATTTACCTCCGAAGTCTTTAGTTACCCCGCGAAGATCAAAACCAGGTGAAGCCGACTTACAATTGGAACCCATTCGGGAGGAAAAGACGGACGAAGCTGATAATAATATGAGAAATTTACCAGACAATATTATAGTAGTAGTACAACCACCTCTAGACAACAGTGACGACGACGTTTTTATTGATACTCCAGATCAGCCAATCGACTTACAGGAATTACAAAATTCATTTGCCAAATTTGACGAACCTTTGCAACAACGTAACCTTACTCTGGAACAATCTCAATCAGACGCAACAAACGACAGTAATGAGGAAGAAATTGACGATGAAGAACTGGATAGACGAATTAAGGGGCTATTAAACCGTTATGACACATCAGAAAGACAGAATGAACAAACAAAAATTCACTGGCAACCGCGTAGATCTGTGTTTCCTACTCCTATGCCATTACGCCGACCACTGGCCTTATCTACACCCCGTCCCTCATATCACACCTTTTCCGTACCTCAAAAAGTGTCCGTTGGAAAGGAGGAACCAAAGGTCTCATCAGCTGAAATTCCGAATGAACCTTACTATGCCGGCATTAGGATAACAGAAGATATACCACCTGATATAGAAACAACCTCACCATTAAATCTTCCTCGAAGAACGTCAAAACTGTTGAGTTTTAGTAGAGACAATTTAACTGCAACCACTGGAAATTACGTGCATTTCATTTCGTCGGACTGTGAACTTGTCAACCCTATAGGAAGATTACTCGTAGACATAGGGGCTATAAGCATTGAAAATCTGCGAGAAATAAAACCAAGGGTTGGTCAAATTCTCATCACGACTCGAGGAAAGCACAGAATTTTTAGTGTTGTTATTCAAAGGAACCATTTCGATACTTTGGATATAGATCAAGTAAAAATTGGATTGGAAAATTTAAAGAAATCATTGATAAAATTGGGCATAAAATCACTCAAAATTTCGAAATCAGGAGATCTAATCGGTACACTATCTCAAGGTACATTGATAGATTTATTAATGAATACCTTTGGTGAAACCGATATCGACATAATTATTTGCAATGGTACAATTCAAGTGCCACCTGAAGAACTCCGATCGGAAATAATTTCCGAATATCACGGTAGTTTGGTAGGTGGACATAAGGGAATTACGAAAACTTATCAGAGAATCCGAGAAAGATTTTATTGGCCAGGAATGAGGAACGATATTCAAAATTTTATAAGGACCTGCAGTAGCTGTCAGGAAAACAAGATAGTACGTGCTAAAACAAGGGAGCCGATGTTAATTACAGATACCCCGTTAGAACCATTTGTTAAAGTATCCTTAGATACCGTGGGACCGTTACCTATTACTCCTAATGGCAATCGTCACATACTCACCATGCAAGATAATTTAACTAAATACTGTCTAGCCATACCTGTTCCGGATATTAAAGCAGAAACAATAGCACACGCCATAGTAGAAACACTAATTCTTCAGTTTGGAGCGCCACGTGTTATATTAACGGATAGAGGCACTAGCTTCGTAAACAAACTTCTCGGGGAAATGGCAAAATTATTTAGAATGGATCACGTAACCACATCAAGCTATAGACCACAATCAAACGGTGCATTAGAGAGAAGTCACATAGTATTGACAGATTATATAAAACACTATTTAGATGATTTCGACGACTGGGATCGTTTAGTTCCCTTTGCAATGTTTTCGTATAACACTTCGGTTCATGAAGCTACAAATTTTACTCCTTACGAATTGGTATTTGGCAAATTAGCTAGATTTCCTAGTACCTTGCCAACCGAAGAAGAATTGCCGACTTATAACTCGTATCTTCGCGACCTAATAGTTAGATTAACGGAAATGCAAGTATTAGCGGGCAAAAATTTAATATCTGCAAAGCACACTTCAAAATTTTACTACGATCAAAAAGCCAAACCGTTTCAAGGAAGAATCGGAGATATGGCACGCGTTCTAGTACAACCAAGACAAGGAAAATTCAGTAAACGATATCACGGACCATATAAAATTGTTGGAATTTTAGAACATAATAACGTCATACTAGAAGATAATGATGGGAAAAGATTCGTTAAACATACAGATAAATTGGAACTCACACCTAATTAAGAATTTTTTTTTTCCTTCACCCTGGACCTGGAACAACAAACAAATTGGAGAATGGATACTTACATATTAATACTTCTTGTTAAGCTTTAGACATTCCTTGGAATTACGATCATTGGACGACGAATGTTTATGTTTGCCGATATGCGATCATTGTGACATCTTACTCAACCTTGTTATTTGGGAAAAAGGATTCGAGAAACCTAGACTTGTACGCGGAAACGAGAGAAACATTTTAAGAAATTGTAATAGCACACATAGACTATGTACTTCGTCCCTTTGTTCATAGAAGCGTATTCTTTGGAGTCACCGGATCAGCAAGCCCCCACATCCTCAGATCCTTCACGGAAGGCAATGCCGAATGTTTCAATGCGGAAATAGACACACCATATCAGGACCAAAACTTGCTTACACGAATCGCCAAAAACCTAACTCACATAATTCAGAGCGACCTACAGAGTTTTTACGATGAGACACAAATCATGCGGGACCAGATCCCAAATATATACATCCTAACAGTGGGGAAGAAAACGTCTGAAGACAACTTTATACGGAATTCAATCATCGACCATACACAGCGATCTGGCGTCCGACACTCCGTTAAGGCCAAGCTATCAGGTTGCTGGACAGCCCTTATACAATCTGGAAGCCGACTGAACGAGTTGAGGAATCACCATTTGGAAAATACCTCCAAACCCGGAAAATGAGATAAATGAAACTAATTCGAAAGATATCACAGCATCTAACCAGAAACCACTGGTGGACCAAGATTTTATCTCAATTACTATACCTCTTCTGTTTCCTCTTATATATATTCTTGATTCTTCCGTTTGTCTTCTTCACCTATTCTGTTATAATGAAATGTTAGTTATTGAAACCCGTAACTAATCTGTACAATAACGACAGGGAAAATATGGCATCGACAAGCTCTGAGACCAGGTCAGGCTGATACTATGTGGCGAGGCCAGCACCTTACACCAAACAGGGAACGATATATTGAAGTCCTCTGCATCCTGTGGATCCACCCACGTGGCGATGCTTCAGCAATCAGCGGAAAAACGTTGCCTTCGTGACGTTTGGTACAACTGAAGTCACACCCAGGGCATTGCGAACATCAAAACAACCCACGATAATGGACTCAAGGTGGGATTGGATAGCACTACCGCAAGGCAGCATAGACCACCTGTATGTCTGTACTATTTCCCGCGTATGGATGTGCTACGACAGGATCTCCGAGTGCCCATATGGCTGAGTCTCGAGGACGAGGTCTCAGAACGCTTGCGTGCGCACGTATTACCGTAGAAACATCGGGGACGATGTTCATTCTAAGGGGGGAGGGATGTTACGTCCCGGGGACTAAAATTCTTTTTCTTTTGAGTTCATTGCCTGCGCATTTGCCAATGATTGAAATTCCTTCGGCAAATACGCAGAACGTTAATAATTGTTCTCCGATTCCGATGATGCAGGAATGCTTATGCATTCAGAGTTCTCTCTAACTGCATTACGATATCGTTTGAGATTCTCTATAACGAAAGAAATGCACATCCGGCTGCTCTGCTGACAAAGGTCGTTTCGAGTCACGTATGTCCTCCGGTCCCAGGAATTGCGAGGCAAATCAGCAGCGGCTGATGTGTGGGGCTCGGACGGAAGGGAGGATGGAGACTAGCACCCAAAATTGTTAACCTTAGCAAAACGTGACCACGGAACGTGGCTACCACCTCCACCTAGGGCCCACCCTTGTGAGGCCAAAGACGAGCTCAACTCGTCACTATCGTCTGGAAAGTCGCGAGGTGCGTAGGCATAGTCCGAGGGTTTAGTTAAGCTTAGGTTATACGCGAATAACTTCAATAGTTCGATACGCGGTAACGGACTTTATAATCCTCGTTAAACAAATAAATCTCTTGGTTTTCAATCGTAAAGTCGCGAGGTGCGTGATTGTTAACCCGCGAAACCGTGAGAGAATCCTAGATTCTCCGTGAGCGCAGTTCGGTAACGCTGTAGTTCCGAAAGACTCAGAGTTTCGTGCGAGAATTGTATTGTAAAACCTACTTATAAGATTCGTTAACCGTATATTTTAGTATTGCATGATCTATAGAATCATTAGAATAGGTAAATTCGAAAAAGTGCAGTTCTAATCCATCCACTCTTCTGTGCAGCCACTTGAACTCCGAGTTAATCTCGACGAGAGTAAAAGATAACACAAACCGCAATTATCATCGTATATTTGTATCATCTCAAAATCCAGGGTGAGTTCTAATTTGCCATTACCATAATTATCTGGTCACATTCTATTGTAAACCGCCGTCTCATTAGTGAGTTTCTCTACCGCTGGACTATTTTAAAATATACATTTTGCCTGTAAATGGGAGGTTGTTTCGGAAACGAAAGATAGATTCGATTGGATCGTAATCACTCGATTTCGAGCCAACTTCACCACCAATGATTTGTTAACGTACATATATCTATTCCAAATCAATTATTTCATATCCAACTTAGTCGATATTTCACTTACCGTTTGTAACGTTTCTTTGTTTAAATTTGAATACACATTGCTTTTACCCATCATAACATTGTGAGATTCAGTTCTATTATTCAATATCCTTATCCTTTAGATTTCGATTAAGCCAGACCTGTATAGGTCTTAACAGATCGACCCATCCATCCTGTCCTCTCCTCGCCTTAGGCTGGGGAGAGCTACAAAATTTTCAAATAGAGTCAACCGCGGAAACCCGCGCGCGATTCGTTTTCGTCTTGGCCGTTACGCACGGAATCTACCATCCGTCGGCACCCGTTCGACGTCGGACGGGACGTTCGAATAATACGCCGTTCGTAACAAGGTAAAATAATTATTATTATTTTTTTTTAATCATTCACTGCATAACAACAAATAATAATCATTTTCCAATTTTTCAATGTTTTTTAAACATTTTTAAATACTTATTCAATATGAAATATATGTAAAAATAATTATGGAGCATATTGTTTTTTTCATTGATTCGTCCTAGCCACATCTCGTTATTCTTTTGTACATTGAACGAATATTAGTTTACTGTAACGAATGCAAATATGTATTCAATATTAAAAGGATCCAATTGTATATTCTGATGAATTGTAATGAAGGTGATGTCTAACGGAAAGAAGGGTCTATTTCTTTTTAAACATTCTTATTTTTGTATTTACCGCTTCTCCATTTATGCAGAGATCATCCAAAATGGACAATGAATTGAAAGAAAGAAGGTATATTGGGATTTCATGCGTTATAATTCCTTTACTGTTTTATGCAAATCAACTTCTTCAGCTTTAGGTTTTGTGCCCCATTGCAATCGTGTTTTCCAACCACTTTAAGTACACGAAAACATTAAATTCAGTTCAGAAGGTTTTATTGTTTTATTACACTTACTCCAGTATTATGTACTCCCTTCAGTTATCTAGTCCGCAATTACCTGCGCAGCGTGTAGGTAGCAGGCAGGTACCGAGTTGTACCTTTAGAACTGATGATCATTTTTTTTAAATTATTGACTGGAATGTTATTAATACGTAAATGAATATTAATGTAAAAATACGAATGATAGATTACCATTTGACGATTAGGCTACAGTATCTAGCTGCGGAATACTTCAAACTTTTCTCTCGCCAATTCACCTCCCATGAAATATAATTAGAAAACAAATGTTTTTAAGTATTAACTGGATAACAATTGTTAATACGGAAATTAATATTAGTGTGAAAATATAAATGGCATGCGATAGATTACCTTTTGATAATTAAAAGTTGAAACACGTTTCGTGTGGCTTTAATCCCCGTCACTATGTTCATTAATGATGGGCACCACTTCATTTTTATTAAATATTTTTGTCAATATCTCTGAAGGCCTAACAATTGTCGATAGATACCGTGCGTGCGACAGGTAGTATATTATTGCAACAATGTGCGAACAACAACCTATGGTACGGTTACCACTCGCACATTCACAGCAATAACATTTGATGCCCGAAATTCCAATTATATTAGGGGTATAGTCAATGAAGCAACGATAACTTCTTTGATTAATGTGGCGTGATCGGACGAGGCATTTAAGAATATTGAGGAGTTGATTTGCATAAAACAGTAAAGGAATCATAACGCATGAAATCCCAATATACCTTCTTTCTTTCAATTCATTGTCCATTTTGGATGACCTCTGCATAAATGGAGAAGCGGTAAATACAAAAATAAGAATGTTTAAAAAGAAATAGACCCTTCTTTCCGTTAGACATCACCTTCATTACAATTCATCAGAATATACAATTGGATCCTTTTAATATTGAATACATATTTGCATTCGTTACAGTAAACTAATATTCGTTCAATGTACAAAAGAATAACGAGATGTGGCTAGGACGAATCAATGAAAAAAACAATATGCTCCATAATTATTTTTACATATATTTCATATTGAATAAGTATTTAAAAATGTTTAAAAAACATTGAAAAATTGGAAAATGATTATTATTTGTTGTTATGCAGTGAATGATTAAAAAAAAATAATAATAATTATTTTACCTCATTGGGACTCGAAACGGCGACAAAAAGTTTCGAGAGGTTCCGCAGCCAAGAACTCTACCGACTGCGCCATCGCTGCTATTGAAAGGACGTTCGTATTTTTAGCTGATAAGGAAGTGTGTAGCTTACGAATAATTGAATCAATTCAATCCTTTGCATTCACTCGCAATTGCTTTGTATGCAGAAACATTGAAAAGCACAAAATGAACATACTCTATCAAAATAATGGAAAAATAACAATTACTTCTTGCGTTTTAGATCAAAATACGTCCCGGAAATCGGTTTTCGATTTTTTTCACAATGACGCAAGTGGTTTAAAAATCTGAAAAAAATTGGGGATAACAATCGTAGGTGTTAGATTGTTACTATATAAACCAAAAAGGTGTACCTCGAAGATTTCGATACGAAATCTTCTTTTTTCCGTTTTTTTTTACTTTGCCGATTTGTCACGCTTAGCTACTTCGACGGAAAAATCTGAAAAAATTCTCCAATATGTCCGGCACCGTGTAGAATATGTCAGAATTTATTTGGATTTTTTACGCCTCAATAAATGGGGAAAAAGGGCCAAAAACCTGTTTTTTTAATTTTCCCCATAACTACCCTTCCTGTCAAAATTCAGGGTTAAAAATTTGTAGACATCAATCGCCGAGCATTATCTATCGAATGAGACCGTCCCCATTGAAATCGGTTGAAGGACACTTTTGACCCCCTTATCCTGCTATACCCTTTCTCAAAATCCCTGGTTTTGGCGCGCTAGAGGATAGGCCTTGTAGCGCGTGACATGCAGCCGTATTCTGATTGGCTCGCTTTTCCCCCACCGAGCGGCAACCAAGCCGCCGCGAGCTATCCCCACTCCTACCTGAGCGGTCACCTACCTCTTTCTCTCTCCGGACTTGGAACCGTTAACACGTATCCGCTGTGAGTACCTTTACTTTTACATCGCCCTCGTTTACCGACCGCTAAAAAATAATTCACTTGTTTATCTACTACGTAATAGTCTTCTGCTGTACCATATCAATCAATTTGGACAATAATAATTACGAATTTAGTAACAATCGCGAAAAAACTACGACGCAATTGGTGACGTCACTGACCTCTCGCGACATTTACGCGGTGCTTTTCTCGTCTACAACATTAGTACTTCTTCTATAGCTTCGTATTTCGATTTTATTGACGAAGACCGCGATTATTGTTGCTCTGAAACGTGATTATACGGAATTATTGTACTTTTACGCAGTTATTTAATAGTTTGCTCGTGTGTGCTTGCAGGACTCGGAGTATCCTTTGAACGACCTTCCGGGCTGGCACGATCGGACACGTGCACGGTGGAGCAACAAAACGTAAGATATTACGACGCCATACGCAAGTAACATTTTCATTTACTGCGGGTCTTCGCGATATTTTGTTTGAATTTAT
The DNA here is from genome assembly GCA_963989415.1 of Cerceris ruficornis. Lineage (NCBI taxonomy): Eukaryota > Metazoa > Arthropoda > Insecta > Hymenoptera > Crabronidae > Cerceris > Cerceris ruficornis. The sequence continues at coordinate 153,496 of CAXDIW010000424.1, forward strand.
ACAATATTCATATTAATTGATATCGAGTCGAACATCCGACGAATAGAATTTACATTTCTACGAATTAATACGGTTCTACGGAAACATGCAACGATTGAAATCTTTCGGGATTATTTGAAACCTCTTACAATATGCGAGTATTCAGTCAATATTTACAATACGATAGTCGACTTCCAAGAAAGCTGCTCCTTATTCTGACAGTGTTTACCAATTCGCGGTGTTAAATTTCGACGGCTACAATTCTATGCTTGTAACGAAGCACCGAGCTTCGTTACTCCACCGCCAGGTGGCGCTCCACTTCTCGCGAGTGAAAGTGGGCGCCGAGCTCAATAAACCGATACCGCGCCGATCGATCGGGGAGAAGTATCTCGCATCGTGCGGCTATCGAGCGTTTTACGAGCGAACCCCGACGAGTACTTTCTCTTATATCTTTTGTATCTCTTCCGCCTCACTGCCATCCGACCACCGAGCCTTCTTGGAAAGGACACATTTTTTAACGGACGCAGTTTGGTTTTATTCCAGACCCTCCTCACTCCGCATCCACTTCCGCCGTCGGGAACCCCCCTACGCTGATCGGCCCTCGCCGCCGAAGGTCTCTGACCGCGATCAGACACCGCCCAGCGCCCGACCGCGACGATCCCTACATCTGGCCGGCGAGCGCGCCGGAGTAGTCTAGAGACCGCGCTCGACTACGCCCAGTTCCGCCGTCGGGAAAATCCCCGTACGCTGACCAGGCCTTCGTAGCCGAGGTGTCCGACCGCTAGCAGACACCGACCAGCGCCCGACCGCGACGATCCCTACACCTGGCCGGCACCCGAAGCCGGAGTAGTCTTGAGACCGCGCTCGACTACGCCCAGGCCAGCCTCTCCTACTCCTCTGGCCCTGCCAACCGGTAAGCCACACGGGACCGGCTTACATGCTACAAATAAATCGCGATTCGTTTTTACTTGGTATTTACATGTTACGACTTATCCTTCCGTTTTGAGACGCTGCAATGGATTTACAAAGGTTTCAGGGCATAAGTATAGAAGTAAATAAAAATCGTATTTGCCGATGTAGGGTGTTAAGGTCCTGCGTTAGATTCGTCCGTAATTTCTATAAAGATTTTCGTGAATTTATCGAAGGGGGTTAGTGTTCATATGTAATAGGGAATAAGCATGACTAATCTTATAACTTTAACAGTGGCAGCTCGCAGTATTTATTGTTTATACATTTAATTAATAGTGTATTGTATTACACAAAGAACATGACGAATCAATGAGTAAGACATAATTTTTAAGCAGTATTTCTTGAAGCAAGCACTTGATTTGATATGAAAAAGAAAAACATGGTTGTTTGATTTTCTTGTGTTCCCCACCCCACCCTTTTATTTTCATCAAAATTTGGGGCCGAGCGCATTGCGGTCTAGAGTCAGTGCTTGTTTCGTATTATATTAATATTTATATCTGTATATATTTATTACTCAATATTTTTTCAATTTATAACAAATTCACGCGACATAGAGTCAGTGTTTGCAACCCGCTATTATAATTATTAATATCTTTTGAATAATTATTAAAAATATTAAGAATTCTTTTCTCCGCGAAAGTAGAGTCAAAATTGTTCGCCGGAAATGATTCTCGGTCGCGGTAGCTTCCTTATATTATTTAAATTGATCGTACCGGAAGTAGAGACAGTGCATCGAGCAGCAGCTGTGGAAAGGACTTCCATCGGGCAAGGCTTCACGAATTTTAAAAGTAAGTATAAGATGCTCGAGAAATGAAATTTTTTAATTAAAAAATATGTATATAAACTAACCAAAATGTTAATTTGTTTGTTACAGAACAGTCAAATGACGGGATGGTTGAACGGCGACAATCACTCCCAGGCGAAGGGCAAATCTTTTATAGGTGAGCTGAAATTTTAATTCGCATGTACCCCGCAATTTTTCCCCAAGTTTCAGTTGCTACTTGAAAATTTTCTCCAAAACGTCCTTACAAGTTTTATATCAAATTTCCATACCCTTACATTGTATGTTCTACCAATAAAATAAATAAAAATTAAAAATTCCCCGACATGAAATTTTCAGGGAATAGGTATTTAACCCTAGATTCATAAACATGCCTGGGAGATACACTATTCATAAACCTTCGTCTCACAGACGAACATATTATATTGACGATTTTTGTTTTATAGAATATAAGGATCAATAAAAAACATTTTAAATCTGAAAAATTGTTTATTAATCATTAATTTTTTAATAAAAAAATGAACATAATATTTATTCTGAGCAATCTATACATAATAATCCGCGGTGATCCATGCACATGAACTTTTTGCACTGGGTGCAACAGAACCTTGTCATTCTACGTTTTTTGTAATCGTAGAAGGCACAAATTTTTTTCTGAGATCCACTGGGTTGTACTTGATCCGCGGAAGAAGTTTCACTAAGTACTTCCGCAATTTTCCTCTTTAGGCATCGGGTCAAACTTGGCGTTTCACGGCGCTGGCGTAACCATGCGTCAGACAGCTTCCCCGATATGTTTTTTATGAATAATCGTCGCAACATGGGTTTTTTGTTGTTATTAACTGCATTGTGTACATAAATAACGTAGGCATTAATTATAGCCATGTTCAGCATAACAAAAAAGTAAGAAAGAGGCCATCTTTGCGTTTTTCTATTGCAGGACATATTTCCACACATTTGATCAAACGTGTCCACTGCACCTTTTGTTGAATTGTAAAATTCAATTATATCGGGCATATCAATTATAATAATAATTCATACTTACCTTGAATAACACTCAACTTCACAAAGAAATTACGATTTCAAATAATCACTCCCGTTCTACAACTGTAACGCTATTCATAAACGTTCGTCTGTGGGACGAACTACTCACTGTAACTCCATTAGCATAGATGCACTTTGACATGCGACAGGTGCAATACTAATTACTGAACGATCTAGGAAGGTACCTAGAAGTTGATATTTCTATCTCTATCACTTTAAAAGTTACAAGCGATTACGTATTTTGCGCGGTCTGTGAGACGAAGGTTTATGAATCTAGGGTTAAGATGTGCATCTTATTTTTGTTACAGACTTTGCTCGAATTCGTGAGGCATCGCTGTACCCTATGAAACTGCGATGCACCTTCCGCCTTGAAGGTGAGTAACGTAAACACAGAGATGTTTTATTTCTACGTACTTGTCGGAAAGTTTCGATACATAGTTCGATATATAACTTCTCCTTGAATTCTCAATTCTGAAAATCATTCATACACTAATCATTCTTACGATCTACTCTTAACGTTTCTTGATATATAATTACGACCTTTTTTCATCCGCTGTTTTCAAAATTCAATTAGCTTTCTTTGTAAAATCGGAACGGAACGCAGTTTAACGTTCTACGAACGGTGCCTCCTGCAATGCGAAATGCTTTGTTTTGTTTAGACCTTGGACATTCCTTGAGATGACCTGAGGACAACCTTGATAACAGCGGCGGAGACAACACTGGCAGAGACAGCAGCGGCAGAGATTCTAAGGTAACCAATGGTATTCTGGTGTCTCGACACTGGTGAGTCAAAAACTTTAACTGTCCCTCCGGTCTCCAAACCATGCCGTAGGACGAAAGGTCCGAAGCGGCACTGGAGATTGGTTGTATTGTTCTATAAAGCGAGCATAGTGAACACGAGTAATTTAAAAATTACTCGTGAGTAGAAACTGTTATATATTTTCCTTGTGTACTGTCATGTATATCGTAGCTTAGGACAGGGCCTTCTTGTAGCGCGATTTTTGCATTATTTACATGAATGTAATCATGAAATTTACAGTTAGCGTTGCGAATTTATCAACACAAATGAACAGTTGACGAGTATTGTGCGTTCTTTATATTCACTGGAAAAATATTCTTATAACAAAATTTGTTATAAGATCGCGGCTAATTGCTTTCTTCGAGACGATTTATGTTTTAAAATAGATCGCTCGATTTGTGCTTTTGATAGACGAAATTTCGGAAGTTTGTAAATTTGTTTCGCGTCGTTTCAATAACAATTATTGTATTATCTACAAGAAGGCAATTCGCGACGGGTAGATCTCGAAGTCAGAGTGACAGTTAATACATTTCCCTGTTAAAATTCTTCCCCTTATGACGAGATCTCCCGGTTTTCAATATTCATTTTCAATTCAAAGTAAATTTTGCATATTTACAAATATATAAAGTAGAGTATTTTGCTTCTATAGAGTTCACTTTTTCAATTAAAATTCTCTTTGCTTGAACAAATATGAAAGTCGAGTCACTTGCTTAAATAAATATAAAAGTCGAGTCATTTGCTTCATTAAATATCAAATTCGAGTCACTTGCTGCAATTTTTCATAAATCAGACCGTTAGAATTCTACTAATCATCCTCTTAGCTAGGATTTTCAGCAAAAATACGCAGTGAGTACAAAGTTCTGCCGTGTTCACTTTAAGCCCGAACTCATTCGAGTGCCCAGGTGCACTTCGAATGGGTAAAGGCGGTGGGCACGGACTTTTTTTTGAAAAATCAGCGACTGACATTGCGGTGGCGAATCGTGCACGACGTAATTTCCACATGTGTGTGATGTGTGTTAGGCTGTGGATCTTGCGTCGCTTGAAATTTTCTCGTATCATAAAATAATTTATACAACCTTCAACAATACATTTTGCCTTATTCTCCTTTTCACTCTTACTACAACTCATCGATGTATATGGCATGCCAATGATGAAATTCTCTCTATCTGTGCAACATATGCCATATACATTGCCTCAAATATCAAACGATACAATGTCAAATATTTATAATTCTATAAACCTGTCAAATCGCGATAGAGTATTATAATGAAGTAACGCAATGGTCGTCACCCTTGTCAGTCGATTTCAGGAAATTGGTACGTACATTTTAGAGTATGAATGTTGTTTGCGAACTCGGGTGTCGGAGGAACCCCGGGGAGTCCTCTCTAGTTCAGACCCATGCACCCGGGTTCCTGATTGAGAACCGTGGAGTGATGTGTGTTTGTGTGATTTGTGTCGCGATTTGCATTTTTAAATATCGGTTTTAGGTACGTAGGTAGCATACCGTTCTTGAATGTGAGTTAAATATAAGCAGGAAGGGCCAGGAATTCAGGATATCACATTCTCTGTGTAGGTCGGGTAAAAGTGATATGCCTGGACCTGGGATCAAACTACGGTCAAACCGAGTGTCCCCCTCTTTTTGACCGTAGTTTCTAGTTTGTAAATTTTTTGCGCACGTGGTGAAACTCCCGGCGCGAGGTTCGAATACTTTGCCTTTTTTTATGAAAACTGTGCTACACGAGCAGCGAATACGCTCTGCACGCTCGTGGTGTGGTTTTCACTGTTGAATTTGATAATAGTAAGACTTTTATTGGTGCAAAGTATTCGAGCATTCTCTAGCGGCAGAAGAAGCGGCTAACAAGTGCCGAAGAGGCCCGACAAACTGTCACGAAGAGGGCTGCAGCGAATGGCTTTTCATCCTCGAATCCGTTTTGGGTTCTAGAATGGAAAGTCATTATTAGTATTTGTTAATTCACTGTGCTCGCTTTCTGTATTTGTCCTCTGACGGATGTAACATTCCCGTCCAACGAGCGCATCTTGGCGGCATGCGGTTTTTCATCGCGAAATTAGAGTTACGTATACCTTGCTCGTTAGTGTTGCGAAATTAAGGTCACCCCGGATGGTACCCACGGGTTTGTTCGAATTAATTGGTAGTTGTTAGTGTTGCGATATGAATATACTCGGTTTTTTAATTATTAGAATATTATATTAAATTAGAGATAGAGTTGCGAGAGATATCGCCCGAGATGGCGAACGGGAGCTTGCTTTAATTAGATGTTTAGAAGTAGCGTTGCGAATTGAAGCACGAAAAGTGACCGGTTTTTCTTTGAACAGTAATTCTTTAAAGTAGCGTTGCGATATAAAGCACGAAAAGTGCCCGGTTTGTCTTTGAATAATTAATTGTTAAAGTAGAGTTGCGACATAGCCCTTGATCAAGGAGCACGGGAGTTTGTTTTAGTATGTTATAGAATATTTCGAATTAGTATTTTCTTAATAATTTGTAGAGTATAGCATCACGATTTAGCACCTGAAATGGGTATCCGGGAGTTTGCTCTTAATAAATTCTAAATTTGTGTTGCGAAATATGAATTATACGCGGTTTTCTTTTGAACAATCGCGAAACTAGCGTTGCGAAATAGAAAAGCAGCTGAGAGATGCGCATCTGCTGAGTCAGAGACTCAGCAATTGAAGTTGCAAAAATGCAACTCCCCATGGAGTGCCTCAGGAGGCCTGCTCCCAACGATAGCTTCTTTTTTTCCGGATAGGTAGTGTTGCGAATTCTGAGAGCCCCCGGAATGGCAGTAGGCGGGTTTTGAAGTAGCGTTGCGAACAATGAAAGCCTCGAAATGGCAGTACGCGATTGTTTATTAAATAATATTACGTATTTTTTTTTTTTAAAATTCGTTTATTTTGACGTCACCATATAATAGCAATTAGCCTGATAAACGGCAGGCAAAATACAAATGGGCATGTATATGTAATGTGGCAGCATATTGCTGCTTCTCGAAACATAGTTTTAGCAGTGAGTGACAATGTAAATATATTTTTAGCGGGGTGAAAAAAAAAAAAATATTACGTATGATAGCAATGGAATGGCAATAGGCGGGTTTTAAAGTAGCGTTGCGAAGAATGAGAGCCATGAAATGGCAATAGGCGGGTTTTGAGCTAGCGTTGCGAACAGTAAGAGCCTGAAATGGCACCGGTTTCTCGCGATTTTTATTGAAAGCGCCTCTTGGCTGCTCGATGATTTCGGGATTTTCAGCGCCTTTTGGCTGCTTCATGTCATGATTTTTGTATTGTTAATCAAGTGCTTGCAAATAGAAATACTGCTGCAAATGTATCTTTTAATACAAGAAATTTTGAGGATTTATGTAGAATTTTTGTCAAGTTATATTATGTATTGTCTATTGAGACCAATCAGTCAATGAGTTTCATCGTGGTCATTGAAACCACTCCGCAAATAAAAGTGCAAAAAGTTATATGCACATTTGATGACACAGATAGAAAATGAGTGTCAGTTAATTTAATAAAATTCGTGAAATAGGAAACACGCTGATGGCTGTCATGGTTAAAGTTATTAATTTAATATTGTCTGGATTTTACTTGGATCGCGATAACATTTTTGTGAGAATATTACGTATAAAAATTACGGACCACGGGTTTTGCATACTTTTTTAATAGAATGAAAATAACAAACTTGCGCCCGAAACATATATATCGAAATTGCAGTGTGATAGACGGATGGCAAATACAGATAAGAAGTAAACGCGTCGCTTTTAGATATTTGCTTATTTATTTCACTAAATGGTAGAGTTATATTGTAGCAAAGGGGGAAGTCTGTCTTTATTTAACACTTTTCGCGTCGCGAATTAAAGAGTGATGCATTTATTGTTATGCTCGGATGATGGAAAGGTTTCAAATAATTTCGAATGCAACTGCGTCGAAATTAGCTTAATTCATTCAAGTAATTTATTTGATAGCAAATGATTGTGACATTGCACAATTTGCTAAATTGTCCATACTATTCAATTCGCGTTTGTCGACTCGATATGTAACTTCAAATTTTATATTTGCTTTTTTAAATTTCTGATCATTCTTTATCGTAAAGTTTACAACATTTGCATTTCCTACAATTTTTAATAAATTATGCTTCATTTGATTTTCGTAAATTTCGATACTCGTCTGTTACAATATTCAAGGGTCGGTGATATTTCGTTTTATGTTGCGCGTTTTGGGCAAAATTAATGAGAGTTTGTTGCAGAAGACGGAATACTAATAATGGATATTTAGAGGAAATGAATTGGACCATGCCCATGGAAATTAAGAGAGACAGGCGTCCAGAGACGCTGGGGGAATCCTCAGTGTAATGACATTTTACTAACAAATGAGTTTTTATTGCAGGAGTTGCATGAATCGAATCACATCGAAGGGAGTTCGATGGATATTTCTCGGTGACATCTTGTGTTGCAAATTGTGTGTTAGGTTTGCAGATATTTCTTCTGAAAATTTGTTACGATCGTGTGATGACCATTTCTTAATGGTTTCGTTGTTAATGGTTTCGATACGTTTGATTTTTGGATCAAAGTATCGTCTGTATTGTTTTCGAAGTCTGATTCATGAGATAATTGTTGTCCGACTTTCTTCATTCTTGAAGCAATACGATGTTTCTCTTCATTCTGCTTCAAGCAGAATGCATTTTTCATTTTCTGGCCAAGAGGTTTGCTTTCTGCTATGCAGATAAGCAATCAGGCAATATTTTGCAAAGAAATCTTTGCTGTTAATTGGACAGGCTCAGATTGTGTTTGTATTTCTCCCGTGATAGGATGATTTTCACTGTGTACAAAAACTGCTCCCATATCGAAGGTAAGATTGATATTGCGGGCGGGCGATCAAATTGTAATTGTAATGGATTAGACTTTAAGACATTCGTGGTATGTTGAGATTAAGATTATTCGTAAGGTTAATTTAATAAGGAATAAATTTCGCGTCAGTCCTTAAGCATTGGATGCTCGTCGCATCACGGTCGGGAATTTATTTCTCCCAGTGCGAGATGGGTAACGAAAGTAAAGTAGAGCAAGAAATTTTGCCTGACATATTTTCCCGTTCATTTTGTCGTTCATGCCGTCGTTCATTCCGTCGTTCATTCCGTCGTTCATTCCGTCGCTCATTCCGTCGTTTAAACCTGTAAAAATGATGGGAAAATGTTTCACGCGAAAGACAAAATGCGATGCCCGAACTACGAGCCCCATTGATAATCATGAAAGGGAAATTATTTGTAACTTTCTACAAGTAGAACAATGAATAGAACAGGTAGACGGTTAAAATCTTTCTATATATTGATTCTATATAGTCTAAGAAACATATATTCAAAGCATCCAAACAGTACAATTCGCCAATTTTTTGTTCTTCAAGTTTAAGTGAACTACGAGCCCCATTGTTAATCCTTTAAAGGAAATTATTTGTAAATTTCGAAAAGTAGAACAATGAATGGAACAGGTAGACGGTTGAAATCATTGTATATATTGCTTCTATATAGTCTAAGAAACATATATGCAAAGCATCCAAACAGTACAAGTCGCCAATTTTTTATTCTTCAAGTTTAAGTGAACAACGAGCCCCATTGATAATCATGAAAGGGAAATTATTTGTAAGTTTCTACAAGTAGAACAATGAATAGAACAGGTAGTCTGTTGAAATCTTTGTATATATTGCTTCTATATAGTCTAAGAAACATATATGCAAAGCGTCCAAACAGTTCCAGTCGCCAATTTTTCGTTCTTCAAGTTTAAGTGAACAACGAGGCCCATTGATAATCATGAAACAGAAATTATTTCTAACTTTCGACAAGAAGAACAATGAATAGAACAGGTAGACGGTTGAACTCTTTGTATATGTTGCTTCTATATAGTCTAAGAAACCTATATGCAAAGCATCCAAACAGTACAATTCGCCAATTTATTGTTCTTCAAGTTTAAGTGAACAATGAGCCCCAATGGTTAATCCTTTATCGGAAATTATTTGTAATTTTCGACAAGTAGAACAATGAATGGAATAGGTAGACGGTTGAAATCTTTGTATATATTGCTTCTATATAGTCTAAGAAACATATATGCAAAGCATCCAAACAGTACATTCGCCAATTTATTGTTCTTCAAGTTTAAGTGAACAATGAGCCCCAATGGTTAATCCTTTATCGGAAATTATTTGTATTTTTCGACAAGTAGAACAATGAATGGAACAGGTAGACGGTTGAAATCTTTGTATATGTTGCTTCTATATAGTCTAAGAAACGTATATGCAAAGCATCCATACAGTACAATTCGCCAATTTTTTGTTCTTCAAGTTTAAGTGAACAATGAGCCCCAATGGTTAATCCTTTATCGGAAATTATTTGTATTTTTCGACAAGTAGAACAATGAATGGAACAGGTAGACGGTTGAAATCTTTGTATATGTTGCTTCTATATAGTCTAAGAAACGTATATGCAAAGCATCCATACAGTACAATTCGCCAATTTTTTGTTCTTCAAGTTTAAGTGAACAATGAGCCCCAATGGTTAATCCTTTAACGGAAATTATTTGTAACTTTCGACAAGTAGAACAATGAATGGAACAGGTAGACTGTTGAAATCATTGTATATATTGCTTCTATATAGTCTAAGAAACATATATGCAAAGCATCCAAACAGTACAATTCGCCAATTTTTTGTTCTTCAAGTTTAAGTAAACTACGATCGCCATTGTTAATCCCTTAACGGAAATTATTTGTAACTTTCGACAAGTAGAACAATGAATGGAACAGGTAGACGGTTGAAATCATTGTCTATATTGCTTCTATATAGTCTAAGAAACATATATGCCAAGCATCCAAATAGTACAATTCGAAAATTTTTTGTTCTTCAAGTTTAAGTGAACAATGAGCCCCAATGGTTAATCCTTTATCGGAAATTATTTGTAATTTTCGACAAGTGGAACAATGAATGGAACAGGTAGACGGTTGATATCTTTGTATATATTGCTTCTATATAATCTAAGAAACATATACGCAAAGCATCCAAACAGTACAATTCGCCAATTATTTCATCTTCATGTTTAAGTGAACTACGAGCCCCATTGTTAATACTTTAACGGTAATTATTTGTAACTTCCGACAAGTAGAACAATGAATGGAACAGGTAGACGGTTGAAATCAATGTATATATTGCTTCTATATAGTCTAAGAAACATATATGCAAATCATCGAAACAGTACCAGTCGCCAATTTTTTGTTCTTCAAGTTTAAGTGAACAACGAGGCCCATTGATAATCATGAAACGGAAATTATTTCTAACTTTCGACAAGAAGAACAATGAATAGAACAGGTAGACGGTTGAAATCATTGTATATATTGCTTCCATATAGTCTAAGAAAAATATATGCAAAGCATCCAAACAGTACAATTCGACAATTTTTTGTTCTTCAAGTTTAGTGAAAAATGAGCCCCATTGTTAATCCTTTATCGGAAATTATTTGTAACTTTCGACAAGTAGAACAATGAATGGAACTGGTAGACGGTTGAAATCTTTTTATATATTGCTTCTATATAGTCTAAGAAACATATATGCAAAGCATCCAAACAGTACCAGTCGCCAATTGTTTTTTCTTCGAGTGTAAGTGAACAACGAGGCCCATTGATAATCATGAAACGGAAATTATTTGTAAATTTCTACAAGTAGAACAATGAATAGAACAGGTAGACGGTTGAAATCATTGTATATATTGTTTCTATATAGTCTACGAAACATATATGCAAAGCATCCAAACAGTACAATTCGCCAATATTTTGTTCTTCAAGTTTAAGTGAACAATGAGCCCCATTGTTAATCCTTTAAAGGAAATTATTTGTAAATTTCGACAAGTAGAACAATGAATGGATCATGTAGACGGTTGAAATCATTGTATATATTGCTTCTATATAGTCTACGAAACATATTTGCAAAGCATCCAAACAGTACAATTCGCCAATTTTTTGTTCTTCAAGTTTAAGTGAACTACGAGCCCCATTGTTAATCCTTTAACGGAAATTAATTGTAACTTTCTACAAGTAGAACAATGATTGGAACACGTAGACGGTTGAAATCTTTATATATATTTCTTCCATATAGTCTCAGAAACATATATGCAAAGCATCCAAACAGTACCATCCGCCAATTTTTTGTTCTTCAAGTTTAAGTGAACAACGAGCCCCATTGATAATCATGAAATGGAAATTATTTGTAACTTTCTACAAGTAGAACAATGAATGGAACAGGTAGACAGTTGAAATCTTTGTATATATTGCTTCTATATAGTCTAAGAAACATATATGCAAAGCATCCAAACAGTACAATTCGCCAATTTATTGTTCTTCAAGTTTAAGTGAACAACGAGCTCCATTGTTAATCCTTTATCGGAAATTATTTGTAATTTTCGACAAGTAGAACAATGAATGGAAACGGTAGACGGTTGAAATCTTTGTATATATTGCTTCTATATAGTCTAAGAAACATATATGCAAAGCATCCAAACAGTACAATTTGCAAATTTTTTGTTCTTCAAGTTTAAGTAAACTACGATCCCCATTGTTAATCCCTTAACGGAAATTATTTGTAAATTTCGACAAGAAGAACAATGAATGGAAACGGTAGACGGTTGAAATCTTTGTATATATATTGCTTCTATATAGTCTAAGAAACATATATGCAAAGCATCCAAACAGTACAATTCGCCAATTTTTTGTTCTTCATGTTTAAGTGAACATTGAGCCCCAATGGTTAATTCTTTATCGGAAATTATTTGTAACTTTCGACAAGTAGAACAATGAATGGAACAGGTAGACTGTTGAAATCATTGTATATATTGCTTCTATATAGTCTAAGAAACATATATGCAAAGCATCCAAACAGTACAATTCGCCAATTTATTGTTCTTCAAGTTTAAGTGAACAACGAGCTCCATTGTTAATCCTTTATCGGAAATTATTTGTAATTTTCGACAAGTAGAACAATGAATGGAAACGGTAGACGGTTGAAATCTTTGTATATATTGCTTCTATATAGTCTAAGAAACATATATGCAAAGCATCCAAACAGTACAATTTGCAAATTTTTTGTTCTTCAAGTTTAAGTAAACTACGATCCCCATTGTTAATCCCTTAACGGAAATTATTTGTAAATTTCGACAAGAAGAACAATGAATGGAAACGGTAGACGGTTGAAATCTTTGTATATATTGCTTCTATATAGTCTAAGAAACATATATGCAAAGCATCCAAACAGTACAATTCGCCAATTTTTTGTTCTTCATGTTTAAGTGAACATTGAGCCCCAATGGTTAATCCTTTATCGGAAATTATTTGTAACTTTCGACAAGTAGAACAATGAATGGAACAGGTAGACTGTTGAAATCATTGTATATATTGCTTCTATATAGTCTAAGAAACATATATGCAAAGCATCCAAACAGTACAATTCGCCAATTTTTTGTTCTTCAAGTTTAAGTGAACTACGAGCCCCATTGTTAATCCTTTAAAGGAAATTATTTGTAAATTTCGACAAGTAGAACAATGAATGGAACAGGTAGACGGTTGAAATCTTTGTATATATTGCTTCTATATAGTCTAAGAAACATATATGCAAAGCATCCAAACAGTACAACTCGCCAATTTTTTGTTCTTCAAGTTTAAGTGAACAATGAGCCCCAATGGTTAATCCTTTAAAGGAAATTATTTGTAAATTTCGACAAGTAGAACAATGAATGGATCAGGTAGACGGTTGAAATCATTGTATATATTGCTTCTATATAGCCTACGAAACATATATGCAAAGCATCCAAACAGTAGAATTCTCCAATTTTTTGTTCTTCAAGTTTAAGTAAACTACGATCGCCATTGTTAATCCCTTAACGGAAATTATTTGTAACTTTCGACAAGTAGAACAATGAATGGAACAGGTAGACGGTTGAAATCGTTGTATATATTGCTTCTATATAGTCTAAGAAACATATATGCAAAGCATCCAAATAGTACAATTCGACAATTTTTTGTTCTTCAAGTTTAAGTGAACAATGAGCCCCAATGGTTAATCCTTTATCGGAAATTATTTGTAACTTTCGACAAGTAGAACATTGAATGGAACAGGTAGACGGTTGAAATCTTCGTATATATTGCTTCTATATAGTATAAGAAACATATATGCAAAGCATCCAAACAGTACAATTCGCCAATTTTTTGTCCTTCAAGATTAAGTGAACAATGAGCCCCAATGGTTAATCCGTTATCGGAAATTATTTGTAACTTTCGACAAGTAGAACAATGAATGGAACAGGTAGACTGTTGAACTCATTGTATATATTGCTTCTATATAGTCTAAGAAAAATATATGCAAAGCATCCAAACAGTACAATTCTCCAATTTTTTGTTCTTCAAGTTTAAGTAAACTACGATCGCCATTGTTAATCCCTTAACGGAAATTATTTGTAACTTTCGACAAGTAGAACAATGAATGGAACAGGTAGACGGTTGAAATCGTTGTATATATTGCTTCTATATAGTCTAAGAAACATATATGCAAAGCATCCAAACAGTTCCAGTCGCCAATTTTTTGTTCTTCAAGTTTAGTGAACAATGAGCCCAATGGTTAATCCTTTATCGGAAATTATTTGTAATTTTCGACAAGTAGAACAATGAATGGAAAAGGTAGACGGTTGAAATCTTTGTTTATATTGCTTCTATATAGTCTAAGAAACATATATGCAAAGCATCCAAACAGTACAATTCGCCAATTTATTGTTCTTCAAGTTTAAGTGAACAACGAGCTCCATTGTTAATCCTTTATCGGAAATTATTTGTAATTTTCGACAAGTAGAACAATGAATGGAAACGGTAGACGGTTGAAATCTTTGTATATATTGCTTCTATATAGTCTAAGAAACATATATGCAAAGCATCCAAACAGTACAATTTGCAAATTTTTTGTTCTTCAAGTTTAAGTAAACTACGATCCCCATTGTTAATCCCTTAACGGAAATTATTTGTAAATTTCGACAAGAAGAACAATGAATGGAAACGGTAGACGGTTGAAATCTTTGTATATATTGCTTCTATATAGTCTAAGAAACATATATGCAAAGCATCCAAACAGTACAATTCGCCAATTTTTTGTTCTTCATGTTTAAGTGAACATTGAGCCCCAATGGTTAATCCTTTATCGGAAATTATTTGTAACTTTCGACAAGTAGAACAATGAATGGAACAGGTAGACTGTTGAAATCATTGTATATATTGCTTCTATATAGTCTAAGAAACATATATGCAAAGCATCCAAACAGTACAATTCGCCAATTTTTTGTTCTTCAAGTTTAAGTGAACTACGAGCCCCATTGTTAATCCTTTAAAGGAAATTATTTGTAAATTTCGACAAGTAGAACAATGAATGGAACAGGTAGACGGTTGAAATCTTTGTATATATTGCTTCTATATAGTCTAAGAAACATATATGCAAAGCATCCAAACAGTACAACTCGCCAATTTTTTGTTCTTCAAGTTTAAGTGAACAATGAGCCCCAATGGTTAATCCTTTAAAGGAAATTATTTGTAAATTTCGACAAGTAGAACAATGAATGGATCAGGTAGACGGTTGAAATCATTGTATATATTGCTTCTATATAGCCTACGAAACATATATGCAAAGCATCCAAACAGTAGAATTCTCCAATTTTTTGTTCTTCAAGTTTAAGTAAACTACGATCGCCATTGTTAATCCCTTAACGGAAATTATTTGTAACTTTCGACAAGTAGAACAATGAATGGAACAGGTAGACGGTTGAAATCGTTGTATATATTGCTTCTATATAGTCTAAGAAACATATATGCAAAGCATCCAAATAGTACAATTCGACAATTTTTTGTTCTTCAAGTTTAAGTGAACAATGAGCCCCAATGGTTAATCCTTTATCGGAAATTATTTGTAACTTTCGACAAGTAGAACATTGAATGGAACAGGTAGACGGTTGAAATCTTCGTATATATTGCTTCTATATAGTATAAGAAACATATATGCAAAGCATCCAAACAGTACAATTCGCCAATTTTTTGTCCTTCAAGATTAAGTGAACAATGAGCCCCAATGGTTAATCCGTTATCGGAAATTATTTGTAACTTTCGACAAGTAGAACAATGAATGGAACAGGTAGACTGTTGAAATCATTGTATATATTGCTTCTATATAGTCTAAGAAAAATATATGCAAAGCATCCAAACAGTACAATTCGCCAATTTTTTGTTCTTCAAGTTTAAGTAAACTACGATCCCCATTGTTAATCCCTTAACGGAAATTATTTGTAACTATCGACAAGTAGAACAATGAATGGAACAGGTAGACGGTTGAAATCATTGTATATATTGCTTCTATATAGTCTAAGAAACATATATGCAAAGCATCCAAACAGTACAATTTGCAAATTTTTTGTTCTTCAAGTTTAAGTAAACTACGATCCCCATTGTTAATCCCTTAACGGAAACTAATTGTAAATTTCGACAAGTAGAACAGTGAATGGAACAGGTAGACGGTTGAAATCTTTGTATATATTGCTTCTATATAGTATAAGAAACATATATGCAAAGCATCCAAACAGTACAATTCGCCAATTTTTTGTTCTTCAAGTTTAAGTGAACAACGAGCCTCATTGATAATCATGAAAGGGAAATTATTTATAAGTTTCGACAAGTAGAACAATGATTGGAACACGTAGACGGTTAAAATCTTTGTATATATTGCTTCCATATAGCCCAAGAAACATGTACGCAAAGCATCCAAACAGTACCATTCGCCAATTTTTTGTTCTTCAAGTTTAAGTGAACAATGAGCCCCAATGGTTAATCCTTTCTCGGAAATTATTTGTAATTTTCGACAAGTAGAACAATGAATGGAACAGGTAGACGGTTGAAATCTTTGTATATATTGCTTCTATATAGTCCAAGAATCATATATGCAAAGCGTCCAAACAGTACAATTCGCCAATTTTTTGCTCTTCAAGTTTAAGTGAACTACGAGCCCCATTGTTAATCCTTTAAAGGAAATTATTTGTAAATTTCGGCAAGTAGAACAATGAATGGAATAGGTAGACGGTTGAAATCATTGTATATATTGCTTCTATATAGTCTAAGAAAAATATATGCAAAGCATCCAAACAGTACAATTCGCCAATTTTTTGTTCTTCAAGTTTAAGTAAACTACGATCCCCATTGTTAATCCCTTAACGGAAATTATTTGTAACTATCGACAAGTAGAACAATGAATGGAACAGGTAGACGGTTGAAATCTTTGTATATATTGCTTCTATATAGTCTAAGAAACATATATGCAAAGCATCCAAACAGTACAATTTGCAAATTTTTTGTTCTTCAAGTTTAACTAAACTACGATCCCCATTGTTAATCCCTTAACGGAAACTAATTGTAAATTTCGACAAGTAGAACAGTGAATGGAACAGGTAGACGGTTGAAATCTTTGTATATATTGCTTCTATATAGTATAAGAAACATATATGCAAAGGATCCAAACAGTACAATTCGCCAATTTTTTGTTCTTCAAGTTTAAGTGAACAATGAGCCCCAATGGTTAATCCGTTATCGGAAATTATTTGTAACTTTCGACAAGTAGAACAATGAATGGAACAGGTAGACGGTTGAAATCTTTGTATATATTGCTTCTATATAGTCTAAGAAACATATATGCAAAGCATCCGAAAAGTACAATTCGCCAATTTTTTGTTCTTCAAGTTTAAGTAAAGTACGATCCCCATTGTTAATCACTTAACGGAAATTTATTTGTAACTTTCGACAAGAAGAACAATGAATGGAAACGGTATACGGTTGAAATCTTTGTATATATTGCTTCTATATAGTCTAAGAAACATATATGCAAAGCATCCAAACAGTACAATTCGCCAATTTTTTGTTCTTCATGTTTAAGTGAACAATGAGCCCCAATGGTTAATCCTTTATCGGAAATTATTTGTAACTTTCGACAAGTAGAACAATGAATGGAACAGGTAGACTGTTGAAATCATTATATATATTGCTTCTATATAGTCTAAGAAACATATATGCAAAGCATCCAAACAGTACAATTCGCCAATTTTTTGTTCTTCAAGTTTAAGTAAACTACGATCGCCATTGTTAATCCTTTAAAGGAAATTATTTGTAAATTTCGACAAGTAGAACAATGAATGGATCAGGTAGACGGTTGAAATCATTGTATATATTGCTTCTATATAGCCTACGAACATATATGCAAAGCATCCAAACAGTACAATTCGCCAATTTTTTGTTCTTCAAGTTTAAGTTAACTACGAGCCCCATTGTTAATCCTTTAACGGAAATTAATTGTAACTTTCTACAAGTAGAACAATAATTGGAACACGCAAACGGTTGAAATCTTTGTATATATTTCTTCCATATAGTCTAAGAAACATATACGCAAAGCATCCAAACAGTACCATTCGCCAATTTTTTGTTCTTCAAGTTTAAGTGAACAATGAGCCCCATTGTTAATCCTTTATCGGAAATTATTTGTAACTTTCGACAAGTAGAACATTGAATGGAACAGGTAGACGGTTGAAATCTTCGTATATATTGCTTCTATATAGTATAAGAAACATATATGCAAAGCATCCAAACAGTACAATTCGCCAATTTTTTGTCCTTCAAGATTAAGTGAACAATGAGCCCCAATGGTTAATCCGTTATCGGAAATTATTTGTAACTTTCGACAAGTAGAACAATGAATGGAACAGGTAGACTGTTGAAATCATTGTATATATTGCTTCTATATAGTCCAAGAATCATATATGCAAAGCGTCCAAACAGTACAATTCGCCAATTTTTTGCTCTTCAAGTTTAAGTGAACTACGAGCCCCATTGTTAATACTTTAAAGGAAATTATTTGTAAATTTCGGCAAGTAGAACAATGAATGGAATAGGTAGACGGTTGAAATCATTGTATATATTGCTTCTATATCGTCTAAGAAAAATATGTGCAAAGCATCCAAAGAGTACAATTCGCCAATTTTTTGTTCTTCAAGTTTAAGTAAACTACGATCCCCATTGTTAATCTCTTAACGGAAATTATTTGTAACTATCGACAAGTAGAACAATGAATGGTACAGGTAGACGGTTGAAATCATTGTATATATTGCTTCTATATAGTCTAAGAAACATATATGCAAAGCATCCAAACAGTACAATTTGCAAATTTTTTGTTCTTCAAGTTTAAGTAAACTACGATCCCCATTGTTAATCCCTTAACGGAAATTATTTGTAAATTTCGACAAGAAGAACAATGAATGGAAACGGTAGACGGTTGAAATCTTTGTATATATTGCTTCTATATAGTCTAAGAAACATATATGCAAAGCATCCAAACAGTACAATTCGCCAATTTTTTGTTCTTCATGTTTAAGTGAACATTGAGCCCCAATGGTTAATCCTTTATCGGAAATTATTTGTAACTTTCGACAAGTAGAACAATGAATGGAACAGGTAGACTGTTGAAATCATTGTATATATTGCTTCTATATAGTCTAAGAAACATATATGCAAAGCATCCAAACAGTACAATTCGCCAATTTTTTGTTCTTCAAGTTTAAGTGAACTACGAGCCCCATTGTTAATCCTTTAAAGGAAATTATTTGTAAATTTCGACAAGTAGAACAATGAATGGAACAGGTAGACGGTTGAAATCTTTGTATATATTGCTTCTATATAGTCTAAGAAACATATATGCAAAGCATCCAAACAGTACAACTCGCCAATTTTTTGTTCTTCAAGTTTAAGTGAACAATGAGCCCCAATGGTTAATCCTTTAAAGGAAATTATTTGTAAATTTCGACAAGTAGAACAATGAATGGATCAGGTAGACGGTTGAAATCATTGTATATATTGCTTCTATATAGCCTACGAAACATATATGCAAAGCATCCAAACAGTACAATTCTCCAATTTTTTGTTCTTCAAGTTTAAGTAAACTACGATCGCCATTGTTAATCCCTTAACGGAAATTATTTGTAACTTTCGACAAGTAGAACAATGAATGGAACAGGTAGACGGTTGAAATCGTTGTATATATTGCTTCTATATAGTCTAAGAAACATATATGCAAAGCATCCAAACAGTACAATTCGACAATTTTTTGTTCTTCAAGTTTAAGTGAACAATGAGCCCCAATGGTTAATCCTTTATCGGAAATTATTTGTAACTTTCGACAAGTAGAACATTGAATGGAACAGGTAGCCGGTTGAAATCTTCGTATATATTGCTTCTATATAGTATAAGAAACATATATGCAAAGCATCCAAACAGTACAATTCGCCAATTTTTTGTCCTTCAAGATTAAGTGAACAATGAGCCCCAATGGTTAATCCGTTATCGGAAATTATTTGTAACTTTCGACAAGTAGAACAATGAATGGAACAGGTAGACTGTTGAAATCATTGTATATATTGCTTCTATATAGTCCAAGAATCATATATGCAAAGCGTCCAAACAGTACAATTCGCCAATTTTTTGCTCTTCAAGTTTAAGTGAACTACGAGCCCCATTGTTAATCCTTTAAAGGAAATTATTTGTAAATTTCGGCAAGTAGAACAATGAATGGAATAGGTAGACGGTTGAAATCATTGTATATATTGCTTCTATATAGTCTAAGAAAAATATATGCAAAGCATCCAAACAGTACAATTCGCCAATTTATTGTTCTTCAAGTTTAAGTAAACTACGATCCCCATTGTTAATCCCTTAACGGAAATTATTTGTAACTATCGAGAAGTAGAACAATGAATGGAACAGGTAGACGGTTGAAATCATTGTATATATTGCTTCTATATAGTCTAAGAAACATATATGCAAAGCATCCAAACAGTACAATTTGCAAATTTTTTGTTCTTCAAGTTTAAGTAAACTACGATCCCCATTGTTAATCCCTTAACGGAAACTAATTGTAAATTTCGACAAGTAGAACAGTGAATGGAACAGGTAGACGGTTGAAATCTTTGTATATATTGCTTCTATATAGTATAAGAAACATATATGCAAAGCATCCAAACAGTACAATTCGCCAATTTTTTGTTCTTCAAGTTTAAGTGAACAATGAGCCCCAATGGTTAATCCGTTATCGGAAATTATTTGTAACTTTCGACAAGTAGAACAATGAATGGAACAGGTAGACGGTTGAAATCTTTGTATATATTGCTTCTATATAGTCTAAGAAACATATATGCAAAGCATCCGAAAAGTACAATTCGCCAATTTTTTGTTCTTCAAGTTTAAGTAAAGTACGATCCCCATTGTTAATCCCTTAACGGAAATTATTTGTAACTTTCGACAAGAAGAAAAATGAATGGAAACGGTAGACGGTTGAAATCTTTGTATATATTGCTTCTATATAGTCTAAGAAACATATATGCAAAGCATCCAAACAGTACAATTCGCCAATTTTTTGTTCTTCATGTTTAAGTGAACAATGAGCCCCAATGGTTAATCCTTTATCGGAAATTATTTGTAACTTTCGACAAGTAGAACAATGAATGGAACAGGTAGACTGTTGAAATCATTGTATATATTGCTTCTATATAGTCTAAGAAACATATATGCAAAGCATCCAAACAGTACAATTCGCTAATTTTTTGTTCTTCAAGTTTAAGTGAACTACGAGCCCCATTGTTAATCCTTTAAAGGAAATTATTTCTAAATATCGACAAGTAGAACAATGAATGGATCATGTAGACGGTTGAAATCATTGTATATATTGCTTCTATATAGTCTACGAAACATATATGCAAAGCATCCAAACAGTACAATCCGCCAATTTTTTGTTCTTCAAGTTTAAGTGAACAATGAGCCCCATTGTTAATCCTTTATCGGAAATTATTTGTAACTTTCGACAAGTAGAACATTGAATGGAACAGGTAGACGGTTGAAATCATTGTATATATTGCTTCTATATAGTGATAGAAACATATATGCAAAGCATCCAAACAGTACAATTCGCCAATTTTTTGTTCTTTAAGTTTAAGTAAACTACGATCGCTATTGTTAATCCCTTAACGGAAATTATTTGTAACTTTCGACAAGTAGAACAATGAATGGAACAGGTAGACGGTTGAAATCATTGTATATATTGCTTCTATATAGTCTAAGAAACATATATTCAAAGCATCCAAACAGTACAATTCGCCAATTTTTTGTTTTTCAAGTTTAAGTGAACAATGAGCCCCAATGGTTAATCCTTCATCGGAAATTATTTGTAACTTTCGACAAGTAGAACAATGAATGGAACAGGTAGACGGTTGAATTCTTTGTATATATTGCTTCTATATAGTCTAAGAAACATATATGCAAAGCATCCAAACAGTACAATTCACCAATTCATTGTTCTTCAAGTTTATGTGTACAACGAGCCCCATTGTTAATCCTTTAAAGGAAATTATTTGTAAATTTCGACAAGTAGAACAATGAGTGGAACAGGTAGACGGTTGAATTCTTTGTATATATTGCATCTATATAGTCTAAGAAACATATATGCAAAGCATCCAAACAGTACAATGCGCCAATTTATTGTTCTTCAAGTTTAAGTGAACAACGAGCCCCATTGTTAATCCTTTAAAGGGAATTATTTGTAAATTTCGACAAGTAGAACAATGATTGGAACACGTAGACGGTTGAAATCTTTGTATATATTGCTTCCATATAGTCTAAGAAACATGTACGCAAAGCATCCAAACTGTACCATTCGCCAATTTTTTGTTCTTTAAGTTTAAGTGAACAATGAGCCCCAATGGTTAATCCTTTATCGGAAATAATTTTTAATTTTCGACAGGTAGAACAATGAATGGAACAGGTAGACGGTTGAAATCTTTGTATATATTGCTTCTATATAATCTAAGAAACATATATGCAAAGCATCCAAACAGTACCATTCGCCAATTTTTTGTTCTTCAAGTTTAAGTGAACAACGAGCCCCATTCATAATCATGAAACGGTAATTATTTGTAACTTTCTACAAGTAGAACAATGAATAGAACAGGTAGACGGTTGAAATCTTTGTATATGTTGCTTCTATATAGCCTAAGAAACCTATATGCAAAGCATCTAAACAGTAACAATCGCCAATTTTTTGATTTTCAAATTTAAGTGAACAGCGAGCCCCATTGATAATCATGAAATGGAAATTATTTGTAACTTTCTACAAGTAGAACAATGAATAGTACAGGTAGACGGGTGAAATCTTTCTATATATTGCTTCTAAATAGTCTAAGAAACATATATGCAAAGCATCCAAACAGTACCATTCGCCAATTTTTTGTTCTTCAAGTTTAAGTGAACAACGAGTCCCATTGATAATCATGAAACGGAAATTATTTGTAACTTTCTACAAGTAGAACAATGAATGGATCAGGTAGACGGTTGAAATCATTGTATATATTGCTTCTATATAATCTACGAAACATATATGCACAGCATCCAAACAGTACAATTCGCCAATTTTTTGTTCTTCAAGTTTAAGTGAACTACGAGCCCCATTGTTAATCCTTTAACGGAAATTAATTGTAACTTTCTACAAGTAGAACAATGATTGGAACACGTAGACGGTTGATATCTTTGTATATATTGCTTCCATATAGTCTAAGAAACATGTACGCAAAGCATCCAAACAGTATGTTCGTTGGTTTGTTGCCGATGCCGGTTCGTCCGAAATGGCTCCGAAATCGGAGGACTGTCATGATGTCCCAAGGACGCGTCGTTCCGATATTCGGAGTCGATGTTCTCTCGGGCGCGTATTTTGTTGAGATCGGGATAATAAGTCGAGATCTCGTCGCAGTCACGTTTAGTCACTGCGACTAGTTTTTTATTGTGTAAAGATATGTTTATTAAAAACTCAAAACTAATTGGAGGTAACAAAAATACTGGGTATGGTAACAGTCGTAACGATATGATTGATAAGAAGAAGTGAAAATGGAAGTGATCGCCGGGGTGCGGTTACTCGTATTTATCTGTTCCGTTGTTGAGTGTGTGCGTTGTGTATGTATAAATGTTTTATTATGTAATTGCATAGAACTGTTTGGAATATTCTTGGAGGGGTGGAAAATGCGTGTAATGTTTGTTTAATTGGTATGGGTATCGAAATGTTTGGAAAGTTCTATGCATGGTTGTGTGAATATGTGTATGGCTGTATGCTATTGTACGTGTAGCGTGGTTGTCAAATGTTTCAGCCGAGTTCGACGACCCTGGCTCTGCCAAGAAATATCGATCGAAAACAGCTGATAATGTATATATGTGTTTGGTGTGATACATAAAGGAAAATGAAAAGAATTTTGTTGGAATCAGATAAATACGAATAAATTTGCGATTATTACCCTTTCCAGGGTAGTAAGAAATTACTACCCTTTCGAGGGTAGTAACATGCCGCCCCCCTTTGAACGGATGCCGTTCAATGGTTAAACGGTAAATCAATGTATAATGGGTGAATGTTGTACATGTATGAAATACTTAATCTAATGGTGATATAAACATAAAACATATCATATTGGACTTAAATTAAGTAGGATAAAAAATCGATGGTGTAGAGTACAATTAGGTTTGAACAAGATAAAAAATGAGTAGTGTACAATACAAATACGTTTAAATTCTGAACAAGATAAAAAATGAATAATGTACAATACAAATATGTTTAAATTCTGAATAATACCCACAGCGAAATGGATATGGAAAAAATACAAATTCATTAAATACAGTCCTCTGACGTAGGCAGCGGAGAAAGTTTTTGAATGCTTCGCTTGTATTCGCCCTGAACGGTTTTTACTGTCACCACTCGGATTTCGCCGTCTTTCCCTGGGTGAACGACAGTAATTCTCCCTAGCCTCCATTGCATTGGAGGAGCATGGTCTTCCCGCAGCAAGACTAATTGCCCGACACAAACGTTGGGAGTTTTGCCCGTGTGCCATTTGTTTCTAACGGTCAAATGATGCAAATACTCTTTGTGCCAACGTATCCAAAAATGCTGCTTCATTTTTGTGATATGCTGCCATACCGAGAGGCGGTTCGTTACTACATCAGAGTAATTCTGCTCGATAATACTTTTCAGTGAGCTTCCTATTAGAAAGTGAGCTGGAGTGAGAGCGGAAAGGTCATTTGGATCGGCTGATAGAGGAGATATAGGCCGCGAATTTAAAATACCTTCTATTTCTATTAAATATGTCAACAGCGCCTCGTACGAAAGAATGGTTTCGCCAACCACTCGCGTCAAATGGTATTTCACAGACTTCACGGCTGCCTCCCAGAGACCGCCGAAATGCGGTGCACGTGGAGGTATGAAATGCCATTCCAACCCTTCATTCGAGGAAAAATTGACTATTGGCGAGTTGGTTTGTTCTATCAATTTGTGTAGTTCGGTTCTTTCGCGATTAGCACTAGTAAAATTGGTGGCATTGTCAGAGTACAAATGCGTGTTCTTTCCTCGTCTCGCGAAAAAACGTTTGAGAGCAGCGATAAAGGCTTCTGAGCTCAGATCACTGACCAATTCAATATGTACGGCTTTGGTGGAGAAACAAACAAAAATAGCCGCATATACTTTAACTCGTCCGCGGTTTCGACATCGTTTTTCTTTTATGTAGAATGGCCCACAAAAATCTACTCCTACCGAAATAAACGGACGACTTGAAGTAACACGTTCTTTGGGTAAGGGAGCCATCAATGCCTGGTATTGAGAGGGCTTGGCGCGGCGACAAGTAACGCATTTGCGTAAAATGTTTCGTATGGTCGTTCTGCCATCGGTGATCCAATATTGTTGTCGTATGAAATGTAATGTTGCCTGTGTACCTGAGTGCATGTCTATGATATGTGTGTGGCGAATGATGAGTGTGGTTACGTGGTGTTTAGCTGGTAAAAGAATGGGGTGTTTTTCGTTAAATGAAATTTCTGCGTGCACGAGTCGTCCACCAACGCGTAGTAACCCGTCTGAATCGAGAAAGGGATTTAATGATAGTAGACGGCTCTTGCGGTTAATTGGCTTTTGATCGTTAGCATACATCGATAATTCTTCGGGAAATTCTTCCCGTTGAACTATCTTTAGTATGCATGTGGTGGCCTCGTGAATCTCTCTGACGGATAGATATTCGCGAATTTCGGACTCTTTCCGTACGATTCGATGCCAACGCAGGCAATATGCGATCACGCGCCTTAATTTCGCAAATGAGGAAAATCTATGAACGATACTGATTTCCGGTGTCTCGGTGGTGAAGGCAAAAAGCGGTCGCGATTCAGGTATGTCTGTGAGTGTGGGTAATGCGAAAACGGGCCATTGCTGTTCGTCTGCGCGTAACCAGCAAGGTCCCCGCGGCCAAAGTTGACTTCGCAGTAATTCAACAGGCAACATACCCCGCGAAAGATGGTCGGCTGGATTGTCCTGGGATGGTACATGTCTCCAGGTATAACCCAGCGTTAATCTTTGTATTTCGCTGGTACGATTAGCGACGAAGGTTTTTAGAGTATTTGGTGGTCTTTTTAATCATTGTAAAACTATAGTGGAGTCTGACCAGAATGTGATTCTTTCAAAAGTTAACTGAAGAGCTTGATGAGTGGTATGAAATAAATTAGAAAGTAAAAACGCGGCGCATAATTCTAGTCGAGGTAATGATAAAGACTTTAGAGGGGCAACGCGAGAACGCGAACAAATGAGGTTGACAGTTATGCGACCTTCCTTGTCGACACAACGCGTATAAAGACAAGCTCCATACGCGCGTTCACTAGCGTCGCAAAATCCATGCAATTGAATGGATATTGAATTGTCGGTAATTATTTTTCGCGGATGTTGTACGGTCTGTAGACATGGTAATTCTGCTCTGTAATTAAGCCATGTACTGTGTAAATCGGCGGGAATGGATTCGTCCCAATCACACTTTAGTTGCCATAATATTTGTATGATTAGTCGACCTATCACGATGACCGGGCCGAGAAGTCCTAGCGGATCGAATAATTGCGCTATTTCAGAGAGAATCACGCGTTTAGTGACACTAGGCTTCGACTCCCTGAAATTTATCGTGTAAGAGATTACGTCATGCCTTGGGTTCCAATTAATGCCTAAGGTTTTCGTACAATCGTCCAGATTCAGACAAATCTGGACGTCGTCCGACTGATCCTTCAAGTCTGATATCAAACTGGGATCGTTTGAAGCCCACTGTCTGAGATGAAATCCTCCCTTCGACATTAAATCTAGCAATTCATCACGTAATTTCAAAGCGTCGTCGCGAGTCTTAGCTCCCGTGAGCAAATCGTCTACGTAAAAATCCTTTTTTACAACGGCTGCAGCTAAAGGATATTTTTCTCCTTCGTCATCGGCCAATTGATGTAACGAACGAATGGCTAGGAACGAGGCGGCGGATGTACCATACGTGACGGTATTTAATTCATATGTGCGGACCGGCTCAGTTGGGTTTTCACGCCATAAGATCTTTTGATATTTTCTATCGGATGAATGGACTAGAATTTGGCGGTACATTTTGGCGATATCTGCTGTTAGTGCGTATGTGTACGATCGAAAACGAATCAATAACGGAATTAAGTCGTCTTGAATGACGGGACCAATCATTAATGATTCGTTCAAAGAAGTGTTTGACGTAGTTTTTGCCGATGCATCGAAAACTACGCGCAATTTCGTGGTTAAGCTCGATTGTTTTATAACCGCGTGGTGGGGAAGGTAGTAGCCCTCATTCATGCTTGCGTGTTCTGTTTCTGTCATATGACCGAGATTTTGATATTCGCGAATGAAATCCGAATACCCTAGTTTTAATGTATGATTTCGTACAAACGATTTCTCTAATGAATAAAACCGTTTCAGTGCAGCAGAGTATGATTCTCCTAACGATGACATGTTGTTCTTAAAGGGAAGTCTAACTGTGTATCTCCCGGTTTGTGTGTCGCGATTGGTATGCTTTCGGTAGTGTTCCTCGCATGATTTTTCCTCTTCGGATCGATGAATATCATCGGTGGTATCTGGCATTTCCCAAAACTTAGCGAGATCAATTTGTAACGCGCGAGACGATAGGTTACATGTAACCGAGTTGGATTGCACGTTGTTGCCGACTTCTCCAGTTAGTACCCATCCTAACTGAGTTTTTGATAAAGATGCGCGTTCATTGTTAATCGATATTTTCCCGATGGATATTAGACGCTGATAAATTACCGCGCCTATAATGGCGTCAATCGGACTCGGTTCATGAAACTGTGGATCAGCTAGTTTAATATTTTTGGGAATGTATAAATTCGCCCGATTGACATACTGCGAAGGCAAAATTGTTCTGGATAAGTTTGGTAGTACTAGAAATTTTGCATCAATGTTAAATGAATTAAATCGCGATTGCATACGGGCATCGGTCGTATAATAAACGCGGCAGGTGGTTTGACCTACGCCTATTACAGGTACATCTACCCGACTGCGACGCGATTTGATTTTATTCGCGAACTCTTCCGTCAGAAAATTCGACTGCGAGCTACTATCCAACAATACTCGGCAAGGGTGCTTATTTCCGGCTGCGTCCACAATGTCTATGACGGCAGTCGCTAAAACTACTTGTTCGTATGACTTACATTGTAGGCACGCCGTCTGAGATGAATTTTGAGGCTCAGGAGATGGTTTGTGTAAAAGCGAATGATGACGGCGTGAGCAAATTTTGCAGTTGTGCGTACTTCTGCAATTCGAGACCTCATGACCAGGCCTTAAGCAGTTTACACACAATTTGCAATTTTTAATGAGTATCTCGCGATCTTTATTGGGCGTCTGGCTTAATTTTTGACATGAAAAGGTTAGGTGATTACCTTTGCATATATAGCATGACGGTGTGAATTGAGCCACGTACGCAGCTTTGGGTTGTGTAAATGCATGTCGCGTATTTGTGTGCGCGATGTTTTTGTGGAAGCGATCTGAATTTGTTTTTGAAAGAGACGTGAAAGTGTCTCCCAATGGCTCGATTTCCTTACATCGCTTGTTAAGAAACTCGAAGAATTGTTCCACCGTCGTAAACTCAGTATCACACTGATGCTCCTTCCAGCGCTGCGCAGTTTCCCTTTCTAATTTTGTTTGGAGTAAATAAATTAAAACCGTATCAACGGAGGGTTGATCTATGGCTTTCAAAGCACGGTAATGTGTCTCTGTTACGTTTAAAAATTCGCGGAGCTGTCGCGGGCAAGTCTTACTTAAAGCAGACGCTTCGAATATCGCCTTCAATCGTTTAGCGACAATTAATTTTGGGTCGTCGTACCGTTTTTGCAAAACTTCCCACGCGACGGCGTAATTGACACCGGTATTAGTAATATGTTCTATTCTTTTCGCTGCTTCTCCTCTCAGGCATGATCGCAAATAGGTCAATTTACGAATATCGCTAATTTTCGGATTATCATGCACTGCGGATAGGAATTGGTCAGCGAAACCAGGCCATTCTTCATAAGAGCCGCTGAAGGTTGGCAAATGAATTTTCGGTAACTCTACAAAATTACCGGTTTCACTACTGTTTTCTGGTAGTGGTAAGGAATAAAAATCGCGATGTGAAGTGTGGTTCGATTGTTAATTATTAGCTCCCGATAAAAGTTCGGTAGCACGAGAAATTAAAATTGACGCTTCGTCCTCTATATTCAAACGTGTTTCCAAATTATCTGTAGTCTCGTCAAGTAATTCGAGTTCCGTATGAAAACTCTCAAATTCTTTTAACTGCATTTGTACTTTGTCAAAACGCGTTTGTAGTTGTGTAAGGTTTGGCTCGGCTGCGTTTAATTCTAACCATGTTTTGAAACGGGTTAGTTGGCTTCTAAATGTAGTACGCTTGTGCTTCAATTCTTTGATACGAGACTCGGTCGACATATTGAATAAAAGGTTTTTCACAATAAGGAAAGATTATGAAGTGAATAGGAAAAGTATGGAAATAGGAAGCTCAGCGGAAATGTATGCAAGCTTACTCACTGAATTGTAGTATACACCGTAATTCTGCAATTCTGCCGCTGAGACGATGATCGGGTTGGTTGCTCCTCTAGTCGGTGATATTCGCAGCTTCTTTCACGAAGCGGCGATGGCTCGGATGGCTCCTCTCTCGAAATGTTGATGGATTGATGCAGCTGCTCACGCGTTGCAAACAGTGGTTGGTTTAAAGATGTTCCATCCCGTGAAGAGATGGTGGTATGGATGACCTCTCTCAGGAAGCGGTGGCGAAAGGGGATGACCTCTCTCTCGAAGCGGTGGCGAAAGGAGTAACGTCTCTGGAACGGTTGACTCCTTGGACCCAGTATGGTTGAAGGACCGGAACAGACGCACCTCCACAGCGACTGGTATCCGGCTCGAAGGACCAGAAATGTTCGTTGGTTTGTTGCCGATGCCGGCTCGTTCGAAATGGCTCCGAAATCGGAGGACTGTGATGATGTCCCAAGGACGCGTCGTTCCGATATTCGGAGTCGATGTTCTCTCGGGCGCGTATTTTGTTGAGATCGGGATAATAAGACGAGATCTCGTCGCAGTCACGTTTAGTCACTGCGACTAGTTTTTTATTGTGTAAATATATGTTTATTAAAAACTCAAAACTAATTGGAGGTAACAAAAATACTGGGTATGGTAACAGTCGTAACGATATGATTGATAAGAAGAAGTGAAAATGGAAGTGATCGCCGGGGTGCGGTTACTCGTACTTATCTGTTCCGTTGTTGAGTGTGTGCGTTGTGTATGTATAAATGTTTTATTATGTAATTGCATAGAACTGTTTGGAATATTCTTGGAGGGGTGGAAAATGCGTGTAATGTTTGTTTAATTGGTATGGGTATCGAAATGTTTGGAAAGTTCTATGCATGGTTGTGTGAATATGTGTATGGTTGTATGATATTGTACGTGTAGCGTGGTTGTCAAATGTTTCAGCCGAGTTCGACGACCCTGGCTCTGCCAAGAAATATCGATCGAAAACAGCTGATAATGTATATATGTGATTGGTGTGATACATAAAGGAAAATGAAAAGAATTTTGTTGGAATCAAATAAATACGAATAAATTTGCGATTATTACCCTTTCCAGGGTAGTAAGAAATTACTACCCTGGAAAGGGTAGTAACACAGTACAATTCGCCAATTTTTTGTTCTTCAAGTTTAAGTAAACTACGATCCCCATTGTTAATCCCTTAACGGAAATTATTTGTAAATTTCGACAAGAAGAACAATGAATGGAAACGGTAGACGGTTGAAATCTTTGTATATATTGCTTCTATATAGTCTAAGAAACATATATGCAAAGCATCCAAACAGTACAATTCGCCAATTTTTTGTTCTTCATGTTTAAGTGAACATTGAGCCCCAATGGTTAATCCTTTATCGGAAATTATTTGTAACTTTCGACAAGTAGAACAATGAATGGAACAGGTAGACTGTTGAAATCATTGTATATATTGCTTCTATATAGTCTAAGAAACATATATGCAAAGCATCCAAACAGTACAATTCGCCAATTTTTTGTTCTTCAAGTTTAAGTGAACTACGAGCCCCATTGTTAATCCTTTAAAGGAAATTATTTGTAAATTTCGACAAGTAGAACAATGAATGGAACAGGTAGACGGTTGAAATCTTTGTATATATTGCTTCTATATAGTCTAAGAAACATATATGCAAAGCATCCAAACAGTACAACTCGCCAATTTTTTGTTCTTCAAGTTTAAGTGAACAATGAGCCCCAATGGTTAATCCTTTAAAGGAAATTATTTGTAAATTTCGACAAGTAGAACAATGAATGGATCAGGTAGACGGTTGAAATCATTGTATATATTGCTTCTATATAGCCTACGAAACATATATGCAAAGCATCCAAACAGTAGAATTCTCCAATTTTTTGTTCTTCAAGTTTAAGTAAACTACGATCCCCATTGTTAATCCCTTAACGGAAATTATTTGTAACTATCGACAAGTAGAACAATGAATGGAACAGGTAGACGGTTGAAATCATTGTATATATTGCTTCTATATAGTCTAAGAAACATATATGCAAAGCATCCAAACAGTACAATTTGCAAATTTTTTGTTCTTCAAGTTTAAGTAAACTACGATCCCCATTGTTAATCCCTTAACGGAAACTAATTGTAAATTTCGACAAGTAGAACAGTGAATGGAACAGGTAGACGGTTGAAATCTTTGTATATATTGCTTCTATATAGTATAAGAAACATATATGCAAAGCATCCAAACAGTACAATTCGCCAATTTTTTGTTCTTCAAGTTTAAGTGAACAACGAGCCTCATTGATAATCATGAAAGGGAAATTATTTATAAGTTTCGACAAGTAGAACAATGATTGGAACACGTAGACGGTTAAAATCTTTGTATATATTGCTTCCATATAGCCCAAGAAACATGTACGCAAAGCATCCAAACAGTACCATTCGCCAATTTTTTGTTCTTCAAGTTTAAGTGAACAATGAGCCCCAATGGTTAATCCTTTATCGGAAATTATTTGTAACTTTCGACAAGTAGAACATTGAATGGAACAGGTAGACGGTTGAAATCTTCGTATATATTGCTTCTATATAGTATAAGAAACATATATGCAAAGCATCCAAACAGTACAATTCGCCAATTTTTTGTCCTTCAAGATTAAGTGAACAATGAGCCCCAATGGTTAATCCGTTATCGGAAATTATTTGTAACTTTCGACAAGTAGAACAATGAATGGAACAGGTAGACTGTTGAAATCATTGTATATATTGCTTCTATATAGTCTAAGAAAAATATATGCAAAGCATCCAAACAGTACAATTCGCCAATTTTTTGTTCTTCAAGTTTAAGTAAACTACGATCCCCATTGTTAATCCCTTAACGGAAATTATTTGTAACTATCGACAAGTAGAACAATGAATGGAACAGGTAGACGGTTGAAATCATTGTATATATTGCTTCTATATAGTCTAAGAAACATATATGCAAAGCATCCAAACAGTACAATTTGCAAATTTTTTGTTCTTCAAGTTTAAGTAAACTACGATCCCCATTGTTAATCCCTTAACGGAAACTAATTGTAAATTTCGACAAGTAGAACAGTGAATGGAACAGGTAGACGGTTGAAATCTTTGTATATATTGCTTCTATATAGTATAAGAAACATATATGCAAAGCATCCAAACAGTACAATTCGCCAATTTTTTGTTCTTCAAGTTTAAGTGAACAACGAGCCTCATTGATAATCATGAAAGGGAAATTATTTATAAGTTTCGACAAGTAGAACAATGATTGGAACACGTAGACGGTTAAAATCTTTGTATATATTGCTTCCATATAGCCCAAGAAACATGTACGCAAAGCATCCAAACAGTACCATTCGCCAATTTTTTGTTCTTCAAGTTTAAGTGAACAATGAGCCCCAATGGTTAATCCTTTCTCGGAAATTATTTGTAATTTTCGACAAGTAGAACAATGAATGGAACAGGTAGACGGTTGAAATCTTTGTATATATTGCTTCTATATAGTCCAAGAATCATATATGCAAAGCGTCCAAACAGTACAATTCGCCAATTTTTTGCTCTTCAAGTTTAAGTGAACTACGAGCCCCATTGTTAATCCTTTAAAGGAAATTATTTGTAAATTTCGGCAAGTAGAACAATGAATGGAATAGGTAGACGGTTGAAATCATTGTATATATTGCTTCTATATAGTCTAAGAAAAATATATGCAAAGCATCCAAACAGTACAATTCGCCAATTTTTTGTTCTTCAAGTTTAAGTAAACTACGATCCCCATTGTTAATCCCTTAACGGAAATTATTTGTAACTATCGACAAGTAGAACAATGAATGGAACAGGTAGACGGTTGAAATCTTTGTATATATTGCTTCTATATAGTCTAAGAAACATATATGCAAAGCATCCAAACAGTACAATTTGCAAATTTTTTGTTCTTCAAGTTTAACTAAACTACGATCCCCATTGTTAATCCCTTAACGGAAACTAATTGTAAATTTCGACAAGTAGAACAGTGAATGGAACAGGTAGACGGTTGAAATCTTTGTATATATTGCTTCTATATAGTATAAGAAACATATATGCAAAGGATCCAAACAGTACAATTCGCCAATTTTTTGTTCTTCAAGTTTAAGTGAACAATGAGCCCCAATGGTTAATCCGTTATCGGAAATTATTTGTAACTTTCGACAAGTAGAACAATGAATGGAACAGGTAGACGGTTGAAATCTTTGTATATATTGCTTCTATATAGTCTAAGAAACATATATGCAAAGCATCCGAAAAGTACAATTCGCCAATTTTTTGTTCTTCAAGTTTAAGTAAAGTACGATCCCCATTGTTAATCACTTAACGGAAATTTATTTGTAACTTTCGACAAGAAGAACAATGAATGGAAACGGTATACGGTTGAAATCTTTGTATATATTGCTTCTATATAGTCTAAGAAACATATATGCAAAGCATCCAAACAGTACAATTCGCCAATTTTTTGTTCTTCATGTTTAAGTGAACAATGAGCCCCAATGGTTAATCCTTTATCGGAAATTATTTGTAACTTTCGACAAGTAGAACAATGAATGGAACAGGTAGACTGTTGAAATCATTATATATATTGCTTCTATATAGTCTAAGAAACATATATGCAAAGCATCCAAACAGTACAATTCGCCAATTTTTTGTTCTTCAAGTTTAAGTAAACTACGATCGCCATTGTTAATCCTTTAAAGGAAATTATTTGTAAATTTCGACAAGTAGAACAATGAATGGATCAGGTAGACGGTTGAAATCATTGTATATATTGCTTCTATATAGCCTACGAACATATATGCAAAGCATCCAAACAGTACAATTCGCCAATTTTTTGTTCTTCAAGTTTAAGTTAACTACGAGCCCCATTGTTAATCCTTTAACGGAAATTAATTGTAACTTTCTACAAGTAGAACAATAATTGGAACACGCAAACGGTTGAAATCTTTGTATATATTTCTTCCATATAGTCTAAGAAACATATACGCAAAGCATCCAAACAGTACCATTCGCCAATTTTTTGTTCTTCAAGTTTAAGTGAACAATGAGCCCCATTGTTAATCCTTTATCGGAAATTATTTGTAACTTTCGACAAGTAGAACATTGAATGGAACAGGTAGACGGTTGAAATCTTCGTATATATTGCTTCTATATAGTATAAGAAACATATATGCAAAGCATCCAAACAGTACAATTCGCCAATTTTTTGTCCTTCAAGATTAAGTGAACAATGAGCCCCAATGGTTAATCCGTTATCGGAAATTATTTGTAACTTTCGACAAGTAGAACAATGAATGGAACAGGTAGACTGTTGAAATCATTGTATATATTGCTTCTATATAGTCCAAGAATCATATATGCAAAGCGTCCAAACAGTACAATTCGCCAATTTTTTGCTCTTCAAGTTTAAGTGAACTACGAGCCCCATTGTTAATACTTTAAAGGAAATTATTTGTAAATTTCGGCAAGTAGAACAATGAATGGAATAGGTAGACGGTTGAAATCATTGTATATATTGCTTCTATATCGTCTAAGAAAAATATGTGCAAAGCATCCAAAGAGTACAATTCGCCAATTTTTTGTTCTTCAAGTTTAAGTAAACTACGATCCCCATTGTTAATCTCTTAACGGAAATTATTTGTAACTATCGACAAGTAGAACAATGAATGGTACAGGTAGACGGTTGAAATCATTGTATATATTGCTTCTATATAGTCTAAGAAACATATATGCAAAGCATCCAAACAGTACAATTTGCAAATTTTTTGTTCTTCAAGTTTAAGTAAACTACGATCCCCATTGTTAATCCCTTAACGGAAATTATTTGTAAATTTCGACAAGAAGAACAATGAATGGAAACGGTAGACGGTTGAAATCTTTGTATATATTGCTTCTATATAGTCTAAGAAACATATATGCAAAGCATCCAAACAGTACAATTCGCCAATTTTTTGTTCTTCATGTTTAAGTGAACATTGAGCCCCAATGGTTAATCCTTTATCGGAAATTATTTGTAACTTTCGACAAGTAGAACAATGAATGGAACAGGTAGACTGTTGAAATCATTGTATATATTGCTTCTATATAGTCTAAGAAACATATATGCAAAGCATCCAAACAGTACAATTCGCCAATTTTTTGTTCTTCAAGTTTAAGTGAACTACGAGCCCCATTGTTAATCCTTTAAAGGAAATTATTTGTAAATTTCGACAAGTAGAACAATGAATGGAACAGGTAGACGGTTGAAATCTTTGTATATATTGCTTCTATATAGTCTAAGAAACATATATGCAAAGCATCCAAACAGTACAACTCGCCAATTTTTTTTTCTTCAAGTTTAAGTGAACAATGAGCCCCAATGGTTAATCCTTTAAAGGAAATTATTTGTAAATTTCGACAAGTAGAACAATGAATGGATCAGGTAGACGGTTGAAATCATTGTATATATTGCTTCTATATAGCCTACGAAACATATATGCAAAGCATCCAAACAGTACAATTCTCCAATTTTTTGTTCTTCAAGTTTAAGTAAACTACGATCGCCATTGTTAATCCCTTAACGGAAATTATTTGTAACTTTCGACAAGTAGAACAATGAATGGAACAGGTAGACGGTTGAAATCGTTGTATATATTGCTTCTATATAGTCTAAGAAACATATATGCAAAGCATCCAAACAGTACAATTCGACAATTTTTTGTTCTTCAAGTTTAAGTGAACAATGAGCCCCAATGGTTAATCCTTTATCGGAAATTATTTGTAACTTTCGACAAGTAGAACATTGAATGGAACAGGTAGCCGGTTGAAATCTTCGTATATATTGCTTCTATATAGTATAAGAAACATATATGCAAAGCATCCAAACAGTACAATTCGCCAATTTTTTGTCCTTCAAGATTAAGTGAACAATGAGCCCCAATGGTTAATCCGTTATCGGAAATTATTTGTAACTTTCGACAAGTAGAACAATGAATGGAACAGGTAGACTGTTGAAATCATTGTATATATTGCTTCTATATAGTCCAAGAATCATATATGCAAAGCGTCCAAACAGTACAATTCGCCAATTTTTTGCTCTTCAAGTTTAAGTGAACTACGAGCCCCATTGTTAATCCTTTAAAGGAAATTATTTGTAAATTTCGGCAAGTAGAACAATGAATGGAATAGGTAGACGGTTGAAATCATTGTATATATTGCTTCTATATAGTCTAAGAAAAATATATGCAAAGCATCCAAACAGTACAATTCGCCAATTTATTGTTCTTCAAGTTTAAGTAAACTACGATCCCCATTGTTAATCCCTTAACGGAAATTATTTGTAACTATCGACAAGTAGAACAATGAATGGAACAGGTAGACGGTTGAAATCATTGTATATATTGCTTCTATATAGTCTAAGAAACATATATGCAAAGCATCCAAACAGTACAATTTGCAAATTTTTTGTTCTTCAAGTTTAAGTAAACTACGATCCCCATTGTTAATCCCTTAACGGAAACTAATTGTAAATTTCGACAAGTAGAACAGTGAATGGAACAGGTAGACGGTTGAAATCTTTGTATATATTGCTTCTATATAGTATAAGAAACATATATGCAAAGCATCCAAACAGTACAATTCGCCAATTTTTTGTTCTTCAAGTTTAAGTGAACAATGAGCCCCAATGGTTAATCCGTTATCGGAAATTATTTGTAACTTTCGACAAGTAGAACATTGAATGGAACAGGTAGACGGTTGAAATCTTTGTATATATTGCTTCTATATAGTCTAAGAAACATATATGCAAAGCATCCGAAAAGTACAATTCGCCAATTTTTTGTTCTTCAAGTTTAAGTAAAGTACGATCCCCATTGTTAATCCCTTAACGGAAATTATTTGTAACTTTCGACAAGAAGAAAAATGAATGGAAACGGTAGACGGTTGAAATCTTTGTATATATTGCTTCTATATAGTCTAAGAAACATATATGCAAAGCATCCAAACAGTACAATTCGCCAATTTTTTGTTCTTCATGTTTAAGTGAACAATGAGCCCCAATGGTTAATCCTTTATCGGAAATTATTTGTAACTTTCGACAAGTAGAACAATGAATGGAACAGGTAGACTGTTGAAATCATTGTATATATTGCTTCTATATAGTCTAAGAAACATATATGCAAAGCATCCAAACAGTACAATTCGCTAATTTTTTGTTCTTCAAGTTTAAGTGAACTACGAGCCCCATTGTTAATCCTTTAAAGGAAATTATTTCTAAATATCGACAAGTAGAACAATGAATGGATCATGTAGACGGTTGAAATCATTGTATATATTGCTTCTATATAGTCTACGAAACATATATGCAAAGCATCCAAACAGTACAATCCGCCAATTTTTTGTTCTTCAAGTTTAAGTGAACAATGAGCCCCATTGTTAATCCTTTATCGGAAATTATTTGTAACTTTCGACAAGTAGAACATTGAATGGAACAGGTAGACGGTTGAAATCATTGTATATATTGCTTCTATATAGTGATAGAAACATATATGCAAAGCATCCAAACAGTACAATTCGCCAATTTTTTGTTCTTTAAGTTTAAGTAAACTACGATCGCTATTGTTAATCCCTTAACGGAAATTATTTGTAACTTTCGACAAGTAGAACAATGAATGGAACAGGTAGACGGTTGAAATCATTGTATATATTGCTTCTATATAGTCTAAGAAACATATATTCAAAGCATCCAAACAGTACAATTCGCCAATTTTTTGTTTTTCAAGTTTAAGTGAACAATGAGCCCCAATGGTTAATCCTTCATCGGAAATTATTTGTAACTTTCGACAAGTAGAACAATGAATGGAACAGGTAGACGGTTGAATTCTTTGTATATATTGCTTCTATATAGTCTAAGAAACATATATGCAAAGCATCCAAACAGTACAATTCACCAATTCATTGTTCTTCAAGTTTATGTGTACAACGAGCCCCATTGTTAATCCTTTAAAGGAAATTATTTGTAAATTTCGACAAGTAGAACAATGAGTGGAACAGGTAGACGGTTGAATTCTTTGTATATATTGCATCTATATAGTCTAAGAAACATATATGCAAAGCATCCAAACAGTACAATGCGCCAATTTATTGTTCTTCAAGTTTAAGTGAACAACGAGCCCCATTGTTAATCCTTTAAAGGGAATTATTTGTAAATTTCGACAAGTAGAACAATGATTGGAACACGTAGACGGTTGAAATCTTTGTATATATTGCTTCCATATAGTCTAAGAAACATGTACGCAAAGCATCCAAACTGTACCATTCGCCAATTTTTTGTTCTTTAAGTTTAAGTGAACAATGAGCCCCAATGGTTAATCCTTTATCGGAAATAATTTTTAATTTTCGACAGGTAGAACAATGAATGGAACAGGTAGACGGTTGAAATCTTTGTATATATTGCTTCTATATAATCTAAGAAACATATATGCAAAGCATCCAAACAGTACCATTCGCCAATTTTTTGTTCTTCAAGTTTAAGTGAACAACGAGCCCCATTCATAATCATGAAACGGTAATTATTTGTAACTTTCTACAAGTAGAACAATGAATAGAACAGGTAGACGGTTGAAATCTTTGTATATGTTGCTTCTATATAGCCTAAGAAACCTATATGCAAAGCATCTAAACAGTAACAATCGCCAATTTTTTGATTTTCAAATTTAAGTGAACAGCGAGCCCCATTGATAATCATGAAATGGAAATTATTTGTAACTTTCTACAAGTAGAACAATGAATAGTACAGGTAGACGGGTGAAATCTTTCTATATATTGCTTCTAAATAGTCTAAGAAACATATATGCAAAGCATCCAAACAGTACCATTCGCCAATTTTTTGTTCTTCAAGTTTAAGTGAACAACGAGTCCCATTGATAATCATGAAACGGAAATTATTTGTAACTTTCTACAAGTAGAACAATGAATGGATCAGGTAGACGGTTGAAATCATTGTATATATTGCTTCTATATAATCTACGAAACATATATGCACAGCATCCAAACAGTACAATTCGCCAATTTTTTGTTCTTCAAGTTTAAGTGAACTACGAGCCCCATTGTTAATCCTTTAACGGAAATTAATTGTAACTTTCTACAAGTAGAACAATGATTGGAACACGTAGACGGTTGATATCTTTGTATATATTGCTTCCATATAGTCTAAGAAACATGTACGCAAAGCATCCAAACAGTATGTTCGTTGGTTTGTTGCCGATGCCGGTTCGTCCGAAATGGCTCCGAAATCGGAGGACTGTCATGATGTCCCAAGGACGCGTCGTTCCGATATTCGGAGTCGATGTTCTCTCGGGCGCGTATTTTGTTGAGATCGGGATAATAAGTCGAGATCTCGTCGCAGTCACGTTTAGTCACTGCGACTAGTTTTTTATTGTGTAAAGATATGTTTATTAAAAACTCAAAACTAATTGGAGGTAACAAAAATACTGGGTATGGTAACAGTCGTAACGATATGATTGATAAGAAGAAGTGAAAATGGAAGTGATCGCCGGGGTGCGGTTACTCGTATTTATCTGTTCCGTTGTTGAGTGTGTGCGTTGTGTATGTATAAATGTTTTATTATGTAATTGCATAGAACTGTTTGGAATATTCTTGGAGGGGTGGAAAATGCGTGTAATGTTTGTTTAATTGGTATGGGTATCGAAATGTTTGGAAAGTTCTATGCATGGTTGTGTGAATATGTGTATGGCTGTATGCTATTGTACGTGTAGCGTGGTTGTCAAATGTTTCAGCCGAGTTCGACGACCCTGGCTCTGCCAAGAAATATCGATCGAAAACAGCTGATAATGTATATATGTGTTTGGTGTGATACATAAAGGAAAATGAAAAGAATTTTGTTGGAATCAGATAAATACGAATAAATTTGCGATTATTACCCTTTCCAGGGTAGTAAGAAATTACTACCCTTTCGAGGGTAGTAACATGCCGCCCCCCTTTGAACGGATGCCGTTCAATGGTTAAACGGTAAATCAATGTATAATGGGTGAATGTTGTACATGTATGAAATACTTAATCTAATGGTGATATAAACATAAAACATATCATATTGGACTTAAATTAAGTAGGATAAAAAATCGATGGTGTAGAGTACAATTAGGTTTGAACAAGATAAAAAATGAGTAGTGTACAATACAAATACGTTTAAATTCTGAACAAGATAAAAAATGAATAATGTACAATACAAATATGTTTAAATTCTGAATAATACCCACAGCGAAATGGATATGGAAAAAATACAAATTCATTAAATACAGTCCTCTGACGTAGGCAGCGGAGAAAGTTTTTGAATGCTTCGCTTGTATTCGCCCTGAACGGTTTTTACTGTCACCACTCGGATTTCGCCGTCTTTCCCTGGGTGAACGACAGTAATTCTCCCTAGCCTCCATTGCATTGGAGGAGCATGGTCTTCCCGCAGCAAGACTAATTGCCCGACACAAACGTTGGGAGTTTTGCCCGTGTGCCATTTGTTTCTAACGGTCAAATGATGCAAATACTCTTTGTGCCAACGTATCCAAAAATGCTGCTTCATTTTTGTGATATGCTGCCATACCGAGAGGCGGTTCGTTACTACATCAGAGTAATTCTGCTCGATAATACTTTTCAGTGAGCTTCCTATTAGAAAGTGAGCTGGAGTGAGAGCGGAAAGG
Source organism: Cerceris ruficornis (assembly GCA_963989415.1). Classification (NCBI taxonomy): domain Eukaryota; kingdom Metazoa; phylum Arthropoda; class Insecta; order Hymenoptera; family Crabronidae; genus Cerceris; species Cerceris ruficornis. Next base: position 194,821 of record CAXDIW010000424.1, read on the forward strand.
TCATTTGGATCGGCTGATAGAGGAGATATAGGCCGCGAATTTAAAATACCTTCTATTTCTATTAAATATGTCAACAGCGCCTCGTACGAAAGAATGGTTTCGCCAACCACTCGCGTCAAATGGTATTTCACAGACTTCACGGCTGCCTCCCAGAGACCGCCGAAATGCGGTGCACGTGGAGGTATGAAATGCCATTCCAACCCTTCATTCGAGGAAAAATTGACTATTGGCGAGTTGGTTTGTTCTATCAATTTGTGTAGTTCGGTTCTTTCGCGATTAGCACTAGTAAAATTGGTGGCATTGTCAGAGTACAAATGCGTGTTCTTTCCTCGTCTCGCGAAAAAACGTTTGAGAGCAGCGATAAAGGCTTCTGAGCTCAGATCACTGACCAATTCAATATGTACGGCTTTGGTGGAGAAACAAACAAAAATAGCCGCATATACTTTAACTCGTCCGCGGTTTCGACATCGTTTTTCTTTTATGTAGAATGGCCCACAAAAATCTACTCCTACCGAAATAAACGGACGACTTGAAGTAACACGTTCTTTGGGTAAGGGAGCCATCAATGCCTGGTATTGAGAGGGCTTGGCGCGGCGACAAGTAACGCATTTGCGTAAAATGTTTCGTATGGTCGTTCTGCCATCGGTGATCCAATATTGTTGTCGTATGAAATGTAATGTTGCCTGTGTACCTGAGTGCATGTCTATGATATGTGTGTGGCGAATGATGAGTGTGGTTACGTGGTGTTTAGCTGGTAAAAGAATGGGGTGTTTTTCGTTAAATGAAATTTCTGCGTGCACGAGTCGTCCACCAACGCGTAGTAACCCGTCTGAATCGAGAAAGGGATTTAATGATAGTAGACGGCTCTTGCGGTTAATTGGCTTTTGATCGTTAGCATACATCGATAATTCTTCGGGAAATTCTTCCCGTTGAACTATCTTTAGTATGCATGTGGTGGCCTCGTGAATCTCTCTGACGGATAGATATTCGCGAATTTCGGACTCTTTCCGTACGATTCGATGCCAACGCAGGCAATATGCGATCACGCGCCTTAATTTCGCAAATGAGGAAAATCTATGAACGATACTGATTTCCGGTGTCTCGGTGGTGAAGGCAAAAAGCGGTCGCGATTCAGGTATGTCTGTGAGTGTGGGTAATGCGAAAACGGGCCATTGCTGTTCGTCTGCGCGTAACCAGCAAGGTCCCCGCGGCCAAAGTTGACTTCGCAGTAATTCAACAGGCAACATACCCCGCGAAAGATGGTCGGCTGGATTGTCCTGGGATGGTACATGTCTCCAGGTATAACCCAGCGTTAATCTTTGTATTTCGCTGGTACGATTAGCGACGAAGGTTTTTAGAGTATTTGGTGGTCTTTTTAATCATTGTAAAACTATAGTGGAGTCTGACCAGAATGTGATTCTTTCAAAAGTTAACTGAAGAGCTTGATGAGTGGTATGAAATAAATTAGAAAGTAAAAACGCGGCGCATAATTCTAGTCGAGGTAATGATAAAGACTTTAGAGGGGCAACGCGAGAACGCGAACAAATGAGGTTGACAGTTATGCGACCTTCCTTGTCGACACAACGCGTATAAAGACAAGCTCCATACGCGCGTTCACTAGCGTCGCAAAATCCATGCAATTGAATGGATATTGAATTGTCGGTAATTATTTTTCGCGGATGTTGTACGGTCTGTAGACATGGTAATTCTGCTCTGTAATTAAGCCATGTACTGTGTAAATCGGCGGGAATGGATTCGTCCCAATCACACTTTAGTTGCCATAATATTTGTATGATTAGTCGACCTATCACGATGACCGGGCCGAGAAGTCCTAGCGGATCGAATAATTGCGCTATTTCAGAGAGAATCACGCGTTTAGTGACACTAGGCTTCGACTCCCTGAAATTTATCGTGTAAGAGATTACGTCATGCCTTGGGTTCCAATTAATGCCTAAGGTTTTCGTACAATCGTCCAGATTCAGACAAATCTGGACGTCGTCCGACTGATCCTTCAAGTCTGATATCAAACTGGGATCGTTTGAAGCCCACTGTCTGAGATGAAATCCTCCCTTCGACATTAAATCTAGCAATTCATCACGTAATTTCAAAGCGTCGTCGCGAGTCTTAGCTCCCGTGAGCAAATCGTCTACGTAAAAATCCTTTTTTACAACGGCTGCAGCTAAAGGATATTTTTCTCCTTCGTCATCGGCCAATTGATGTAACGAACGAATGGCTAGGAACGAGGCGGCGGATGTACCATACGTGACGGTATTTAATTCATATGTGCGGACCGGCTCAGTTGGGTTTTCACGCCATAAGATCTTTTGATATTTTCTATCGGATGAATGGACTAGAATTTGGCGGTACATTTTGGCGATATCTGCTGTTAGTGCGTATGTGTACGATCGAAAACGAATCAATAACGGAATTAAGTCGTCTTGAATGACGGGACCAATCATTAATGATTCGTTCAAAGAAGTGTTTGACGTAGTTTTTGCCGATGCATCGAAAACTACGCGCAATTTCGTGGTTAAGCTCGATTGTTTTATAACCGCGTGGTGGGGAAGGTAGTAGCCCTCATTCATGCTTGCGTGTTCTGTTTCTGTCATATGACCGAGATTTTGATATTCGCGAATGAAATCCGAATACCCTAGTTTTAATGTATGATTTCGTACAAACGATTTCTCTAATGAATAAAACCGTTTCAGTGCAGCAGAGTATGATTCTCCTAACGATGACATGTTGTTCTTAAAGGGAAGTCTAACTGTGTATCTCCCGGTTTGTGTGTCGCGATTGGTATGCTTTCGGTAGTGTTCCTCGCATGATTTTTCCTCTTCGGATCGATGAATATCATCGGTGGTATCTGGCATTTCCCAAAACTTAGCGAGATCAATTTGTAACGCGCGAGACGATAGGTTACATGTAACCGAGTTGGATTGCACGTTGTTGCCGACTTCTCCAGTTAGTACCCATCCTAACTGAGTTTTTGATAAAGATGCGCGTTCATTGTTAATCGATATTTTCCCGATGGATATTAGACGCTGATAAATTACCGCGCCTATAATGGCGTCAATCGGACTCGGTTCATGAAACTGTGGATCAGCTAGTTTAATATTTTTGGGAATGTATAAATTCGCCCGATTGACATACTGCGAAGGCAAAATTGTTCTGGATAAGTTTGGTAGTACTAGAAATTTTGCATCAATGTTAAATGAATTAAATCGCGATTGCATACGGGCATCGGTCGTATAATAAACGCGGCAGGTGGTTTGACCTACGCCTATTACAGGTACATCTACCCGACTGCGACGCGATTTGATTTTATTCGCGAACTCTTCCGTCAGAAAATTCGACTGCGAGCTACTATCCAACAATACTCGGCAAGGGTGCTTATTTCCGGCTGCGTCCACAATGTCTATGACGGCAGTCGCTAAAACTACTTGTTCGTATGACTTACATTGTAGGCACGCCGTCTGAGATGAATTTTGAGGCTCAGGAGATGGTTTGTGTAAAAGCGAATGATGACGGCGTGAGCAAATTTTGCAGTTGTGCGTACTTCTGCAATTCGAGACCTCATGACCAGGCCTTAAGCAGTTTACACACAATTTGCAATTTTTAATGAGTATCTCGCGATCTTTATTGGGCGTCTGGCTTAATTTTTGACATGAAAAGGTTAGGTGATTACCTTTGCATATATAGCATGACGGTGTGAATTGAGCCACGTACGCAGCTTTGGGTTGTGTAAATGCATGTCGCGTATTTGTGTGCGCGATGTTTTTGTGGAAGCGATCTGAATTTGTTTTTGAAAGAGACGTGAAAGTGTCTCCCAATGGCTCGATTTCCTTACATCGCTTGTTAAGAAACTCGAAGAATTGTTCCACCGTCGTAAACTCAGTATCACACTGATGCTCCTTCCAGCGCTGCGCAGTTTCCCTTTCTAATTTTGTTTGGAGTAAATAAATTAAAACCGTATCAACGGAGGGTTGATCTATGGCTTTCAAAGCACGGTAATGTGTCTCTGTTACGTTTAAAAATTCGCGGAGCTGTCGCGGGCAAGTCTTACTTAAAGCAGACGCTTCGAATATCGCCTTCAATCGTTTAGCGACAATTAATTTTGGGTCGTCGTACCGTTTTTGCAAAACTTCCCACGCGACGGCGTAATTGACACCGGTATTAGTAATATGTTCTATTCTTTTCGCTGCTTCTCCTCTCAGGCATGATCGCAAATAGGTCAATTTACGAATATCGCTAATTTTCGGATTATCATGCACTGCGGATAGGAATTGGTCAGCGAAACCAGGCCATTCTTCATAAGAGCCGCTGAAGGTTGGCAAATGAATTTTCGGTAACTCTACAAAATTACCGGTTTCACTACTGTTTTCTGGTAGTGGTAAGGAATAAAAATCGCGATGTGAAGTGTGGTTCGATTGTTAATTATTAGCTCCCGATAAAAGTTCGGTAGCACGAGAAATTAAAATTGACGCTTCGTCCTCTATATTCAAACGTGTTTCCAAATTATCTGTAGTCTCGTCAAGTAATTCGAGTTCCGTATGAAAACTCTCAAATTCTTTTAACTGCATTTGTACTTTGTCAAAACGCGTTTGTAGTTGTGTAAGGTTTGGCTCGGCTGCGTTTAATTCTAACCATGTTTTGAAACGGGTTAGTTGGCTTCTAAATGTAGTACGCTTGTGCTTCAATTCTTTGATACGAGACTCGGTCGACATATTGAATAAAAGGTTTTTCACAATAAGGAAAGATTATGAAGTGAATAGGAAAAGTATGGAAATAGGAAGCTCAGCGGAAATGTATGCAAGCTTACTCACTGAATTGTAGTATACACCGTAATTCTGCAATTCTGCCGCCGAGACGATGATCGGGTTGGTTGCTCCTCTAGTCGGTGATATTCGCAGCTTCTTTCACGAAGCGGCGATGGCTCGGATGGCTCCTCTCTCGAAATGTTGATGGATTGATGCAGCTGCTCACGCGTTGCAAACAGTGGTTGGTTTAAAGATGTTCCATCCCGTGAAGAGATGGTGGTATGGATGACCTCTCTCAGGAAGCGGTGGCGAAAGGGGATGACCTCTCTCTCGAAGCGGTGGCGAAAGGAGTAACGTCTCTGGAACGGTTGACTCCTTGGACCCAGTATGGTTGAAGGACCGGAACAGACGCACCTCCACAGCGACTGGTATCCGGCTCGAAGGACCAGAAATGTTCGTTGGTTTGTTGCCGATGCCGGCTCGTTCGAAATGGCTCCGAAATCGGAGGACTGTGATGATGTCCCAAGGACGCGTCGTTCCGATATTCGGAGTCGATGTTCTCTCGGGCGCGTATTTTGTTGAGATCGGGATAATAAGACGAGATCTCGTCGCAGTCACGTTTAGTCACTGCGACTAGTTTTTTATTGTGTAAATATATGTTTATTAAAAACTCAAAACTAATTGGAGGTAACAAAAATACTGGGTATGGTAACAGTCGTAACGATATGATTGATAAGAAGAAGTGAAAATGGAAGTGATCGCCGGGGTGCGGTTACTCGTACTTATCTGTTCCGTTGTTGAGTGTGTGCGTTGTGTATGTATAAATGTTTTATTATGTAATTGCATAGAACTGTTTGGAATATTCTTGGAGGGGTGGAAAATGCGTGTAATGTTTGTTTAATTGGTATGGGTATCGAAATGTTTGGAAAGTTCTATGCATGGTTGTGTGAATATGTGTATGGTTGTATGATATTGTACGTGTAGCGTGGTTGTCAAATGTTTCAGCCGAGTTCGACGACCCTGGCTCTGCCAAGAAATATCGATCGAAAACAGCTGATAATGTATATATGTGATTGGTGTGATACATAAAGGAAAATGAAAAGAATTTTGTTGGAATCAAATAAATACGAATAAATTTGCGATTATTACCCTTTCCAGGGTAGTAAGAAATTACTACCCTGGAAAGGGTAGTAACACAGTACAATTCGCCAATTTTTTGTTCTTCAAGTTTAAGTAAACTACGATCGCTATTATTAAACCCTTAACGGAAATTATTTGTAACTTTCGACAAGTAGAACAATGAATGGAACAGGTAGACGGTTGAAATCTTTGTATATATTGCTTCTATATAATCTAAGAAACATATATGCAAAGCATCTAAACAGTAACAATCGCCAATTTTTTGATCTTCAAGTTTAAGTGAACAGCGAGCCCCATTGATAATCATGAAATGGAAATTATTTGTAACTTTCTACAAGTAGAACAATGAATAGTACAGGTAGACGGTTGAAATCTTTGTATATATTGCTTCCATATAGTCTAAGAAACATGTACGCAAAGCATCCAAACAAAACCATTCGCCAATTTTTTGTTCTTCAAGTTTAAGTGAACAATGAGCCCCATTGTTAATCCTTTATCGGAAATTATTTGTAATTTTCGACAAGTAGAACAATGAATAGTACACGTAGACGGGTGAAATCTTTCTATATATTGCTTCTAAATAGTCTAAGAAACATATATGCAAAGCATCCAAACAGTACAATTCGCCAATTTTTTGTTCTTCAAGTTTAAGTGAACTACGCGCCCCATTGTTAATCCTTTAAAGGAAATTATTTGTAAATTTCGACAAGTAGAACAATGAATGGAACAGGGAGACGGTTGAAATCCTTGTATATATTGCGTCTATATAGTCTAAGAAACATATATGCAAAGCATCCAAACAGTGCCATTCACCAATTTTTTGTTCTCCAAGTTTAAGTGAACAATGAGACCCATTGTTAATCCTTTATCGGAAATTATTTGTAATTTTCGACAAGTAGAACAATGAATAGTACACGTAGACGGGTGAAATCTTTCTATATATTGCTTCTAAATAGTCTAAGAAACATATATGCAAAGCATCCAAACAGTACCATTCGCCAATTTTTTGTTCTTCAAGTTTAAGTGAACAATGAGACCCATTGTTAATCCTTTATCGGAAATTATTTGTAATTTTCGGCAAGTAGAACAATGAATAGTACACGTAGACGGGTGAAATCTTTCTATATATTGCTTCTAAATAGTCTATGAAACATATATGCAAAGCATCCAAACAGTACAATTCGCCAATTTTTTGTTCTTCAAGTTTAAGTGAACTTCGAGCCCCATTGTTAATCCTTTAAAGGAAATTATTTGTAAATTTCTACAAGTAGAACAATGAATGGAACAGGTAGACGGTTGAAATCATTGTATATATTGCTTCTATATAGTCCAAGAAACATATATGCAAAGCGTCCAAACAGTACAATTCGCCAATTTTTTGCTCTTCAAGTTTAAGTGAACTACGAGCCCCATTGTTAATACTTTAAAGGAAATTATTTGTAAATTTCGGCAAGTAGAACAATGAATGGAACAGGTAAACTGTTGAAATCATTGTATATATTGCTTCAATATAGTCTAAGAAACATATATGCAAAGCATCCAAACAGTACAATTCGCCAATTATTTGAACTTCAAGTTTAAGTGAACTACGAGCCCCATTGTTAATACTTTATCGGAAATTATTTGTAACTTTCGACAAGTAGAACATTGAATGGATCATGTAGAAGGTTGAAATCATTGTATATATTGCTCCTATATAGTCTACGAAACATATATGCAAAGCATCCAAACAGTACAATTCGCCAATTTTTTGTTCTTCAAGTTTAAGTGAACTACGAGCCCCATTGTTAATCCTTTAAAGGAAATTATTTGTAAATTTCGACAAGTAGAACAATGAATGGAACAGGTAGCCGGTTGAAATCAATGTATATATTGCTTCTATATAGTCTAAGAAACATATATGCAAAGCATCCAAACAGTACAAATCGCCAATTTTTTGTTCTTCAAGTTTAAGTGAACTACGAACCCCATTGTTAATCCTTTAAAGGAAAGTATTTGTAAATTTCGACAAGTAAAACAATAAATGGATCAGGTAGACGGTTGAAATCATTGTATATATTGCTTCTATATAATCTACGAAACATATATGCAAAGCATCCAAACAATACAATTCACGAATTTTTTGTTCTTCAAGATTAAGTGAACTACGAGCCCCATTGTTAATCCTTTAACGGAAATTAATTGTAACTTTCTACAAGTAGAACAATGATTGGAACACGTAGACGGTTGTAATCTTTGTATATATTGCTTCCATATAGTCTAAGAAACATGTACGCAAAGCATCCAAACAGTGCCATTCGCCAATTTTTTGTTCTTCAAGTTTAAGTGAACTACGAGCCCCATTGTTAATCCTTTAACGGAAATTAATTGCAACTTTCTACAAGTAGAACAATGAATGGAACAGGTAGACGGTTGAAATCATTTTATATATTGCTTCTATATAGTCTAAGAAACATATATGCAAAGCATCCAAACAGTACAATTCGACAATTTTTTGTTCTTCAAGTTTAGTGAACAATGAGCCCCAATGGTTAATCCGTTATCGGAAATTATTTGTAACTTTCGACAAGTAGAACAATGAATGGAACAGGTAGACGGTTGAAATCTTTGTATATATTGCTTCTATATAGTCTAAGAAACATATATGCAAAGCATCCAAACAGTACCATTCGCCAATTTTTTGTTCTTCAAGTTTAAGTGAACTACGAGCCCCATTGTTAATCCTTCAAAGGAAATTATTTGTAAATTTCGACAAGTAGAACAATGAATGGAACAGGTAGACTGTTGAAATCATTGTATATATTGCTTCTATATAGTCTAAGAAACATATATGCAAAGCATCCAAACAGTACAATTCGCCAATTTTTTGTTCTTCAAGTTTAAGTAAACTACGATCCCCATTGTTAATCCCTTAACGGAAATTATTTGTAACTTTCGACAAGTAGAACAATGAATGGAACAGGTAGACTGTTGAAATCATTGTATATATTGCTTCTATATAGTCTAAGAAACATATATACAAAGCGTCCAAACAGTACAATTCGCCAATTTTTTGTTCTTCAAGTTTAAGTGAACAATGAGCCCCATTGTTAATCCTTTATCGGAAATTATTTGTAACTTTCGACAAGTAGAACAATGAATGGAACAGGTAGACGGTTGAAATCATTGTATATATTGCTTCTATATAGTCTAAGAAACATATATGCAAAGCATCCAAACACTACAATTCGACAATTTTTTGTTCTTCAAGTTTAGTGAACAATGAGCCCCAATGGTTAATCATTTATCGGAAATTATTTGTAACTTTCGACAAGTAGAACAATGAATAGAACTGGTAGACGGTTGAAATCTTTGTATATGTTGCTTCTATATAGTGTAAGAAACCTATATGCAAAGCATCTAAACAGTAACATTCGCCAATTTTTTGATCTTCAAGTTTAAGTGAACAATGAGCCCCATTGTTAATCCTTTATCGGAAATTATTTGTAACTTTCGACAAGTAGAACAATGAATGGAACAGGTAGACGGTTGAAATCTTTGTATATATTGCTTCTATATAGTCTAAGAAACATATATGCAAAGCATCCAAACAGTTCCAGTCGCCAATTTTTTGTTCTTCAAGTTTAGTGAACAATGAGCCCAATGGTTAATGCTTTATCGGAAATTATTTGTAATTTTCGACAAGTAGAACAATGAATGGAACAGGTAGACGGTTGAAATCTTTGTATATATTGCTTCTATATAGTCTAAGAAACATATATGCAAAGCATCCAAACAGTACCATTCGCCAATTTTTTGTTCTTCAAGTTTAAGTGAACTACGAGCCCCATTGTTAATCCTTCAAAGGAAATTATTTGTAAATTTCGACAAGTAGAACAATGAATGGAACAGGTAGACGGTTGAAATCTTTGAATATATTGCTTCTATATAATCTAAGAAGCATATATGCAAAGCATCCAAACAGTACCATTCGCCAATTTTTTGTTCTTCAAGTTTAAGTGAACAATGAGCCCCATTGTTAATCCTTTATCGGAAATTATTTGTAACTTTCGACAAGTAGAACAATGAATGGAACAGGTAGACGGTTGAAATCATTGTATATATTGCTTCTATATAGTCTAAGAAACATATATGCAAAGCATCCAAACAGTACAATTCGACAATTTTTTGTTCTTCAAGTTTAGTGAACAATGAGCCCCAATGGTTAATCCTTTATCGGAAATTATTTGTAACTTTCGACAAGTAGAACAATGAATAGAACTGGTAGACGGTTGAAATCTTTGTATATGTTGCTTCTATATAGTGTAAGAAACCTATATGCAAAGCATCTAAACAGTAACATTCGCCAATTTTTTGATCTTCAAGTTTAAGTGAACAATGAGCCCCATTGTTAATCCTTTATCGGAAATTATTTGTAACTTTCGACAAGTAGAACAATGAATGGAACAGGTAGACGGTTGAAATCTTTGTATATATTGCTTCTATATAGTCTAAGAAACATATATGCAAAGCATCCAAACAGTTCCAGTCGCCAATTTTTTGTTCTTCAAGTTTAGTGAACAATGAGCCCAATGGTTAATCCTTTATCGGAAATTATTTGTAATTTTCGACAAGTAGAACAATGAATGGAAAAGGTAGACGGTTGAAATCTTTGTTTATATTGCTTCTATATAGTCTAAGAAACATATATGCAAAGCATCCAAACAGTACCATTCGCCAATTTTTTGTTCTTCAAGTTTATGTGAACTACGAGCCCCATTGTTAATCCTTCAAAGGAAATTATTTGTAAATTTCGACAAGTAGAACAATGAATGGAACAGGTAGACTGCTGAAATCATTGTATATATTGCTTCTATATAGTCTAAGAAACATATATGCAAAGCATCCAAACAGTACAATTCGCCAATTTTTTGTTCTTCAAGTATAAGTAAACTACGATCCCCATTGTTAATCCCTTAACGGAAATTATTTGTAACTTTCGACAAGTAGAACAATGAATGGAACAGGTAGACGGTTGAAATCTTTGTATATATTGCTTCTATATAATCTAAGAAGCATATATGCAAAGCATCCAAACAGTACCATTCGCCAATTTTTTGTTCTTCAAGTTTAAGTGAACAATGAGCCCCAATGGTTAATCCTTTATCGGAAATTACTTGTAATTTTCGACAAGTAGAACAATGAATGGACCAGGTAGACGGTTGAAATCTTTGTATATATTGCTTCTATATAATCTAAGAAACATATATTCAAAGCATCCAAACAGTACTATTCGCCAATTTTTTGTTCTTCAAGTTTAAGTGAACTACGAGCCCCATTGTTAATCCTTTAAAGGAAATTATTTGTAAATTTCGGCAAGTAGAACAATGAATGGAACAGGTAGACTGTTGAAATCATTGTATATATTGCTTCAATATAGTCTAAGAAACATATATGCAAAGCATCCAAACAGTACAATTCGCCAATTTCTTGTTCTACAAGTTAAAGTAAACTACGATCCCCATTGTTAATCCCTTAACGGAAATTATTTGTAACTTGCGACAAGTAGAACAATGAATGGAACAGGTAGACGGTTGAAATTAATGTATATATTGCTTCTATATAGTCTAAGAAACATATATGCAAAGCATCCAAACAGTACAATTCGACAATTTTTTGTTCTTCAAGTTTAGTGAACAATGAGCCCAATGGTTAATCCTTTATCGGAAATTATTTGTAATTTTCGACAAGTAGAACAATGAATGGAACAGGTAGACGGTTGAAATCTTTGTATATATTGCTTCTATATAGTCTAAGAAACATATATGCAAAGCATCCAAATAGTACCATTCGCCAATTTTTTGTTCTTCAAGTTTAAGTGAACTACGAGCCCCATTGTTAATCCTTCAAAGGAAATTATTTGTAAATTTCGACAAGTAGAACAATGAATGGAACAGGTAGACTGCTGAAATCATTGTATATATTGCTTCTATATAGTCTAAGAAACATATATGCAAAGCATCCAAACAGTACAATTCCCCAATTTTTTGTTCTTCAAGTATAAGTAAACTACGATCCCCATTGTTAATCCCTTAAAGGAAATTATTTGTAACTTTCGACAAGTAGAACAATGAATGAAACAGGTAGACGGTTGAAATCTTTGTATATATTGCTTCCATATAGTCTAAGAAACATACATGCAAAGCATCCAAACAGTACAATTCTTCAATTTTTTGTTCTTCAAGTTTAAGTGAACTACGAGCCCCATTGTTAATCCTTTATCGGAAATTATTTGTAACTTTCGACAAGTAGAACAGTGAATGGAACAGGTAGACGGTTGAAATCTTTGTATATATTGCTTCTATATAGTATAAGAAACATATTTGCAAAGCATCCAAACAGTACAATTCTTCAATTTTTTGTTCTTCAAGTTTAAGTGAACAATGAGCCCCAATGGTTAATCCGTTATCGGAAATTATTTGTAACTTTCGACAAGTAGAACAATGAATGGAACAAGTAGACTGTTGAAATCATTGTATATATTGCTTCTATATAGTCCAAGAAACATATATACAAAGCGTCCAAACAGTACAATTCGCCAGTTTCTTGCTCTTCAAGTTTAAGTGAACTACGAGCCCCATTGTTAATCCTTTAAAGGAAATTATTTGTAAATTTCGGCAAGTAGAACAATGAATGGATCATGTAGACGGTTGAAATCATTGTATATATTGCTTCTATATAGTCTACGAAACATATATGCAAAGCATCCAAACAGTACAATTCGCCAATTTTTTGTTCTTCAAGTTTAAGTGAACAATGAGCCCCATTGTTAATCCTTTAACGGAAATTATTTAGAACTTTCGACAAGAAGAACAATGAATGGAACAGGTAGACGGTTGAAATCATTGTATTTATTGCTTCTATATAGTCAAAGAAACATATATGCAAAGCATCCGAACAGTACAATTCGCCAATTTTTTGTTCTTCAAGTTTAAGTGAACTACGAGCCCCATTGTTAATCCTTTAAAGGAAATTATTTGTAAATTTCGACAAGTAGAACAATGATTGGAACACGTAGACGGTTGAAATCTTTGTATATATTGCTTCCATATAGTCTAAGAAACATGTACGCAAAGCATCCAAACAGTACCATTCGCCAATTTTTTGTTCTTCAAGTTTAAGTGAACAATGAGCCCCAATGGTTAATCCTTTATCGGAAATTATTTGTAATTTTCGACAAGTAGAACAATGAATGGAACAGGTAGACGGTTGAAATCTTTTTATATATTGCTTCTATATAATCTAAGAAACATATATGCAAAGCATCCAAACAGTACAATTCGTCAATTTTTTGTTCTTCAAGATTAAGTGAACTACGAGCCCCATTGTTAATCCTTTAACGGATATTAATTGTAACTTTCTACAAGTAGAACAATGAATGGAATAGGTAGACGGTTGAAATCATTGTATTTATTGCTTCTATATAGTCTAAGAAACATAAATGCAAAGCATCCAAACAGTACCATTCGCCAATTTTTTGTTCTACAAGTTTAAGTGAACTACGAGCCCCATTGTTAATCCTTTAAAGGAAATTATTTGTAAACTTCGACAAGTAGAACAATGAATGGAAAAGGTAGACTGTTGAAATCATTGTATATATTGCTTCTATATAGTCTAAGAAACATATATGCAAAGCATCCAAACAGTACAATTCGCCAATTTTTTGATCTTCAAGTTTAAGTGAACAGCGAGTTCCATTGATAATCATGAAATGGAAATTATTTGTAACTTTCTACAAGTAGAACAATGAATAGTACAGGTAGCCGGGTGAAGTCTTTCTATATATTGCTTCTATATATTCTAAGAAACATATATGGCAAGCATCCAAACAGTACATTTCGCCAATTTTTTGTTTTTCAAGTTTAAATGAACTACGATCCCCATTGTTAATCCTTTAACGGAAATTGTTTGTAAATTTCGATAAGTAGCACAATGAATGGAAAAGGTAGACTGTTGAAATCATTGTATATATTGCTTCTATATAGTCTAAGAAACATATATGCAAAGCATCCAAACAGTACAGTTCGCCAATTTTTTGATATTCAAGTTTAAGTGAACAGCGAGCTCCATTGATAATCATGAAATGGAAATTATTTATAACTTTCTACAAGTAGAACAATGAATAGTACAGGTAGACGGGTGAAGTCTTTCTATATATTGCTTCTATATAGTCTAAGAAACATATATGCAAAGCATCCAAACAGTACAATTCGCCAATTTTTTGTTCTTCAAGTTTAAGTGAACTACGAGCCCCATTGTGAATCCTTTAAAGGAAATTATTTGTAAATTTCGACAAGTAGAACAATGAATGGAACAGGTAGACGGCTGAAATCTTTGTATATATTGCTTCTATATAGTCTAAGAAACATATATGCAAAGCATCCAAACAGTACAATTCGCCAATTTATTGTTCTTCAAGTTTAAGTGAACAACGAGCCCCATTGTTAATGCTTTAAAGGAAATTATTTGTAAATTTCGAGAAGTAGAACAATGAATGGAACAGGTAGGCGGTTGAAATCTTTCTATGTAATGCTTCTATATAGTCTAAGAAACATATATGCAAAGCATCCAAACAGTACCATTCGCCAATTTTTTGTTCTTCAAGTTTAAGTGAACAATGAGCCCCAATGGTTAATCCTTTATCGGAAATTATTTGTAATTTTCGACAAGTAGAACAATGAATGGAACAGGTAGACGGTTGAAATCTTTGTATATATTGCTTCTATATAGTCTAAGAAACATATATGCAAAGCATCCAAACAGTACAATTCGCCAATTTTTTGTTCTTCAAGTTTAAGTGAACTACGAGCCCCATTGTTAATCCTTCAAAGGAAAGTATTTGTAAATTTCGACAAGTAGAACAGTGAATGGAACAGGTAGACTGTTGAAATCATTGTATATATTGCTTCTATATAGTCTAAGAAACATATATGCAAAGCATCCAAACAGTACAATTCGCCAATTTTTTGTTCTTCAAGTTTAAGTGAACTACGAGCCCCATTGTTAATCCTTTAAAGGAAATTATTTGTAAATTTCGACAAGTAGAACAATGAATGGAACAGGTAGACGGTTGAAATCTTTGTATATATTGCTTCTATATAGTCTAAGAAACATATATGCAAAGCATCCAAACAGTACAACTCGCCAATTTTTTGTTCTTCAAGTTTAAGTGAACAATGAGCCCCAATGGTTAATCCTTTAACGGATATTATTTGTAGCTTTCGACAAGTAAAACAATGAATAGAACAGGTAGACGGTTGAAATCTTTGTATATGTTGCTTCCATATAGTCTAAGTAACCTATAAGCAAAGCATCTAAACAGTACAATTCGCGAATTTATTGTTCTTCAAGTTTAAGTGAACAACGAGCCCCATTGATAATCATGAAAGGGAAATTATTTGTAACTTTCTACAAGTAGAACAATGAATAGTACAGGTAGACGGTTGAATTCTTTGTATATATTGCTTCCATATAGTCTAAGAAACATATATGCAAAGCATCCAAACAGTACCATTCGCCAATTTTTTGTTCTTCAAGTTTAAGTGAACAATGAGCCCCAATGGTTAATCCTTTAACGGATATTATTTGTAGCTTTCGACAAGTAAAACAATGAATGGAACAGGTAGACGGTTGAAATCTTTGTATATATTGCTTCTATATAGTCTAAGAAACATATATGCAAATCATCCAAACAGTACAATTCGCCAATTCTTTGATCTTCACGTTTAAGTGAACAACGAGCCCCATTGATAATCATGAAACGGAAATTATTTGTAACTTTCTACAAGTAGAACAATGAATAGTACAGGTAGACGGGTGAAGTCTTTCTATATATTGCTTCTATATAGTCTAAGAAACATATATGCAAAGCATCCAAACAGTACAATTCGCCAATTTTTTGTTCTTCAAGTTTAAGTGAACTACGATCCCCATTGTTAATCCTTTAACGGAAATTATTTGTAACTTTCGACAAGTAAAACAATGAATGCAACAGGTGGACGGTTGAAATATTTGTATATATTGCTTCTATATAGTCTAAGAAACATATACGCAAAGAATCCAAACAGTACCATACGCCAATTTTTTGTTCTTCAAGTTTAAGTGAACAACGAGCCCCATTGATAATCATGAAACGGAAATTATTTGTAACTTTCTACAAGTAGAACAATGAATAGTACAGGTAGCCGGGTGAAGTCTTTCTATATATTGTTTCTATATATTCTAAGAAACATATATGCAAAGCATCCAAACAGTACCATTCGCCAATTTTTTGTTCTTCAAGTTTAAGTGAACAATGAGCCCCAATGGTTAATCCTTTAACGGATATTATTTGTAGCTTTCGACAAGTAAAACAATGAATGGAACAGGTAGACGGTTGAAATCTTTGTATATATTGCTTCTATATAGTCTAAGAAACATATATGCAAATCATCCAAACAGTACAATTCGCCAATTTCTTGCTCTTCAAGTTTAAGTGAACTACGAGCCCCATTGTTAATCCTTTAAAGGAAATTATTTGTAAATTTCGACAAGTAGAACAATGAATGGATCATGTAGACGGTTGAAATCATTGTATATATTGCTTCTATATAGTCTACGAAACATATATGCAAAGCATCCAAACAGTACAATTCGCCAATTTTTTGTTCTTCAAGTTTAAGTGAACAATGAGCCCCATTGTTAATCCTTTAACGGAAATTATTTGGAACTTTCGACAAGAAGAACAATGAATGGAACAGGTAGACGGTTGAAATCATTGTATTTATTGCTTCTATATAGTCAAAGAAACATATATGCAAAGCATCCAAACAGTACAATTCGCCAATTTTTTGTTCTTCAAGTTTAAGTGAACTACGAGCCCCATTGTTAATCCTTTAAAGGAAATTATTTGTAAATTTCGACAAGTAGAACAATGATTGGAACACGTAGACGGTTGAAATCTTTGTATATATTGCTTCCATATAGTCTAAGAAACATGTACGCAAAGCATCCAAACAGTACCATTCGCCAATTTTTTGTTCTTCAAGTTTAAGTGAACAATGAGCCCCAATGGTTAATCCTTTATCGGAAATTATTTGTAATTTTCGACAAGTAGAACAATGAATGGAACAGGTAGACGGTTGAAATCTTTTTATATATTGCTTCTATATAATCTAAGAAACATATATGCAAAGCATCCAAACAGTACAATTCGTCAATTTTTTGTTCTTCAAGTTTAAGTGAACAATGAGCCCCAATGGTTAATCCGTTATAGGAAATTATTTGTAACTTTCGACAAGTAGAACAATGAATGGAACAGGTAGACTGTTGAAATCATTGTATATATTGCTTCTATATAGTCCAAGAAACATATATACAAAGCGTCCAAACAGTACAATTCGTCAATTTTTTGCTCTTCAAGTTTAAGTGAACTACGAGCCCCATTGTTAATCCTTTAAAGGAAATTATTTGTAAATTTCGACAAGTAGAACAATGAATGGAACAGGTAGACGGTTGAAATCTTTGTATATATTGCTTCTATATAGTCTAAGAAACATATATGCAAAGCATCCAAACAGTACAACTCGCCAATTTTTTGTTCTTCAAGTTTAAGTGAACAATGAGCCCCAATGGTTAATCCTTTAACGGATATTATTTGTAGCTTTCGACAAGTAAAACAATGAATAGAACAGGTAGACGGTTGAAATCTTTGTATATGTTGCTTCCATATAGTCTAAGTAACCTATAAGCAAAGCATCTAAACAGTACAATTCGCGAATTTATTGTTCTTCAAGTTTAAGTGAACAACGAGCCCCATTGATAATCATGAAAGGGAAATTATTTGTAACTTTCTACAAGTAGAACAATGAATAGTACAGGTAGACGGTTGAATTCTTTGTATATATTGCTTCCATATAGTCTAAGAAACATATATGCAAAGCATCCAAACAGTACCATTCGCCAATTTTTTGTTCTTCAAGTTTAAGTGAACAATGAGCCCCAATGGTTAATCCTTTAACGGATATTATTTGTAGCTTTCGACAAGTAAAACAATGAATGGAACAGGTAGACGGTTGAAATCTTTGTATATATTGCTTCTATATAGTCTAAGAAACATATATGCAAATCATCCAAACAGTACAATTCGCCAATTCTTTGATCTTCACGTTTAAGTGAACAACGAGCCCCATTGATAATCATGAAACGGAAATTATTTGTAACTTTCTACAAGTAGAACAATGAATAGTACAGGTAGACGGGTGAAGTCTTTCTATATATTGCTTCTATATAGTCTAAGAAACATATATGCAAAGCATCCAAACAGTACAATTCGCCAATTTTTTGTTCTTCAAGTTTAAGTGAACTACGATCCCCATTGTTAATCCTTTAACGGAAATTATTTGTAACTTTCGACAAGTAAAACAATGAATGCAACAGGTAGACGGTTGAAATATTTGTATATATTGCTTCTATATAGTCTAAGAAACATATACGCAAAGAATCCAAACAGTACCATACGCCAATTTTTTGTTCTTCAAGTTTAAGTGAACAACGAGCCCCATTGATAATCATGAAACGGAAATTATTTGTAACTTTCTACAAGTAGAACAATGAATAGTACAGGTAGCCGGGTGAAGTCTTTCTATATATTGTTTCTATATATTCTAAGAAACATATATGCCAAGCATCCAAACAGTACAAATCGCCAATTTTTTGTTCTTCAAGTTTGTTTAGCACGTAACAAAAATTTATTTAAACTTTGCACAATTAGAAATAGTACAGAAAGGTTTCGTACCGATGATTAGCGAGCAGGCGATAGAAGTAAAGTAACGATGATTAAGACAGAGAACGTGTAACGAACCAGCAAGAGTAAGCGATAGAAGAGAAGCAAGTGAATGAGGGATAGGGAAAAGAGGGGACTTTTATAAAATCGGGAAAGGGGATCGGAGTGGGGATTAAGGCAACGGTTTGGAAGGTTCGGGAAGAAGAGTGTCGGTTAGGAACCGGTAGGGAGTGACAAGGAGGTAGGCGTAGAGAGGGATGGAAAGAAAACAGTGATAGACGATAGGAGAGCGAGTAGAAGAGGATAGGAGGGAAATTTAACGGTATCGCGAACATTCCGCCCGCCTTCGTCGTTCGACGAATAAAGCTATAATTAAGATAACAATAATTAAGATGCATTAGTGCACGCAGGAAGTAACAAAAGTTTAGTGATGGGGCGTTTCAGAATGGAACGAGCAGTTTTAATATCGGCAACACGCACGTAGCCATCTGCTCCTGGATATGTTTGAATAACGCGTCCCAAAGGCCATTTACTAGGCGGGGTAGTTTCGCAGCGGATAAGGCAGAGATCGCCGATTTGAATATTGCGCTGCTCCTTAGTCCATTTTCGTCGCGATTGCAAAGATTGGAGGTACTCCTGAGCCCATCGCGTTCAGAAATGCTCCGTAAGCTGACGTACTTTTTGCCAGCGAGACAGATGGGAAATCGGTACATCCGAAAGATTGGGTTCTGGAACAAGCGTGAGCGGAGCGCCTACGAGGAAATGACCAGGAGTCAATGCGTTGAGGTCCTCAGGGTCATCGCTCAGGGCCTGTAGAGGCCTTGAATTGAGGCACGCTTCCACCTGCGCGAGGAACGTAGACATCTCTTCGTAAGTGAGAAGAGTATCTCCAATTACCCGTCGAAGATGGTGTTTGGTGGATTTAACGGCTGCCTCGACCAATCCATTCATATGAGGTGCGGCCGGGGGGTTGAAACGCCACGTCGTGCCATCCTGAGCGAGGGTGGATATGATTTCCTGAGAGCTGTGAGTCGCGGCTCGAAACAGTCGACGTAGTTCAGCGTCTGCACCAATAAAATTAGTACCGCAATCGGAGGTAAGAGTAGCGCAGATGCCTCGTCGAGCGGTGAAGCGCTTGAACGCAGCTAAGAAGGCGTGGGTGGTGTAGTCCGAAACGAGCTCGAGATGCACAGCTCGAGTTGCGTGGCAGACGAAGAGTGCGATGAAACCCTTGGAGGTTTTGTAGCCTCGGCCGTGATGGATTTTTAAGACGATCGGTCCCGCGTAATCCAGGCCGGAGTGAAGAAATGGGCGGGTCGGAGTGACCCGTCTCTCGGGGAGGTCGCCCATAAGTTGCGTAGGAGGTGAGGAGCGCCACTTCATGCAAGGCAAGCATTGGTGGATGTGCTTCTTAACCTCACGGCGACCTTGAGGAATCCAGAAGTGTTGGCGCAGAGACGCAAGTGTCATCTGAACCCCTCCGTGGAGTTCCTTTCGGTGGTAGAACTCGATGATGAGTGGCGTTATGGGCGAGTTGCGTGGAATAATGAGCGGATGTTTCCTCTCATAGGTCAACGAGGAGTTGCTTAGTCGTCCGCCAACCCGGAGCAAGCCTTGGTTATCTAAAACCGGATTAAGATTTAGTAAAGGACTTTTAGTTGAGAGAGGCTTGCCTGCGCGCAATGTTTCGAGGTCTGATCGAAACCACGAGCGCTGTGCGGCAGAAACCCAGTAGTTTTGAGCGATTCGAAGGTCGGCTGGAGTTAGAACGCCGAGACCAGGGAGCGTGGACTCGGTCGACTTAGCTCGATGAAACCATCGCTGACACCAAGCAGTAATGCGTAGTAAACGGGTCCAGCTAGAATAGCGGTAGACAAGGTCCCACATCTCGGGAACGGCTGGGCTCGTTTGCGCATGACAGCAATGACGCGCTTCCAGCGTGACCTCTAAGTCGGTGGTATTCGAAGCGTTTGGCCAAGCAGAGCTTTCTTGGCTAAGCCAGACGGGGCCCGTCCACCATAAAGGATGATTGGCAAGCTGCTGTGGTAGGAGGCCTCGAGATGCACAATCCGCAGGATTTTGAGAGCCAGGCACGTGATGCCAAAGGGCTTGAGGAAGCATCGTCTGGATGCGTGACACTCGATTTGCCACGTATGTATTCCAGCGAGTCGGGTGACCTCGTATCCAACCAAGGGCGACAGTGGAGTCCGTCCAGAGATGTAGTTGTCGGATGCGAAGGTCACTGGAGCGCAGTACGTGCGCAATCAGAGACGCTAGTAGCGCAGCCCCGCAGAGCTCCAAGCGAGGAAGCGACACCTGCTTCAGGGGGGCAACTTTCGTCTTGGCGGAATGTAACGAAACTTGTATCTCCCCACTTCCAGAGACAACCCGCAGGTAGAGAACGGCAGCGTAGGCGCGTTCCGATGCGTCGCAAAATCCGTGAATATCGATATGAGAGGAGTCCTCGGACACCCCGTTCCAGCGTGGAATTTGAATGTCGCCGAGGATGTCCCATTCGCGGAGATAATTGCACCATATCTCTTTCGATGCAGAAGGGAGCTCTTCATCCCATGCGATTGCCAGTAGCCACAACGATTGCATAAAGATTTTCGCAGCAGAGGTAAACGGAGCGAGCCACCCTAGCGGGTCGAAAATCTGCGCTATTTGCCCTAGAACAATACGTTTAGTGATTATTCGATGCGTGGAGGCGACTGTGTTACCGACTGAGAGAGTATCGTTGGCGGTGTTCCACCGTAGGCCAAGCACTCCAGGTTAAGGAGTATCGAAATATTTCTCAGAAGAATCCGAAGACTTCGTCGGAGTAGCGAAGTCAGGAAGATTGCATGACCATTTGGCCAAGGGGAAGCCGCCCGCCTTGCAGATTCCAGTTAATTGGTTACGAACCATCCGGAGTCCGCGAATCGTATCAGCGCCGGTTAAGACGTCGTCGACGTAGGTGCTGTCCAGAAGAATGCGAGCTCCGATGGGAAATCTAGCTATTTCTTCGTGGGCCAGTTGCTTGAGCGTGCGTAATGCTAGGTAAGGTGCGCAGGAGAGTCCGTAGGTGACTGTGTACAAGCAGTATTCTTGTACGGGAGATTCGAAGTGCGGACGCCACAATATCCTTTGAAAGGTACGGTCATCTTCATGTCCTAGAATTTGCCGGTACATTTTCTCAATATCAGCGCAGAGACCGTATTTGTAGCATCGCCATCGAGAGACGATAGTACCCAAGTCGGGTTGCAAGCGAGGACCTGTGTGCAGCAGTTCGTTGAGAGATACATTAGTAGAGCTGCGTGACGATCCATTGAAAACCACGCGAAGCTTGGATGATGCCCCTGCGAGTTTAAAAACTCCGTGGTGCGGGAGATAAGCGTGGGCCTGTGTGGGGCTCGGAGCGCTGGTGAGTCCCATATGGCCTAGTTGCTGATATTCGTCCAGGAATCTAGAATAAGACGAATGGAAAGCAGAATCTCGTTGAAATTTAGATTCCATTGAGTGTAAAGATTTTATTGCGTTGTCGCGTGTAGCACCGAGATTGTCGGGTGACAATTTGAAGGGCAACCGCACGAGAAAGCGACCAGAAGAGAGGCGTTGAAAAGTGCTTTGAAAATGTTCTTCGCACTGAAGCTCTTCTTCCGACATCGCGCGGCATTCCGAAGGCTCTTCTTCTTCTTGCGCCCAAAAACGCTCCAGCGAAGACAGAAGTTGCTGATCGACTGAGCATTGCAAAGTTGCTCGCGGTTGAGATCCCTGAGAAGTGTCTGGCGTACTACCGGTGAGAATCCACCCCAATGTAGTGCATTGAGCGATGGGCATCATGGAATCGCCCACTCGCAATCCTTCGCGAATAATGTTTCCGTAAACATCTGCACCGAGAAGGACTTCGATGACGTCACTGGCATAATACTGAGGGTCCGCTAGCTGGAGATCCTCGAGGTGGGTCCAGTTGGACCGAAATGCATGACAGCGTGGTCGGTACGAAGATAGTTTAGGTAGGACGTAGGCGGAAACCTGGTGCAAGCAATCGTCTTGAATATTAGAGTGTATATCGAGTTGTACGTTACCTCGACTCATAGCTGTGCTATTTTCGCCTACACCGGTGATAGGGATCCTCGCGGATCGCCGAGGAAGACGAAGTCGTTGAACAAGAGATTCGGCAACGAGCGAAACTTCCGAGCAAGGGTCAATGAGAGCTCTGACGTTTTCGTAAACGCCATGCGAACGTACGACCTTGACTCGTGCCGTCGCTAAAAGAGTGACCATGTGTTCGGGTTGCATGGTTGAAGTGGAGTGCGAAGACCGGGAAGCAGTGAGAGCGTCGGTGTGGTTCAAACGCTCTGCAACGGCGTCGTGTAATGCGGTGTGATGTTTGTCGGAGCATTTCAGACAGCGCTTAGATGTGCGACAATCCTTGACCGAGTGACGACCTAAACAATTCAAGCATAGATTTTTCGACTTAACGAAATCGAACCTTTGAGCTGCAGTTTTCTCAGTGAAACTCTTGCAATATAGGATGAAGTGGTTGTCGTGACACAGGACGCATTGTTTCGAAGGCCTTGATGGGCTTTCCGATGAGAGGTGATGCGCCCGTACACTTTTTTGAGGAGTAGATTTCGCAGATCGAAATCCGTAGTCCGGCTCACACGTTGTCTGGGCTTCGATTGCTGCTTGCACTTGGATGCGCGTTGCAAGGAAAGATTTAAGTTGGTCGAAAGACGGTGGTTCTTTCGAAGGCCCGATGAGAGTTTCCCACTCCTTTAAGTTAAGTGAGTCGAATTTTCTAGCGGTAAGAAAAACTAAGATATCGTTACCGCCACTGTCGGGGTCTTGAATTATCGGCCTGTTTAAGCTTTCTAAAGCCGATACGACGTTGCACGTGTCATCCAAAACGCGCTTGAGCTCGTCCGCAGAATTCCTCTTCATTGGCGGAATAGAATTCAAAACTTGAAGTTGTGCATTTACGAGTAAACGTCGATTTTCGTATCGATCTCGCAGCTTTTCCCATACACTAGCGAGATTATTGCCACTGAGCTTTGTATCAGCCACGACCGATGAAGCTGCACCAGAGAGATGCCGTATTAAATAGTGAAGCTTCTCAATGTTGGATAAAGTAGAATCCTCTAGCACTAGCGCCGTGAATAAGTCTGAGAACCGACTCCACTCACGGTAGTTACCGGAAAAAGTCGGTAAATCTATCTGTCGCAAGGTAGATCGGCGGATTTGCTGTACGTGAAGCGATTGAGTTGATTGAGCGGTCTCCGATTTGGAATCCTGCTCTTGTAGCTTTTCCAATTCGTTTTCGAAGGACGCTTTTGCTTGTAGGTACTCTTCTTCAACCGTTAGGAGAACGTCCTGTTTGAAATAATCAACAAACGGTTCTTTGCTGGAGAACGAAGTAAGAGCTCGATGGTTGGTTTCAAAAGTATTCCAAAGGATATCCAGGTGTGCTAAACGGGCTTTCACTGAACCTTTGGTGATCTGAGCAGCTCCCAGTTTCTTTAGATTAATATACGATCGCGAAATTCTTCTCTGCAGATCGGCTTGTTCGTGAAGTATAGATTCCGGGTTCGACATGGTTGCACAAGTCCGTAGAGTCGCAGAGTTCAAAGACACTAAGAGTTTGTCACACACAAAGTCACGCAGAAGATCGCACGAATATCCGTTAGAGATCCGAACAAGTAATTCGAACAAGTAATCCGAACAAGTAATCCGAACAAGTAATTCGAACAAGTAATTCGAACAAGTAATTCGAAAGTAATCCGAACAAGTAATCCGGGAAAGAAAATCCGGGGAAATAGATCCGAAAGTAATTCGAACAAGTAATTCGAACGAAAATCCGGGGGAATCCGGCTCGAAGGACCAAAATGTTTAGCACGTAACAAAAATTTATTTAAACTTTGCACAATTAGAAATAGTACAGAAAGGTTTCGTACCGATGATTAGCGAGCAGGCGATAGAAGTAAAGTAACGATGATTAAGACAGAGAACGTGTAACGAACCAGCAAGAGTAAGCGATAGAAGAGAAGCAAGTGAATGAGGGATAGGGAAAAGAGGGGACTTTTATAAAATCGGGAAAGGGGATCGGAGTGGGGATTAAGGCAACGGTTTGGAAGGTTCGGGAAGAAGAGTGTCGGTTAGGAACCGGTAGGGAGTGACAAGGAGGTAGGCGTAGAGAGGGATGGAAAGAAAACAGTGATAGACGATAGGAGAGCGAGTAGAAGAGGATAGGAGGGAAATTTAACGGTATCGCGAACAAAGTTTAAGTGAACTACGAACCCCATTGTTAATCCTTTAAAGGAAAGTATTTGTAAATTTCGACAAGTAAAACAATAAATGGATCAGGTAGACGGTTGAAATCATTGTATATATTGCTTCTATATAATCTACGAAACATATATGCAAAGCATCCAAACAATACAATTCACGAATTTTTTGTTCTTCAAGATTAAGTGAACTACGAGCCCCATTGTTAATCCTTTAACGGAAATTAATTGTAACTTTCTACAAGTAGAACAATGATTGGAACACGTAGACGGTTGTAATCTTTGTATATATTGCTTCCATATAGTCTAAGAAACATGTACGCAAAGCATCCAAACAGTGCCATTCGCCAATTTTTTGTTCTTCAAGTTTAAGTGAACTACGAGCCCCATTGTTAATCCTTTAACGGAAATTAATTGCAACTTTCTACAAGTAGAACAATGAATGGAACAGGTAGACGGTTGAAATCATTTTATATATTGCTTCTATATAGTCTAAGAAACATATATGCAAAGCATCCAAACAGTACAATTCGACAATTTTTTGTTCTTCAAGTTTAGTGAACAATGAGCCCCAATGGTTAATCCGTTATCGGAAATTATTTGTAACTTTCGACAAGTAGAACAATGAATGGAACAGGTAGACGGTTGAAATCTTTGTATATATTGCTTCTATATAGTCTAAGAAACATATATGCAAAGCATCCAAACAGTACCATTCGCCAATTTTTTGTTCTTCAAGTTTAAGTGAACTACGAGCCCCATTGTTAATCCTTCAAAGGAAATTATTTGTAAATTTCGACAAGTAGAACAATGAATGGAACAGGTAGACTGTTGAAATCATTGTATATATTGCTTCTATATAGTCTAAGAAACATATATGCAAAGCATCCAAAGAGTACAATTCGCCAATTTTTTGTTCTTCAAGTTTAAGTAAACTACGATCCCCATTGTTAATCCCTTAACGGAAATTATTTGTAACTTTCGACAAGTAGAACAATGAATGGAACAGGTAGACGGTTGAAATCATTTTATATATTGCTTCTATATAGTCTAAGAAACATATATGCAAAGCATCCAAACAGTACAATTCGACAATTTTTTGTTCTTCAAGTTTAGTGAACAATGAGCCCAATGGTTAATCCTTTATCGGAAATTATTTGTAATTTTCGACAAGTAGAACAATGAATGGAACAGGTAGACGGTTGAAATCTTTGTATATATTGCTTCTATATAGTCTAAGAAACTTATATGCAAAGCATCCAAACAGTACCATTCGCCAATTTTTTGTTCTTCAAGTTTAAGTGAACTACGAGCCCCATTGTTAATCCTTCAAAGGAAATTATTTGTAAATTTCGACAAGTAGAACAATGAATGGAACAGGTAGACTGCTGAAATCATTGTATATATTGCTTCTATATAGTCTAAGAAACATATATGCAAAGCATCCAAACAGTACAATTCGCCAATTTATTGTTCTTAAAGTTTAAGTGAACAACGAGCCCCATTGTTAATCCTTTAAAGGAAATTATTTGTAAATTTCGACAAGTAGAACAATGATTGGAACACGTAGACGGTTGAAATCATTGTATATATTGCTTCTATATAGCCTACGAAACATCAATGCAAAGCATCCAAACAGTACAATTCGCCAATTTTTTGTTCTTCAAGTTTAAGTGAACTACGAGCCCCATTGTTAATCCTTTAACGGAAATTAATTGTAACTTTCTACAACTAGAACAATGATTGGAACATGTACACGGTTGAAATCTTTGTATATATTGCTTCCACATAGTCTAAGAAACATGTACGCAAAGCATCCAAACAGTACCATTCGCCAATTTTTTGTTCTTCAAGCTTAAGTGAACAATGAGCCCCAATGGTTAATCCTTTATCGGAAATTATTTGTAACTTTCGACAAGTAGAACAATGAATGGAACAGGTAGACTGTTGAAATCATTGTATATATTGCTTCTATATAGTCCAAGAAACATATATACAAAGCGTCCAAACAGTACAATTCGCCAATTTTTTGCTCTTCAAGTTTAGTGAACAATGATTCCCAATGGTTAATCCTTTATCGGAAATTATTTGTAATTTTCGACAAGTAGAACAATGAATGGAACAGGTAGACGGTTGAAATCTTTGAATATATTGCTTCTATATAATCTAAGAAGCATATATGCAAAGCATCCAAACAGTACCATTCGCCAATTTTTTGTTCTTCAAGTTTAAGTGAACAATGAGCCCCATTGTTAATCCTTTATCGGAAATTATTTGTAACTTTCGACAAGTAGAACAATGAATGGAACAGGTAGACGGTTGAAATCATTGTATATATTGCTTCTATATAGTCTAAGAAACATATATGCAAAGCATCCAAACAGTACAATTCGACAATTTTTTGTTCTTCAAGTTTAGTGAACAATGAGCCCCAATGGTTAATCCTTTATCGGAAATTATTTGTAACTTTCGACAAGTAGAACAATGAATAGAACTGGTAGACGGTTGAAATCTTTGTATATGTTGCTTCTATATAGTGTAAGAAACCTATATGCAAAGCATCTAAACAGTAACATTCGCCAATTTTTTGATCTTCAAGTTTAAGTGAACAATGAGCCCCATTGTTAATCCTTTATCGGAAATTATTTGTAACTTTCGACAAGTAGAACAATGAATGGAACAGGTAGACGGTTGAAATCTTTGTATATATTGCTTCTATATAGTCTAAGAAACATATATGCAAAGCATCCAAACAGTTCCAGTCGCCAATTTTTTGTTCTTCAAGTTTAGTGAACAATGAGCCCAATGGTTAATCCTTTATCGGAAATTATTTGTAATTTTCGACAAGTAGAACAATGAATGGAACAGGTAGACTGTTGAAATCATTGTATATATTGCTTCTATATAGTCTAAGAAACATATATGCAAAGCATCCAAACAGTACAATTCGCCAATTTTTTGTTCTTCAAGTTTAAGTGAACTACGAGCCCCATTGTTAATCCTTTAAAGGAAATTATTTGTAAATTTCGACAAGAAGAACAATGAATGGAACAGGTAGACGTTTGAAATCTTTGTATATATTGCTTCTATATAGTCTAAGAAACATATATGCAAAGCATCCAAACAGTACAACTCTCCAATTTTTTGTTCTTCAAGTTTAAGTGAACAATGAGCCCCAATGTTAATCCTTTAAAGGAAATTATTTGTAAACTTCGACAAGTAGAACAATGAATGGAAAAGGTAGACTGTTGAAATCATTGTATATATTGCTTCTATATAGTCTAAGAAACATATATGCAAAGCATCCAAACAGTACAATTCGCCAATTTTTTGATCTTCAAGTTTAAGTGAACAATGAGCCCCAATGGTTAATCCTTTAACGGAAATTATTTGTAATTTTCGACAAGTAGAACAATGAATGGAACAGGTAGACGGTTGAAATCTTTGTATATATTGCTTCTATATAGTCTAAGAAACATATATGCAAAGCATCCAAACAGTACAATTCGCCAATTTTTTGTTCTTCAAGTTTTAGTGAACTACGAGCCCCATTGTTAATCCTTTAACGGAAATTATTTCTAAATTTCGAAAAGTAGAACAATGAATGGAACAGGTAGATGGTTGAAATCATTGTATATATTGCTTCTATATAGTCTATGAAACATATATGCAAAGCGTCCAAACAGTACAATTCGCCAATTTTTTGTTCTTCAAGTTTAAGTGAACTACGATCCCCATTGTTAATCCTTTAACGGAAATTATTTGTAACTTTCGACAAGTAAAACAATGAATGCAACAGGTAGACGGTTGAAATATTTGTATATATTGCTTCCATATAGTCTAAGAAACATATATGCAAAGCATCCAAACAGTACCATTCGCCAATTTTTTGTTCTTCAAGTTTAAGTGAACAATGAGCCCCAATGGTTAATCCTTTAACGGATATTATTTGTAGCTTTCGACAAGTAAAACAATGAATGGAACAGGTAGACGGTTGAAATCTTTGTATATATTGCTTCTATATAGTCTAAGAAACATATATGCAAATCATCCAAACAGTACAATTCGCCAATTCTTTGATCTTCACGTTTAAGTGAACTACGAGCCCCATTGTCAATACTTTAACGGAAATTATTTGTAACTTTCGACAAGTAGAACAATGAATGGAACAGGTAGACGGTTGAAATCATTGTATATATTGCTTCTATATAGTCTAAGAAACATATATGCAAAGAATCCAAACACTACAATTCGCCAATTTTTTGTTCTTCAAGTTTAAGTGTACAACGAGCCCCATTGTTAATCCTTTAAAGGAAATTATTTGTAAATTTCGACAAGTAGAAAAATGAATGGAATAGGTAGACGGTTGAAATCATTGTATATATTGCTTCTATATAGTCTAAGAAACATATACGCAAAGAATCCAAACAGTACCATATGCCAATTTTTTGTTCTTCAAGTTTAAGTGAACTACGATCCCCATTGTTAATCCTTTAACGGAAATTGTTTGTAAATTTCGACAAGTAGAACAATGAATGGAAAAGGTAGACTGTTGAAATCATTGTATATATTGCTTCTGTATAGTCTAAGAAACATATATGCAAAGCATCCAAACAGTAGAATTCGCCAATTTTTTGATCTTCAAGTTTAAGTGAACTACGAGCCCCATTGTTAATCCTTCAAAGGAAAGTATTTGTAAATTTCGACAAGTAGAACAGTGAATGGAACAGGTAGACTGTTGAAATCATTGTATATATTGCTTCTATATAGTCTAAGAAACATATATGCAAAGCATCCAAACAGTACAACTCGCCAATTTTTTGTTCTTCAAGTTTAAGTGAACAATGAGCCCCAATGGTTAATCCTTTAACGGATATTATTTGTAGATTTCGACAAGTAAAACAATGAATAGAACAGGTAGACGGTTGAAATCTTTGTATATGTTGCTTCCATATAGTCTAAGTAACCTATAAGCAAAGCATCTAAACAGTACAATTCGCGAATTTATTGTTCTTCAAGTTTAAGTGAACAACGAGCCCCATTGATAATCATGAAAGGGAAATTATTTGTAACTTTCTACAAGTAGAACAATGAATAGTACAGGTAGACGGTTGAATTCTTTGTATATATTGCTTCCATATAGTCTAAGAAACATATATGCAAAGCATCCAATCAGTACCATTCGCCAATTTTTTGTTCTTCAAGTTTAAGTGAACAATGAGCCCCAATGGTTAATCCTTTAACGGATATTATTTGTAGCTTTCGACAAGTAAAACAATGAATGGAACAGGTAGACGGTTGAAATCTTTGTATATATTGCTTCTATATAGTCTAAGAAACATATATGCAAATCATCCAAACAGTACAATTCGCCAATTCTTTGATCTTCACGTTTAAGTGAAGTACGAGCCCCATTGTCAATACTTTAACGGAAATTATTTGTAACTTTCGACAAGTAGAACAATGAATGGAACAGGTAGACGGTTGAAATCATTGTATATATTGCTTCTATATAGTCTAAGAAACATATATGCAAAGAATCCAAACACTACAATTCGCCAATTTTTTGTTCTTCAAGTTTAAGTGTACAACGAGCCCCATTGTTAATCCTTTAAAGGAAATTATTTGTAAATTTCGACAAGTAGAAAAATGAATGGAGTAGGTAGACGGTTGAAATCATTGTATATATTGCTTCTATATAGTCTAAGAAACATATATACAAAGCATCCAAACAGTACCATTCGCCAATTTTTTGTTCTTCAAGTTTAAGTGAACTACGAGCCCCATTGTTAATACTTTAACGGAAATTATTTGTAACTTGCGACAAGTAGAACAATGAATGGAACAGGTAGACGGTTGAAATCAATGTATATATTGCTTCTATATAGTCTAAGAAACATATATGCAAAGCATCCAAACAGTACCATTCGCCAATTTCTTGTTCTTCAAGTTTAAGTGAACAATGAGCCCCAATGGTTAATCCTTTATCGGAAATTATTTGTAACATTCGACAAGTGGAACAATGAATGGAACAGGTAGACGGTTGAAATCATTGTATATATTGTTTCTATATAGTCTAAGAAACATATCTGCATATCATCCAAACAGTACAATTCGCCAATTATTTGATCTTCAAGTTTAAGTGAACTACGAGCCCCATTGTTAGTACTTTAACGGAAATTATTTGTAACTTTCGACAAGTGGAACAATGAATGGAACAGGTAGACGGTTGAAATCATTGTATATATTGCTTCCATATAGTCTAAGAAACATGTACGCAAAGCATCCAAACAGTACCATTCGCCAATTTTTTGTTCTTCAAGTTTAAGTGAACAATGAGCCCCATTGTTAATCCTTTATCGGAAATTATTTGTAACTTTCGACAAGTAGAACAATGAATGGAACAGGTAGACGGTTGAAATCATTGTATATATTGCTTCTATATAGTCTAAGAAACATATATGCAAAGCATCCAAACAGTACAATACGCCAATTTTTTGTTCTTCAAGTTTAAGTAAACTACGATCCCCATTGTTAATCCCTTAACGGAAATTATTTGTAACTTTCGACAAGTAGAACAATGAATGGAACAGGTTGACGGTTGAAATCATTGTATATATTGCTTCTATATGGTCTAAGAAACATATATGCAAAGCATCCAAACAGTACAATTCGACAATTTTTTGCTCTTCAAGTTTAAGTGAACTACGAGCCCCATTGTTAATCCTTTAAAGGAAATTATTTGTAAATTTCGGCAAGTAGAACAATGAATGGAATAGGTAGACGGTTGAAATCATTGTATATATTGCTTCTATATAGCCTAAGAAACATATATGCAAAGCATCCAAACAGTACAATTCGCCAATTTTTTGTTCTTCAAGTTTAAGTGAACAATGAGCCCCAATGGTTAATCCTTTAACGGATATTATTTGTAGATTTCGACAAGTAAAACAATGAATAGAACAGGTAGACGGTTGAAATCTTTGTATATGTTGCTTCCATATAGTCTAAGTAACCTATAAGCAAAGCATCTAAACAGTACAATTCGCGAATTTATTGTTCTTCAAGTTTAAGTGAACAACGAGCCCCATTGATAATCATG
This sequence comes from Cerceris ruficornis, assembly GCA_963989415.1. NCBI lineage: Eukaryota > Metazoa > Arthropoda > Insecta > Hymenoptera > Crabronidae > Cerceris > Cerceris ruficornis. The sequence continues at coordinate 226,888 of CAXDIW010000424.1, forward strand.
AAAGGGAAATTATTTGTAACTTTCTACAAGTAGAACAATGAATAGTACAGGTAGACGGTTGAATTCTTTGTATATATTGCTTCCATATAGTCTAAGAAACATATATGCAAAGCATCCAATCAGTACCATTCGCCAATTTTTTGTTCTTCAAGTTTAAGTGAACAATGAGCCCCAATGGTTAATCCTTTAACGGATATTATTTGTAGCTTTCGACAAGTAAAACAATGAATGGAACAGGTAGACGGTTGAAATCTTTGTATATATTGCTTCTATATAGTCTAAGAAACATATATGCAAATCATCCAAACAGTACAATTCGCCAATTCTTTGATCTTCACGTTTAAGTGAAGTACGAGCCCCATTGTCAATACTTTAACGGAAATTATTTGTAACTTTCGACAAGTAGAACAATGAATGGAACAGGTAGACGGTTGAAATCATTGTATATATTGCTTCTATATAGTCTAAGAAACATATATGCAAAGAATCCAAACACTACAATTCGCCAATTTTTTGTTCTTCAAGTTTAAGTGTACAACGAGCCCCATTGTTAATCCTTTAAAGGAAATTATTTGTAAATTTCGACAAGTAGAAAAATGAATGGAGTAGGTAGACGGTTGAAATCATTGTATATATTGCTTCTATATAGTCTAAGAAACATATATACAAAGCATCCAAACAGTACCATTCGCCAATTTTTTGTTCTTCAAGTTTAAGTGAACTACGAGCCCCATTGTTAATACTTTAACGGAAATTATTTGTAACTTGCGACAAGTAGAACAATGAATGGAACAGGTAGACGGTTGAAATCAATGTATATATTGCTTCTATATAGTCTAAGAAACATATATGCAAAGCATCCAAACAGTACCATTCGCCAATTTCTTGTTCTTCAAGTTTAAGTGAACAATGAGCCCCAATGGTTAATCCTTTATCGGAAATTATTTGTAACATTCGACAAGTGGAACAATGAATGGAACAGGTAGACGGTTGAAATCATTGTATATATTGTTTCTATATAGTCTAAGAAACATATCTGCATATCATCCAAACAGTACAATTCGCCAATTATTTGATCTTCAAGTTTAAGTGAACTACGAGCCCCATTGTTAGTACTTTAACGGAAATTATTTGTAACTTTCGACAAGTGGAACAATGAATGGAACAGGTAGACGGTTGAAATCATTGTATATATTGCTTCCATATAGTCTAAGAAACATGTACGCAAAGCATCCAAACAGTACCATTCGCCAATTTTTTGTTCTTCAAGTTTAAGTGAACAATGAGCCCCATTGTTAATCCTTTATCGGAAATTATTTGTAACTTTCGACAAGTAGAACAATGAATGGAACAGGTAGACGGTTGAAATCATTGTATATATTGCTTCTATATAGTCTAAGAAACATATATGCAAAGCATCCAAACAGTACAATACGCCAATTTTTTGTTCTTCAAGTTTAAGTAAACTACGATCCCCATTGTTAATCCCTTAACGGAAATTATTTGTAACTTTCGACAAGTAGAACAATGAATGGAACAGGTTGACGGTTGAAATCATTGTATATATTGCTTCTATATGGTCTAAGAAACATATATGCAAAGCATCCAAACAGTACAATTCGACAATTTTTTGCTCTTCAAGTTTAAGTGAACTACGAGCCCCATTGTTAATCCTTTAAAGGAAATTATTTGTAAATTTCGGCAAGTAGAACAATGAATGGAATAGGTAGACGGTTGAAATCATTGTATATATTGCTTCTATATAGCCTAAGAAACATATATGCAAAGCATCCAAACAGTACAATTCGCCAATTTTTTGTTCTTCAAGTTTAAGTAAACTACGATCCCCATTGTTAATCCCTTAACGGAAATTATTTGTAACATTCGACAAGTAGAACAATGAATGGAACACGTAGACGGTTGAAATCTTTGTATATATTGCTTCCATATAGTCTAAGAAACATGTACGCAAAGCATCCAAAAACTACCATTCGCCAATTTTTTGTTCTTCAAGTTTAAGTGAACAATGAGCCCCATTGTTAATCCTTTAACGGAAATTAATTGTAACTTTCTACAAGTAGAACAATGATTGGGACACGTAGACGGTTGAAATCTTTGTATATATTGCTTCTATATAATCTAAGAAACATATATGCAAAGCATCCAAACAGAATCATTCGCCAATTTTTTGTTCTTAAAGGTTAAGTGAACAATGAGCCCCATTGTTAATCCTTTATCGGAAATTATTTGTAACTTTCGACAAGTAGAACAATGAATGGAACAGGTAGACGGTTGAAATCTTTGTATATATTGCTTCCATCTAGTGTAAGAAACAAATATGCAAAGCATCCAAACAGTACAATTCGCCAATTTATTGTTCTTCAAGTTTAAGTGAACAACGAGCCCCATTGTTAATCCTTTAAAGGAAATTATTTGTAAATTTCGACAAGTAGAACAATGATTGGGACACGTAGACGATTAAAATCTTTGTATATATTGCTTCTATATAATCTAAGAAACATATATGCAAAGCATCCAAACAGAATCATTCGCCAATTTTTTGCTCTTCAAGTTTAAGTGAACTACGAGCCCCATTGTTAATCCTTTATCGGAAATTATTTGTAAATTTCGGCAAGTAGAACAATGAATGGAATAGGTAGACGGTTGAAATCATTGTATATATTGCTTCTATATAGTCTAAGAAACTTGTACGCAAAGCATCCAAACACTACCATTCGCCAATTTTTTGTTCTTCAAGTTTAAGTGAACAATGAGCCCCAATGGTTAATCCTTTATCGGAAATTATTTGTAAATTTCGACAAGAAGAACAATGATTGGAACACGTAGACGGTTGAAATCTTTGTATATATTGCTTCCATATAGTCTAAGAAACATGTACGCAAAGCATCCAAACAGTACAATTCGCCAATTTATTGTTCTTCAAGTTTAAGTGAACAACGAGGCCCATTGATAATCATGAAACGGAAATTATTTGTAACTTTCGACAAGAAGAACAATAAATAGAACAGGTAGACGGTTGCAATCTTTGTATATGTTGCTTCTATATAGTCTAAGGAACCTATATGCAAAGCATCTAACAGTAACATTCGCCAATTTTTTGATCTTCAAGTTTAAGTGAACAATGAGTCCCATTGTTAATCCTTTATCGGAAATTATTTCTAACTTTCGACAAGTAGAACAATGAATGGAACACGTAGACGGTTGAAATCTTTGTATATATTGCTTCTATATAGCCTAAGAAACATATATGCAAAGCATCCAAACAGTACAATTCGCCAATTTTTTGTTCTTCAAGTTTAAGTAAACTACGATCCCCATTGTTAATCCCTTAACGGATATTATTTGTAGCTTTCGACAAGTAAAACAATGAATAGAACAGGTAGACGGTTGAAATCTTTGTATATGTTGCTTCCATATAGTCTAAGTAACCTATAAGCAAAGCATCTAAACAGTACAATTCGCGAATTTATTGTTCTTCAAGTTTAAGTGAACAACGAGCCCCATTGATAATCATGAAAGGGAAATTATTTGTAACTTTCTACAAGTAGAACAATGAATAGTACAGGTAGACGGTTGAATTCTTTGTATATATTGCTTCCATATAGTCTAAGAAACATATATGCAAATCATCCAAACAGTACCATTCGCCAATTTTTTGTTCTTCAAGTTTAAGTGAACAATGAGCCCCAATGGTTAATCCTTTAACGGATATTATTTGTAGCTTTCGACAAGTAAAACAATGAATGGAACAGGTAGACGGTTGAAATCTTTGTATATATTGCTTCTATATAGTCTAAGAAACATATATGCAAATCATCCAAACAGTACAATTCGCCAATTCTTTGATCTTCACGTTTAAGTGAACTACGAGCCCCATTGTCAATACTTTAACGGAAATTATTTGTAACTTTCGACAAGTAGAACAATGAATGGAACGGGTAGACGGTTGAAATCATTGTATATATTGCTTCTATATAGTCTAAGAAACATATATGCAAAGAATCCAAACACTACAATTCGCCAATTTTTTGTTCTTCAAGTTTAAGTGTACAACGAGCCCCATTGTTAATTCTTTAAAGGAGATTATTTGTAAATTTCGACAAGTAGAAAAATGAATGGAATAGGTAGACGGTTGAAATCATTGTATATATTGCTTCTATATAGTCTAAGAAACATATATACAAAGCATCCAAACAGTACCATTCGCCAATTTTTTGTTCTTCAAGTTTAAGTGAACTACGAGCCCCATTGTTAATACTTTAACGGAAATTATTTGTAACTTGCGACAAGTAGAACAATGAATGGAACAGGTAGACGGTTGAAATCAATGTATATATTGCTTCTATATAGTCTAAGAATCATATATGCAAAGCGTCCAAACAGTACAATTCGCCAATTTTTTGCTCTTCAAGTTTAAGTGAACTACGAGCCCCATTGTTAATACTTTAAAGGAAATTATTTGTAAATTTCGGCAAGTAGAAGAATGAATGGAATAGGTAGACGGTTGAAATCATTGTATATATTGCTTCTATATAGTCTAAGAAACATATATGCAAAGCATCCAAACAGTACAATTCGCCAATTTATTGTTCTTCAAGTTTAAGTAAACTACGATCCCCATTGTTAATCCCTTAACGGAAATTATTTGTAACTTTCGACAAGTAGAACAATGAATGGAACAGGTAGACGGTTGAAATCATTGTATATATTGCTTCTATATAGTCTAAGAAACATATATGCAAAGCATCCAAACAGTACAATTCGCCAATTTTTTGTTCTTCAAGTTTAAGTATACTACGATCCCCATTGTTAATCCCTTAACGGAAATTATTTGTAACTTTCGACAAGTAGAACAATGAATGGAACAGGTAGACGGTTGAAATCATTGTATATATTTCTTCTATATAGTCTAAGAAACATATATGCAAAGCATCCAAACAGTACAATTCGACAATTTTTTGCTCTTCAAGTTTAAGTGAACTACGAGCCCCATTGTTAATCCTTTAAAGGAAATTATTTGTAAATTTCGACAAGTAGAACAATGAATGGAACAGGTAGACGGTTGAAATCTTTGTATATATTGCTTCTATATAGTCTAAGAAACATATATGCAAAGCATCCAAACAGTACAATTCGCCAATTTTTTGTTCTTCAAGTTTAAGTGAACAATGAGCCCCAATGGTTAATCCTTTATCGGAAATTATTTGTAAATTTCGACAAGTAGAACAATGAATGGAACAGGTAGCCGATTGAAATCTTTGTATATATTGCTTCTATATAGTCTAATAAACATATATGCAAAGCATCCAAACAGTACAATTCGCCAATTTATTGTTCTTCAAGTTTAAGTAAACTACGATCCCCATTGTTAATCCCTTAACGGAAATTATTTGTAACTTTCGACAAGTAGAACAATGAATGGAACAGGTAGACGGTTGAAATCATTGTATATATTGCTTCTATATAGTCTAAGAAACATATATGCAAAGCATCCAAACAGTACAATTCGCCAATTTTTTGTTCTTCAAGTTTAAGTAAACTACGATCGCCATTGTTAATCCCTTAACGGAAATTATTTGTAACTTTCGACAAGTAGAACAATGAATGGAACAGGTAGACGGTTGAAATCATTGTATATATTGCTTCTATATAGTCTAAGAAACATATATGCCAAGCATCCAAACAGTACAATTCGCCAATTTTTTGTTCTTCAAGTTTAAGTAAACTGCGATCGCCATTGTTAATCCCTTAACGGAAATTATTTGTAACTTTCGACAAGTAGAACAATGAATGGAACAGGTAGACGGTTGAAATCATTGTATATATTGCTTCTATATAGTCTAAGAAACATATATGCAAAGCATCCAAACAGTACAATTCGCCACTTTTTTGTTCTTCAAGTTTAAGTGAACAACGAGCCCCATTGTTAATCCTTTAAAGGAAATTATTTGTAAATTTCGACAAGTAGAACAATGATTGGTACACGTAGACGGTTGAAATCTTTGTATATATTGCTTCTATATAGTCTAAGAAACACATATGCAAAGCATCCAAACAGTACCATTCGCCAATTTTTTGTTCTTCAAGTTTAAGTGAACAATGAGCCCCATTGTTAATCCCTTAACGGAAATTATTTGTAACTTTCGACAAGTAGAACAATGAATGGAACAGGTAGACGGTTGAAATCTTTGTATATATTGCTTCTATATAGTCTAAGAAACATATATGCAAAGCATCCAAACAGTACAATTCGCCAATTTTTTGTTCTTCAAGTTTAAGTGAACAATGAGCCCCAATGGTTAATCCTTTATCGGAAATTATTTGTAAATTTCGACAAGTAGAACAATGAATGGAACAGGTAGCCGGTTGAAATCTTTGTATATATTGCTTCTATATAGTCTAATAAACATATATGCAAAGCATCCAAACAGTACAATTCGCCAATTTATTGTTCTTCAAGATTAAGTAAACTACGATCCCCATTGTTAATCCCTTAACGGAAATTATTTGTAACTTTCGACAAGTAGAACAATGAATGGAACAGGTAGACGGTTGAAATCATTGTATATATTGCTTCTATATAGTCTAAGAAACATATATGCAAAGCATCCAAACAGTACAATTCGCCAATTTTTTGTTCTTCAAGTTTAAGTAAACTACGATCGCCATTGTTAATCCCTTAACGGAAATTATTTGTAACTTTCGACAAGTAGAACAATGAATGGAACAGGTAGACGGTTGAAATCATTGTATATATTGCTTCTATATAGTCTAAGAAACATATATGCAAAGCATCCAAACAGTACAATTCGCCAATTTTTTGTTCTTCAAGTTTAAGTAAACTACGATCCCCATTGTTAATCCCTTAACGGAAATTATTTGTAACATTCGACAAGTAGAACAATGAATGGAACAGGTAGACGGTTGAAATCATTGTATATATTGCTTCTATATAGTCTAAGAAACATATATGCAAAGCATCCAAACAGTACAATTCGACAATTTTTTGCTCTTCAAGTTTAAGTGAACTACGAGCCCCATTGTTAATCCTTTAAAGGAAATTATTTGTAAATTTGGGCAAGTAGAACAATGAATGGAATAGGTAGACGGTTGAAATCATTGTATATATTGCTTCTATATAGTCTAAGAAACATATATGCAAAGCATCCAAACAGTACAATTCGCCAATTTTTTGTTCTTCAAGTTTAAGTAAACTACGATCCCCATTGTTAATCCCTTAACGGAAATTATTTGTAAATTTCGACAAGTAGAACAATGAATGGAACAGGTAGCCGGTTGAAATCTTTGTATATATTGCTTCTATATAGTCTAATAAACATATATGCAAAGCATCCAAACAGTACAATTCGCCAATTTATTGTTCTTCAAGATTAAGTAAACTACGATCCCCATTGTTAATCCCTTAACGGAAATTATTTGTAACTTTCGACAAGTAGAACAATGAATGGAACAGGTAGACGGTTGAAATCATTGTATATATTGCTTCTATATAGTCTAAGAAACATATATGCAAAGCATCCAAACAGTACAATTCGCCAATTTTTTGTTCTTCAAGTTTAAGTAAACTACGATCGCCATTGTTAATCCCTTAACGGAAATTATTTGTAACTTTCGACAAGTAGAACAATGAATGGAACAGGTAGACGGTTGAAATCATTGTATATATTGCTTCTATATAGTCTAAGAAACATATATGCAAAGCATCCAAACAGTACAATTCGCCAATTTTTTGTTCTTCAAGTTTAAGTAAACTACGATCCCCATTGTTAATCCCTTAACGGAAATTATTTGTAACATTCGACAAGTAGAACAATGAATGGAACAGGTAGACGGTTGAAATCATTGTATATATTGCTTCTATATAGTCTAAGAAACATATATGCAAAGCATCCAAACAGTACAATTCGACAATTTTTTGCTCTTCAAGTTTAAGTGAACTACGAGCCCCATTGTTAATCCTTTAAAGGAAATTATTTGTAAATTTGGGCAAGTAGAACAATGAATGGAATAGGTAGACGGTTGAAATCATTGTATATATTGCTTCTATATAGTCTAAGAAACATATATGCAAAGCATCCAAACAGTACAATTCGCCAATTTTTTGTTCTTCAAGTTTAAGTAAACTACGATCCCCATTGTTAATCCCTTAACGGAAATTATTTGTAACTTTCGACAAGTAGAACAATGAATGGAACAGGTAGACGGTTGAAATCATTGTATATATTTCTTCTATATAGTCTAAGAAACATATATGCAAAGCATCCAAACAGTACAATTCGACAATTTTTTGCTCTTCAAGTTTAAGTGAACTACGAGCACCATTGTTAATCCTTTAAAGGAAATTATTTGTAAATTTCGGCAAGTAGAACAATGAATGGAATAGGTAGACGGATGAAATCATTGTATATATTGCTTCTATATAGTCTAAGAAACATATATGCAAAGCATCCAAACAGTACAATTCGCCAATTTTTTGTTCTTCAAGTTTAAGTAAACTACGATCCCCATTGTTAATCTCTTAACGGAAATTATTTGTAACATTCGACAAGTAGAACAATGAATGGAACAGGTAGACGGTTGAAATCATTGTATATATTGCTTCTATATAGTCTAAGAAACATATATGCAAAGCATCCAAACAGTACAATTCGCCAATTTTTTGTTCTTCAAGTTTAAGTAAACTACGATCCCCATTGTTAATCCCTTAACGGAAATTATTTGTAACTTTCGACAAGTAGAACAATGAATGGAACAGGTAGACGGTTGAAATCATTGTATATATTGCTTCTATATAGTCTAAGAAACATATATGCAAAGCATCCAAACAGTACCATTCGCCAATTTTTTGTTCTTCAAGTTTAAGTAAACTACGATCCCCATTGTTAATCCCTTAAAGGAAATTATTTGTAACATTCGACAAGTAGAACAATGAATGGAACAGGTAGACGGTTGAAATCATTGTATATATTGCTTCTATATAGTCTAAGAAACATATATGCAAAGCATCCAAACAGTACAATTCGCCAATTTTTTGTTCTTCAAGTTTAAGTAAACTACGATCGCCATTGTTAATCCCTTAACGGAAATTATTTGTAACTTTCGACAAGTAGAACAATGAATGGAACAGGTAGACGGTTGAAATCATTGTATATATTGCTTCTATATAGTCTAAGAAACATATATGCAAAGCATCCAAACAGTACAATTCGCCAATTTTTTGTTCTTCAAGTTTAAGTAAACTACGATCCCCATTGTTAATCCCTTAACGGAAATTATTTGTAACATTCGACAAGTAGAACAATGAATGGAACAGGTAGACGATTGAAATCATTGTATATATTGCTTCTATATAGTCTAAGAAACATATATGCAAAGCATCCAAACAGTACAATTCGACAATTTTTTGCTCTTCAAGTTTAAGTGAACTACGAGCCCCATTGTTAATCCTTTAAAGGAAATTATTTGTAAATTTGGGCAAGTAGAACAATGAATGGAATAGGTAGACGGTTGAAATCATTGTATATATTGCTTCTATATAGTCTAAGAAACATATATGCAAAGCATCCAAACAGTACAATTCGCCAATTTTTTGTTCTTCAAGTTTAAGTAAACTACGATCCCCATTGTTAATCCCTTAACGGAAATTATTTGTAACTTTCGACAAGTAGAACAATGAATGGAACAGGTAGACGGTTGAAATCATTGTATATATTTCTTCTATATAGTCTAAGAAACATATATGCAAAGCATCCAAACAGTACAATTCGACAATTTTTTGCTCTTCAAGTTTAAGTGAACTACGAGCACCATTGTTAATCCTTTAAAGGAAATTATTTGTAAATTTCGGCAAGTAGAACAATGAATGGAATAGGTAGACGGATGAAATCATTGTATATATTGCTTCTATATAGTCTAAGAAACATATATGCAAAGCATCCAAACAGTACAATTCGCCAATTTTTTGTTCTTCAAGTTTAAGTAAACTACGATCCCCATTGTTAATCCCTTAACGGAAATTATTTGTAACATTCGACAAGTAGAACAATGAATGGAACAGGTAGACGGTTGAAATCATTGTATATATTGCTTCTATATAGTCTAAGAAACATATATGCAAAGCATCCAAACAGTACAATTCGCCAATTTTTTGTTCTTCAAGTTTAAGTAAACTATGATCCCCATTGTTAATCCCTTAACGGAAATTATTTGTAACTTTCGACAAGTAGAACAATGAATGGAACAGGTAGACGGTTGAAATCATTGTATATATTGCTTCTATATAGTCTAAGAAACATATATGCAAAGCATCCAAACAGTACCATTCGCCAATTTTTTGTTCTTCAAGTTTAAGTAAACTACGATCCCCATTGTTAATCCCTTAAAGGAAATTATTTGTAACATTCGACAAGTAGAACAATGAATGGAACAGGTAGACGGTTGAAATCATTGTATATATTGCTTCTATATAGTCTAAGAAACATATATGCAAAGCATCCAAACAGTACAATTCGCCAATTTTTTGTTCTTCAAGTTTAAGTGAACAATGAGCCCCTTTGTTAATCCTTTAAAGGAAATTATTTGTAACTTTCGACAAGTAGAACAATGAATGGAACAGGTAGACGGTTGAAATCATTGTATATATTGCTTCTATATAGTATAAGAAACATATATGCAAAGCATCCAAACAGTACCATTCGCCAATTTTTTGTTCTTCAAGTTTAAGTGAACAATGAGCCCCATTGTTAATCCTTTATCGGAAATTATTTGTCACTTTCGACAAGTAGAACAATGAATGGAACAGGTAGACGGTTGAAATCTTTGTATATATTGCTTCTATATAGTCTAAGAAACATATATGCAAAGCATCCAAACAGTACCATTCGCCAATTTTTTGTTCTTTAAGTTTAAGTGAACAATGAGCCCCATTGTTAATCCTTTATCGGAAATTATTTGTAACTTTCGACAAGTAGAACAATGAATGGAACAGGTAGACGGTTGAAATCTTTGTATATATTGCTTCTATATAGTCTAAGAAACATATATGCAAAGCATCCAAACAGTACCATTCGCCAATTTTTTGTTCTTCAAGTTTAAGTAAACTACGATCCCCATTGTTAATCCCTTAACGGAAATTATTTGTAACATTCGACAAGTAGAACAATGAATGGAACAGGTAGACGGTTGAAATCATTGTATATATTGCTTCTATATAGTCTAAGAAACATATATGCAAAGCATCCAAACAGTACAATTCGCCAATTTATTGTTCTTCAAGTTTAAGTAAACTACGATCCCCATTGTTAATCCATTAACGGAAATTATTTGTAACTTTCGACAAGTAGAACAATGAATGGAACAGGTAGACGGTTGAAATCATTGTATATATTGCTTCTATATAGTCTAAGAAACTTATATGCAAATCATCCAAACAGTACAATTCGCCAATTTTTTGTTCTTCAAGTTTAATTAAACTACGATCCCCATTGTTAATCCCTTAACGGAAATTATTTGTAACTTTCGACAAGTAGAACAATGAATGGAACAGGTAGACGGTTGAAATCATTGTATATATTGCTTCTATATAGTCTAAGAAACATATATGCAAAGCATCCAAACAGTACAATTCGCCAATTTATTGTTCTTCAAGTTTAAGTAAACTACGATCCCCATTGTTAATCCATTAACGGAAATTATTTGTAACTTTCGACAAGTAGAACAATGAATGGAACAGGTAGACGGTTGAAATCATTGTATATATTGCTTCTATATAGTCTAAGAAACATATATGCAAAGCATCCAAACAGTACAATTCGCCAATTTTTTGTTCTTCAAGTTTAATTAAACTACGATCCCCATTTTTAATCCCTTAACGGAAATTATTTGTAACTTTCGACAAGTAGAACAATGAATGGAACAGGTAGACGGTTGAAATCATTGTATATATTGCTTCTATATAGTCTAAGAAACATATATGCAAAGCATCCAAACAGTACAATTCGCCAATTTTTTGTTCTTCAAGTTTAAGTAAACTACGATCCCCATTGTTAATCCCTTAACGGAAATTATTTGTAACTTTCGACAAGTAGAGCAATGAATGGAACAGGTAGACGGTTGAAATCATTGTATATATTGCTTCTATATAGTCTAAGAAACATATATGCAAAGCATCCAAACAGTACAATTCGCCAATTTTTTGTTCTTCAAGTTTAAGTAAACTACGATCCCCATTGTTAATCCCTTAACGGAAATTATTTGTAACATTCGACAAGTAGAACAATGAATGGAACAGGTAGACGGTTGAAATCATTGTATATATTGCTTCTATATAGTCTAAGAAACATATATGCAAAGCATCCAAACAGTGCCATTCGCCAATTTTTTGTTCTTCAAGTTTAAGTGAACAATGAGCCCCATTGTTAATCCTTTATCGGAAATTATTTGTAACTTTCGACAAGTAGAACAATGAATGGAACAGGTAGACGGTTGAAATCTTTGTATATATTGCTTCTATATAGTCTAAGAAACATATATGCAAAGCATCCAAACAATACCATTCGCCAATTTTTTGTTCTTCAAGTTTAAGTAAACTACGATCCCCATTGTTAATCCCTTAACGGAAATTATTTGTAACATTCGACAAGTAGAACAATGAATGGAACAGGTAGACGGTTGAAATCATTGTATATATTGCTTCTATATAGTCTAAGAAACATATATGCAAAGCATCCAAACAGTACAATACGCCAATTTTTTGTTCTTCAAGTTTAAGTGAACAATGAGCCCCATTGTTAATCCTTTAAAGGAAATTATTTGTAACTTTCGACAAGTAGAACAATGAATGGAACAAGTAGACGGTTGAAATCTTTGTATATATTGCTTCTATATAGTCTAAGAAACATATATGCAAAGCATCCAAACTGTACAATTCGCCAATTTTTTGTTCTTCAAGTTTAAGTGAACAATGAGCCCCAATGGTTAATCCTTTATCGGTAATTATTTGTAACTTTCGACAAGTAGAACAATGAATGGAACAGGTAGACGGTTGAAATCCTTGTATATATTGCTTCCATATAGTCTAAGAAACATGTACGCAAAGCATCCAAACAGTACCATTCGCCAATTTTTTGTCCTTCAAGTTTAAGTGAACAATGAGCCCCATTGTTAATCCTTTATCGGAAATTATTTGTAACTTTCGACAGGTAGAACAATGAATGGAACAGGTAGACGGTTGAAATCTTTGTATATATTGCTTCTATATAGTCTAAGAAACATATATGCAAAGCATCCAAACAGTACAATTCGCCAATTTTTTGTTCTTCAAGTTTAAGTGAACAATGAGCCCCAATGGTTAATCCTTTATCGGTAATTATTTGTAACTTTCGACAAGTAGAACAATGAATGGAACAGGTAGACGGTTGTAATCATTGTATATATTGCTTCTATATAGTCTAAGAAACATATATGCAAAGCATCCAAACAGTACAATTCGCCAATTTTTTGTTCTTCAAGTTTAAGTGAACAATGAGCCCCATTGTTAATCCTTTAAAGGAAATTATTTGTAACTTTCGACAAGTAGAACAATGAATGGAACATGTAGACGGTTGAAATCTGTGTATATATTGCTTCTATATAGTCTAAGAAACATATATGCAAAGCATCCAAACAGTACAATTCGACAATTTTTTGCTCTTCAAGTTTAAGTGAACTACGAGCCCCATTGTTAATCCTTTAAAGGAAATTATTTGTAAATTTCGGCAAGTAGAACAATGAATGGAATAGGTAGCCGGTTGAAATCATTGTATATATTGCTTCTATATAGTCTAAGAAACATATATGCAAAGCATCCAAACAGTACAATTCGCCAATTTTTTGTTCTTCAAGTTTAAGTAAACTACGATCCCCATTGTTAATCCCTTAACGGAAATTATTTGTAACATTCGACAAGTAGAACAATGAATGGAACAGGTAGACTGTTGAAATCATTGTATATATTGCTTCTATATAGTCTAAGAAACATATATGCAAAGTATCTAAACAGTACAATTCGCCAATTTTTTGTTCTTCAAGTTTAAGTAAACTACGATCCCCATTGTTAATCCCTTAACGGAAATTATTTGTAACTTTCGACAAGTAGAACAATGAATGGAACAGGTAGACGGTTGAAATCATTGTATATATTTCTTCTATATAGTCTAAGAAACATATATGCAAAGCATCCAAACAGTACAATTCGACAATTTTTTGCTCTTCAAGTTTAAGTGAACTACGAGCCCCAATGTTAATCCTTTAAAGGAAATTATTTGTACATTTCGACAAGTGAACAATGATTGGAACACGTAGACGGTTGAAATCTTTGTATATATTGCTTCCATATAGTCTAAGAAACATGTACGCAAAGCATCCAAACAGTACCATTCGCCAATTTTTTGTTCTTCAAGTTTAAGTGAACAATGAGCCCCAATGGTTAATCCTTCAACGGAAATTATTTGTAACTTTCGACAAGTAGAACAATGAATGGAACAGGTAGACGGTTGAAATCTTTTTATATATTGCTTCTATATAGTCTAAGAAACATATATGCAAAGCGTCCAAACAGTACAATTCGCCAATTATTTGATCTTCAAGTTTAAGTGAACAATGAGCCCCATTGTTAATCCCTTAACGGAAATTATTTGTATCTTTCGACAAGTAGAACAATGAATGGAACAGGTAGACGGTTGAAATCATTGTATATATTGCTTCTATATAGTCTAAGAAACATATATGCAAAGCATCCAAACAGTACCATTCGCCAATTTTTTGTCCTTCAAGTTTAAGTGAACAATGAGCCCCATTGTTAATCCTTTATCGGAAATTATTTGTAACTTTCGACAGGTAGAACAATGAATGGAACAGGTAGACGGTTGAAATCTTTGTATATATTGCTTCTATATAGTCTAAGAAACATATATGCAAAGCATCCAAACAGTACAATTCGCCAATTTTTTGTTCTTCAAGTTTAAGTGAACAATGAGCTCAATGGTTAATCCTTTATCGGTAATTATTTGTAACTTTCGACAAGTAGAACAATGAATGGAACAGGTAGACGGTTGAAATCATTGTATATATTGCTTCTATATAGTCTAAGAAACATATATGCAAAGCATCCAAACAGTACAATTCGCCAATTTTTTGTTCTTCAAGTTTAAGTGAACAATGAGCCCCATTGTTAATCCTTTAAAGGAAATTATTTGTAACTTTCGACAAGTAGAACAATGAATGGAACATGTAGACGGTTGAAATCTGTGTATATATTGCTTCTATATAGTCTAAGAAACATATATGCAAAGCATCCAAACAGTACAATTCGACAATTTTTTGCTCTTCAAGTTTAAGTGAACTACGAGCCCCATTGTTAATCCTTTAAAGGAAATTATTTGTAAATTTCGGCAAGTAGAACAATGAATGGAATAGGTAGACGGTTGAAATCATTGTATATATTGCTTCTATATAGTCTAAGAAACATATATGCAAAGCATCCAAACAGTACAATTCGCCAATTTTTTGTTCTTCAAGTTTAAGTAAACTACGATCCCCATTGTTAATCCCTTAACGGAAATTATTTGTAACATTCGACAAGTAGAACAATGAATGGAACAGGTAGACGGTTGAAATCATTGTATATATTGCTTCTATATAGTCTAAGAAACATATATGCAAAGTATCTAAACAGTACAATTCGCCAATTTTTTGTTCTTCAAGTTTAAGTAAACTACGATCCCCATTGTTAATCCCTTAACGGAAATTATTTGTAACTTTCGACAAGTAGAACAATGAATGGAACAGGTAGACGGTTGAAATCATTGTATATATTTCTTCTATATAGTCTAAGAAACATATATGCAAAGCATCCAAACAGTACAATTCGACAATTTTTTGCTCTTCAAGTTTAAGTGAACTACGAGCCCCAATGTTAATCCTTTAAAGGAAATTATTTGTACATTTCGACAAGTGAACAATGATTGGAACACGTAGACGGTTGAAATCTTTGTATATATTGCTTCCATATGGTCTAAGAAACATGTACGCAAAGCATCCAAACAGTACCATTCGCCAATTTTTTGTTCTTCAAGTTTAAGTGAACAATGAGCCCCAATGGTTAATCCTTCAACGGAAATTATTTGTAACTTTCGACAAGTAGAACAATGAATGGAACAGGTAGACGGTTGAAATCATTGTATATATTGCTTCTATATAGTCTAAGAAACATATATGCAAAGCATCCAAACAGTACAATTCGCCAATTTTTTGTTCTTCAAGTTTAAGTAAACTACGATCCCCATTGTTAATCCCTTAACGGAAATTATTTGTAACATTCGACAAGTAGAACAATGAATGGAACAGGTAGACGGTTGAAATCATTGTATATATTGCTTCTATATAGTCTAAGAAACATATATGCAAAGCATCCAAACAGTACAATTCGCCAATTTTTTGTTCTTCAAGTTTAAGTGAACAATGAGCCCCATTGTTAATCCTTTAAAGGAAATTATTTGTAACTTTCGACAAGTAGAACAATGAATGGAACAGGTAGACGGTTGAAATCTTTGTATATATTCCTTCTATATAGTATAAGAAACATATATGCAAAGCATCCAAACAGTACCATTCGCGAATTTTTTGATCTTCAAGTTTAAGTGAACAATGAGCCCCATTGTTAATCCCTTAACGGAAATTATTTGTATCTTTCGACAAGTAGAACAATGAATGGAACAGGTAGACGGTTGAAATCATTGTATATATTGCTTCTATATAGTCTAAGAAACATATATGCAAAGCATCCAAACAGTACCATTCGCCAATTTTTTGTCCTTCAAGTTTAAGTGAACAATGAGCCCCATTGTTAATCCTTTATCGGAAATTATTTGTAACTTTCGACAGGTAGAACAATGAATGGAACAGGTAGACGGTTGAAATCTTTGTATATATTGCTTCTATATAGTCTAAGAAACATATATGCAAAGCATCCAAACAGTACAATTCGCCAATTTTTTGTTCTTCAAGTTTAAGTGAACAATGAGCCCCAATGGTTAATCCTTTATCGGTAATTATTTGTAACTTTCGACAAGTAGAACAATGAATGGAACAGGTAGACGGTTGAAATCATTGTATATATTGCTTCTATATAGTCTAAGAAACATATATGCAAAGCATCCAAACAGTACAATTCGCCAATTTTTTGTTCTTCAAGTTTAAGTGAACAATGAGCCCCATTGTTAATCCTTTAAAGGAAATTATTTGTAACTTTCGACTAGTAGAACAATGAATGGAACATGTAGACGGTTGAAATCTGTGTATATATTGCTTCTATATAGTCTAAGAAACATATATGCAAAGCATCCAAACAGTACAATTCGACAATTTTTTGCTCTTCAAGTTTAAGTGAACTACGAGCCCCATTGTTAATCCTTTAAAGGAAATTATTTGTAAATTTCGGCAAGTAGAACAATGAATGGAATAGGTAGACGGTTGAAATCATTGTATATATTGCTTCTATATAGTCTAAGAAACATATATGCAAAGCATCCAAACAGTACAATTCGCCAATTTTTTGTTCTTCAAGTTTAAGTAAACTACGATCCCCATTGTTAATCCCTTAACGGAAATTATTTGTAACATTCGACAAGTAGAACAATGAATGGAACAGGTAGACGGTTGAAATCATTGTATATATTGCTTCTATATAGTCTAAGAAACATATATGCAAAGCATCCAAACAGTGCCAATCGCCAATTTTTTGTTCTTCAAGTTTAAGTGAACAATGAGCCCCATTGTTAATCCTATATCGGAAATTATTTGTACATTTCGACAAGTGAACAATGATTGGAACACGTAGACGGTTGAAATCTTTGTATATATTGCTTCCATATAGTCTAAGAAACATATATGCAAAGCATCCAAACAGTACAATTCGCCAATTTATTGTTCTTCAAGTTTAAGAGAACAACTAGCCCCGTTGTTAATCCTTTAAAGGAAATTATTTGTACATTTCGACAAGTGAACAATGATTGGAACACGTAGAAGGTTGAAATCTTTGTATATATTGCTTCCATATAGTCTAAGAAACATGTACGCAAAGCATCCAAACAGTACCATTCGCCAATTTTTTGTTCTTCAAGTTTAAGTGAACAATGAGCCCCAATAGTTAATCCTTCAACGGAAATTATTTGTAACTTTCGACAAGTAGAACAATGAATGGAACAGGTAGATGGTTGAAATCTTTGTATATATTGCTTCTATATAGTCTAAGAAACATATATGCAAAGCGTCCAAACAGTACAATTCGCCAATTATTTGATCTTCAAGTTTAAGTGAACTACGAGCCCCATTGTTAGTACTTTAACGGAAATTATTTGTAACTTGCGACAAGTAGAACATTGAATGGAACAGGTAGCCGGTTGAAATCTTTGTATATATTGCTTCTATATAGTCTAAGAAACATATATGCAAAGCATCCAAACAGTACAATTCGCCAATTTTTTTGTTCTTCAAGTTTAAGTGAACTACGAGCCCAATTGTTAATCCTTTATCGGAAATTATTTGTAACTTTCGACAAGTAGAACAATGAATGGAACAGGTAGACGGTTGAAATCTTTGTAAATATTGCTTCTATATAGTCTAAGAAACATATATGCAAAGCATCCGAACAGTACAATTCGCCAATTTTTTGTTCATCAAGTTTAAGTGAACAACAAGCCCCATTGATAATCATGAAACGGAAATTATTTGTAACTTTCTACAAGTAGAACAATGAATAGAACTGGTAGACGGTTGAAATATTTGTATATATTGCTTCTATATAGTCTAAGAAACATATATGCAAAGCATCCAAGCAGTACCATTCGCCAATTTTTTGTTCATCAAGTTTAAGTGAACAACGAGCCCCATTGTTAATCCTTTAAAGGAAATTATTTGTAAATTTCGACAAGTAGAACAATGATTGCAACGCGTAGACGGTTGAAATCTTTGTATATATTGCTTCCATATAGTCTAAGAAACATGTACGCATAGCATCCAAACAGTACCATTCGCCAATTTTTTGGTCTTCAACTTTAAGTGAACAATGAGCCCCAATGGTTAATCCTTTATCGGAAATTATTTGTAACTTTCGACAAGTTGAACAATGATTGGAACACGTAGACGGTTGAAATCTTTGTATATACTGCTTCCAAATAGTCTAAGAAACATGTACGCAAAGCATCCAAACAGTACCATTCGCCAATTTTTTGTTCTTCAAGTTTAAGTGAACAATGAGCCCCAATGGTTAATCCTTTATCGGAAATTATTTGTAATTTTCGATAAGTAGAACAAAGAATGGAACATGTAAACGGTTGAAATCTTTCGATATATTGCTTCTATATAGTCTAAGAAACATGTACGCAAAGCATCCAAACAGTACCATTCGCCAATTTTTTGTTCTTCAAGTTTAAGTGAACAATGAGCCCCATTGTTACTCCTTTATCGGAAATTATTTGTAACTTTCGACAAGTAGAACAATGAATGGAACAGGTAGACGATTGAAATCTTTTTATATATTGCTTCTATATAGTCTATGAAACATATATGCAAAGCATCCAAACAGTACCATTCGCCAATTTTTTGTTCTTCAAGGTTAAGTGAACAATGAGCCCGATTGTTAATACTTTATCGGAAATTATTTGTAAATTTCGACAAGTAGAACAATGATTGGAACACGTGGACGGTTGAAATCTTTGTATATATTGCTTCCATATAGTCTAAGAAACATATATGCAAAGCATCCAAACAGTACAATTCGCCAATTTTTTGTTCTTCAAGTTTAAGTGAACAATGAGCCCCAATGGTTAATCCTTTATCGGAAATTATTTGTAACTTTCGACAAGTAGAACAATGAATGGAACAGGTAGACGGTTGAAATCTTTGTATATATTGCTTCTATATAGTCTAAGAAACATATATGCAAAGCATCCAAACAGTACAATTCGCCAATTTATTGTTCTTCAAGTTTAAGTGAACAACGAGCCCCATTGTTCATCCTTTAAAGGAAATTATTTGTATCTTTCGACAAGTAGAACAATGAATGGAACAGGTAGACGGTTGAAATCTTTGTATATATTGCTTCTATATAGTCTAAGAAACATATATGCAAAGCATCCAAACAGTACGATTCGCCAATTTTTTGTTCTTCAAGTTTAAGTGAACAACGAGCCCCATTGATAATCATGAAAAGGAAATTATTTGTAACTTTCTACAAGTATAACAATGAATAGAACAGGTAGACGGTTGAAATCTTTCTATATATTGCTTCTATATAGTCTAAGAAACATATATGCAAAGCATCCATACAGTACAATTCGCCAATTTTTTGTTTTTCAAGTTTAAGTGAACTACGAGCCCCATTGTTAATACTTTAACGGAAATTAATTGTAATTTTCTACAATTAGAACAATGAATGGATCAGGTAGACGGTTGAAATCATTGTATATGTTACATCTATATAGTCTAAGAAACATATATGCAAAGCACCCAAACAGTACCATTCGCCAATTTTTTGTTCTTCAAGTTTAAGTGAACTACGAGCCCCATTGTTAATCCATCAACGGAAATTATGTGTAACTTTCGACAAGTAGAACAATGAATGGAACAGGTAGACGGTTGAAATCATTGTATATATTGCTTCTATATAGTCTAAGAAACATATATGCAAAGCATCCAAACAGTACCATTCGCGAATTTATTGTTCTTCAAGTTTAAGTGAACAACGAGCCCCATTGATAATAATGAAAGGGAAATTATTTATAAATTTCGACAAGTAGAACAATGATTGGAACAGGTAGACGGGTGAAATCCTTCTATATATTGCTTCTATATAGTCTAAGAAACATATATGCAAAGCATCCAAACAGTACAATTCGCCAATTTTTTTGTTCTTCAAGTTTAAGTGAACTACGAGCCCCATTGTTAATCCTTTATCGGAAATTATTTGTAACTTTCGACAAGTAGAACAATGAATGGAACAGGTAGACGGTTGAAAACTTTGTATATATTGCTTCTATATAGTCTAAGAAACATGTACGCAAAGCTTCCAAACAGTACCATTCGCCAATTTTTTGTTCCTCAAGTTTAAGTGAACAATGAGCCCCATTGTTAATCCTTTATCGGAAATTATTTGTAACTTTCGACAAGTAGAACAATGAATGGAACAGGTAGACGGTTGAAATCTTTGTAAATATTGCTTCTATATAGTCTAAGAAACATATATGCAAAGCATCCAAACAGTACAATTCGCCAATTTTTTGTTCATCAAGTTTAAGTGAACAACAAGCCCCATTGATAATCATGAAACGGAAATTATTTGTAACTTTCTACAAGTAGAACAATGAATAGAACTGGTAGACGGTTGAAATATTTGTATATATTGCTTCTATATAGTCTAAGAAACATATATGCAAAGCATCCAAACAGTACCATTCGCCAATTTTTTGTTCATCAAGTTTAAGTGAACAACGAGCCCCATTGTTAATCCTTTAAAGGAAATTATTTGTAAATTTCGACAAGTAGAACAATGATTGGAACACGTAGACGGTTGAAATCTTTGTATATATTGCTTCCATATAGTCTAAGAAACATGTACGCATAGCATCCAAACAGTACCATTCGCCAATTTTTTGGTCTTCAACTTTAAGTGAACAATGAGCCCCAATGGTTAATCCTTTATCGGAAATTATTTGTAACTTTCGACAAGTTGAACAATGAATGGAACAGGTAGACGGTTGAAATCATTGTATATATTGCTTCTATATAGTCTAAGAAACATATCTGCATATCATCCAAACAGTACAATTCGCCAATTATTTGATATTCAAGTTTAAATGAACTACGAGCCCCATTGTTAATACTTTAACGGAAATTATTTGTAACTTGCGACAAGTAGAACAATGATTGGAACACGTAGACGGTTGAAATCTTTGTATATATTGCTTCCATATAGTCTAAGAAACTTGTACGCAAAGCATCCAAACAGTACCATTCGCCATTTTTTTGTTCTTCAAGTTTAAGTGAACAATGAGCCCCAATGGTTAATCCTTTATCGGAAATTATTTGTAACTTTCGACAAGTAGAACAATGTATGGATCAGGTAGACGGTTGAAATCTTTGTATATATTGCTTCTATATAGTCTAATAAACTTATATGCAAAGCATCCAAACAGTACCATTCGCCAATTTTTTGTTCATCAAGTTTAAGTGAACAACAAGCCCCATTGATAATTATGAAACGGAAATTATTTGTAACTTTCTACAAGTAGAACAATGAATAGAACTGGTAGACGGGTGAAATCTTTCTATATGTTGCTTCTATATAGTCTAAGAAACATATATGCAAAGCATCCAAACAGTACCATTCGCCAATTTTTTGTTCTTCAAGGTTAAGTGAACAATGAGCCCCATTGTTAATCCTTTATCGGAAATTATTTGTAACTTTCGACAAGTAGAACAATGAATGGAACACGTAGACGGTTGAAATCTTTGTATATATTGCTTCCATCTAGTGTAAGAAACAAATATGCAAAGCATCCAAACAGTACAATTCGCTAATTTATTGTTCTTCAAGTTTAAGTGAACAACGAGCCCCATTGTTAATCCTTTAAAGGAAATTATTTGTAAATTTCGACAAGTAGAACAATGATTGGAACACGTAGACGGTTGAAATCTTTGTATATATTGCTTCCATATAGTCTAAGAAACATGTACGCAAAGCATCCAAACAGTACCATTCGCCAATTTTTTGTTCTTCAAGTTTAAGTGAAAAATGAGCCCCAATGGTTAATCCTTTATCGGAAATTATTTGTAATTTTCGACAAGTAGAACAATGATTGGAACACGTAGACGGTTGAAATCTTTGTATATATTGCTTCCATATAGTCTAAGAAACATGTACGCAAAGCATCCAAACAGTACCATTCGCCAATTTTTTGTTCTTCAAGTTTAAGTGAACAATGAATGGAACATGTAAACGGTTGAAATCTTTGTATATGTTGCTTCTATATAACCTAATAAACATATATTCAAAGCATCCAAACAGTACAATTCGCCAATTTTTTGTTCTTCAAGTTTAAGTGAACAACGAGCCCCATTGTTAATCCTTTAAAGGAAATTATTTGTAAATTTCGACAAGTAGAACAATGATTGGAACACGTAGACGGTTGAAATCTTTGTATATATTGCTTCCTTATAGTCTAAGAAACATGTGCGCAAAGCTTCCAAACAGTACTATTCGCCAATTATTTGATCTTCAAGTTTAAGTGAACTACGAGCCCCATTGTTAATACTTTAACGGAAATTATTTGTAAATTTCGACAAGTAGAACAATGAATGGATCATGTAGACAGTTGAAATGATTGTATATATTGCTTCTATGTAGCCTACGAAACATATATGCAAAGCATCCAAACAGTACAATTCGCCAATTTTTTGTTCTTCAAGTTTAAGTGAACTACGAGCCCCATTGTTAATCCTTTAACGGAAATTAATTCTAACTTTCTACAAGTAGAACAATGATTGGAACACACAGACGGTTGAAATCTTTGTATATATTGCTTCCATATAGTCTAAGAAACATATATGCAAAGCATCCAAACAGTACCATTCGCCAATTTTTTGTTCTTCAAGTTTAAGTGAACAATGAGCCCCATTGTTAATCCTTTATCGGAAATTATTTGTAACTTTCGACAAGTAGAACATTGAATGGGACAGGTAGACGGTTGAAATCTTTGTATATATTGCTTCTATATAGTATAAGAAACATATATGCAAATCATCCAAACAGTACAATTCGCCAATTATTTGATCTTCAAGTTTAAGTGAACTACGAGCCCCATTGTTAATACTTTAACGGAAATTATTTGTAACTTTCGAAAAGTAGAACAATGAATGGAACAGGTAGACTGTTGAAATCATTGTATACATAGCTTCTATATAGTCTAAGGAACATATATGCAGAGCATCCAGACAGTACCATTCGCCAATTTCTTGTTCTTCAAGTTTAAGTGAACAATGAGCCCCATTGATAATCATGAAATGGAAATTATTTGTAACTTTCTAAAAGTAGAACAATGAATAGTACAGGTAGACGGGTGAAATCTTTCTTTATATTGCTTCTAAATAGTCTAAGAAACATGTACGCAAAGCATCCAAACAGTACAATTCGCCAATTTTTTGTTCTTCAAGTTTAAGTGAACTACGAGCCCCATTGTTAATCTTTTAACGGAAATTAATTGTAACTTTCTACAAGTAGAACAATGATTGGAACACGTAGACGGGTGAAATCTTTGTATATATTGCTTCCATATAGTCTAAGAAACATATATGCAAAGCATCCAAACAGTACAATTCGCCAATTTTTTGTTCTTCAAGTTTAAGTGAACTACGAGCCCCATTGTTAATCCTTTAACGGAAATTAATTCTAACTTTCTACAAGTAGAACAATGATTGGAACACACAGACGGTTGAAATCTTTGTATATATTGCTTCCATATAGTCTAAGAAACATATATGCAAAGCATCCAAACAGTACCATTCGCCAATTTTTTGTTCTTCAAGTTTAAGTGAACAATGAGCCCCAATGGTTAATCCTTTATCGGTAATTATTTGTAACTTTCGACAAGTAGAACAATGAATGGAACAGGTAGACGGTTTAAATCATTGTATATATTGCTTCTATATAGTCTAAGAAACATATATGCAAAGCATCCAAACAGTACAATTCGCCAATTTTTTGTTCTTCAAGTTTAAGTGAACAACGAGGCCCACTGATAATCATGAAACGGAAATTATTTGTAACTTTCGACAAGATGAACAATGAATAGAACAGGTAGACGGTTGAAATCTTTGTATATATTGCTTCTATATAGTCTAAGAAACATATGTGCAAAGCATCCAAACAGTACCATTCGCCAATTTTTTGTTCATCAAGTTTAAGTGAACAATGAGCCCCATTGTTAATCCTTTATCGGAAATTGTTTGTAACTTTCGACAAGTAGAACATTGAATGGAACAGGTAGACGGTTGAAATCTTTGTATCTATTGCTTCTATATAGTATAAGAAACATATATGCAAAGCATCCAAACAGTACCATTCGCCAATTTTTTGTTCTTCAAGTTTAAGTGAACTACGAGCCCCATTGTTAATCCTTTAAAGGAAATTATTTGTAACTTTCGACAAGTAGAACAATGAATGGAACAGGTAGACTGTTGAAATCATTGTATATATTGCTTCTATATAGTCTAAGAAACATATATGCAAAGCATCCAAACAGTACAATTCGCCAATTATTTCATCTTCAAGTTTAAGTGAACTACGAGCCCCATTGTTAATCCTTTAAAGGAAATTATTTGTAACTTTCGACAAGTAGAACAATGAATGGAACAGGTAGACTGTTGAAATCATTGTATATATTGCTTCTATATAGTCTAAGAAACATATATGCAAAGCATCCAAACAGTACAATTCGCCAATTATTTCATCTTCAAGTTTATGTGAACTACGAGCCCCATTGTTAACACTTTAACGGAAATTATTTGTAACTTGCGACAAGTAGAACAATGAGTGGAACAGGTAGACGGTTGAAATCAATGTATATATTGCTTCTATATAGTCTAAGAAACATATATGCAAAGCATCCAAACAGTACCATTCGCCAATTTCTTGTTCTTCAAGTTTAAGTGAACAATGAGCCCCATTGTTAATCCTTTACCGGAAAATATTTGTAACTTTCGACAAGTAGAACAATGAATGGGACAGGTAGACGGTTGAAATCTTTGTATATATTGCTTCTATATAGTATAAGAAACATATATGCAAATCATCCAAACAGTACAATTCGCCAATTTTTTGTCCTTCAAGTTTAAGTGAACAATGAGCCCCATTGTTAATCCTTTATCGGAAAATATTTGTAACTTTCGACAAGTAGAACAATGAATGGAACAGGTAGACGGTTGAAATCCTTGTATATATTGCTTCCATATAGTCTAAGAAACATGTACGCAAAGCATCCAAACAGTACCATTTGCCAATTTTTTTTCATCAAGTTTAAGTGAACAATGAGCCACAATGGTTAATCCTTTATCGGAAATTACTTGTAATTTTCGACAAGTAGAACAATGAATGGAACAGGTAGACGGTTGAAATCATTGTATATATTGCTTCCATATAGTCTAAGAAACATATATGCAAAGCATCCAAACAGTAGAATTCGCCTATTTTTTGTTCTTCAAGTTTAAGTGAACAATGAGCCCCAATGGTCAATCCGTTATCGGAAATTATTTGTAAATTTCGACAAGTAGAACAATGAATGGAACAGGTAGACGGTTGAAATCTTTGTATATATTGCTTCTATATAATCTAAGAAACATATATGCAAAGCATCTAAACAGTAACAATCGCCAATTTTTTGATCTTCAAGTTTAAGTGAACAGCGAGCCCCATTGATAATCATGAAATGGAAATTATTTGTAACTTTCTAAAAGTAGAACAATGAATAGTACAGGTAGACGGGTGAAATCTTTCTTTATATTGCTTCTAAATAGTCTAAGAAACATATATGCAAAGTATCCAAACAGTAAAATTCGCCAATTTTTTGCTCTTCAAGTTTAAGTGAACTACGAGCCCCATTGTTAATCATTTAAAGGAAATTATTTGTAAATTTCGGCAAGTAGAACAATGAATGGAATAGGTAGACGGTTGAAAACATTGTATATATTGCTTCTATATAGTCTAAGAAACATATATGCAAAGGATCCAAACAGTACAATTCGCCAATTTTTTGATCTTCAAGTTTAAGTGAACTACGAGCCCCATTGATAATCATGAAAGGGAAATTATTTATAAGTTTCTACAAGTAGAACAATGAATAGAACAGGTAGTCTGTTGAAATCTTTGTATATATTGCTTCCATATAGTCTAAGAAACATATATGCAAAGCATCCAAACAGTACAATTCGCCAATTTATTGTTCTTCAAGTTTAAGAGAACAACTAGCCCCGTTGTTAATCCTTTAAAGGAAATTATTTGTACATTTCGACAAGTGAACAATGATTGGAACACGTAGACGGTTGAAATCTTTGTATATATTGCTTCCATATAGTCTAAAAAACATATATGCAAAGCATCCAAACAGTACAATTCGTCAATTTATTGTTCTTCAAGTTTAAGAGAACAACTAGCCCCGTTGTTAATCCTTTAAAGGAAATTATTTGTACATTTCGACAAGTGAACAATGATTGGAACACGTAGAAGGTTGAAATCTTTGTATATATTGCTTCCATATAGTCTAAGAAACATGTACGCAAAGCATCCAAACAGTACCATTCGCCAATTTTTTGTTCTTCAAGTTTAAGTGAACAATGAGCCCCAATAGTTAATCCTTCAACGGAAATTATTTGTAACTTTCGACAAGTAGAACAATGAATGGAACAGGTAGATGGTTGAAATCTTTGTATATATTGCTTCTATATAGTCTAAGAAACATATATGCAAAGCGTCCAAACAGTACAATTCGCCAATTATTTGATCTTCAAGTTTAAGTGAACTACGAGCCCCATTGTTAGTACTTTAACGGAAATTATTTGTAACTTGCGACAAGTAGAACATTGAATGGAACAGGTAGCCGGTTGAAATCTTTGTATATATTGCTTCTATATAGTCTAAGAAACATATATGCAAAGCATCCAAACAGTACAATTCGCCAATTTTTTTGTTCTTCAAGTTTAAGTGAACTACGAGCCCAATTGTTAATCCTTTATCGGAAATTATTTGTAACTTTCGACAAGTAGAACAATGAATGGAACAGGTAGACGGTTGAAATCTTTGTAAATATTGCTTCTATATAGTCTAAGAAACATATATGCAAAGCATCCGAACAGTACAATTCGCCAATTTTTTGTTCATCAAGTTTAAGTGAACAACAAGCCCCATTGATAATCATGAAACGGAAATTATTTGTAACTTTCTACAAGTAGAACAATGAATAGAACTGGTAGACGGTTGAAATATTTGTATATATTGCTTCTATATAGTCTAAGAAACATATATGCAAAGCATCCAAGCAGTACCATTCGCCAATTTTTTGTTCATCAAGTTTAAGTGAACAACGAGCCCCATTGTTAATCCTTTAAAGGAAATTATTTGTAAATTTCGACAAGTAGAACAATGATTGCAACGCGTAGACGGTTGAAATCTTTGTATATATTGCTTCCATATAGTCTAAGAAACATGTACGCATAGCATCCAAACAGTACCATTCGCCAATTTTTTGGTCTTCAACTTTAAGTGAACAATGAGCCCCAATGGTTAATCCTTTATCGGAAATTATTTGTAACTTTCGACAAGTTGAACAATGATTGGAACACGTAGACGGTTGAAATCTTTGTATATATTGCTTCCAAATAGTCTAAGAAACATGTACGCAAAGCATCCAAACAGTACCATTCGCCAATTTTTTGTTCTTCAAGTTTAAGTGAACAATGAGCCCCAATGGTTAATCCTTTATCGGAAATTATTTGTAATTTTCGATAAGTAGAACAATGAATGGAACATGTAAACGGTTGAAATCTTTCGATATATTGCTTCTATATAGTCTAAGAAACATGTACGCAAAGCATCCAAACAGTACCATTCGCCAATTTTTTGTTCTTCAAGTTTAAGTGAACAATGAGCCCCATTGTTACTCCTTTATCGGAAATTATTTGTAACTTTCGACAAGTAGAACAATGAATGGAACAGGTAGACGATTGAAATCTTTTTATATATTGCTTCTATATAGTCTATGAAACATATATGCAAAGCATCCAAACAGTACCATTCGCCAATTTTTTGTTCTTCAAGGTTAAGTGAACAATGAGCCCGATTGTTAATACTTTATCGGAAATTATTTGTAAATTTCGACAAGTAGAACAATGATTGGAACACGTGGACGGTTGAAATCTTTGTATATATTGCTTCCATATAGTCTAAGAAACATATATGCAAAGCATCCAAACAGTACAATTCGCCAATTTTTTGTTCTTCAAGTTTAAGTGAACAATGAGCCCCAATGGTTAATCCTTTATCGGAAATTATTTGTAACTTTCGACAAGTAGAACAATGAATGGAACAGGTAGACGGTTGAAATCTTTGTATATATTGCTTCTATATAGTCTAAGAAACATATATGCAAAGCATCCAAACAGTACAATTCGCCAATTTATTGTTCTTCAAGTTTAAGTGAACAACGAGCCCCATTGTTCATCCTTTAAAGGAAATTATTTGTAACTTTCGACAAGTAGAACAATGAATGGAACAGGTAGACGGTTGAAATCTTTGTATATATTGCTTCTATATAGTCTAAGAAACATATATGCAAAGTATCCAAACAGTACGATTCGCCAATTTTTTGTTCTTCAAGTTTAAGTGAACAACGAGCCCCATTGATAATCATGAAAAGGAAATTATTTGTAACTTTCTACAAGTATAACAATGAATAGAACAGGTAGACGGTTGAAATCTTTGTATATATTGCTTCTATATAGTATAAGAAACATATATGCAAAGCATCCAAACAGTACCATTCTCCAATTTTTTGTTCTTCAAGTTTAAGTGAACTACGAGCCCCATTGTTAATACTTTAACGGAAATTATTTGTAACTTGCGACAAGTAGAACAATGAATGGAACAGGTAGCCGGTTGATATCAATGTATATATTGCTTCTATTTGGTCTAACAAGGGAACATCCCGAACCCGTACACGCCGATTTTGATGAAAATTATATGGTAGATAGTTCTCGACAAAATATTTGACACCTATTTTTTTATATCTGCAATCGTCCACATTGAAGGGGTGATAATAGCCCTCAAACTTTGGGGTTGAAAATGGTTTTTTCGAAATATCTCCGAGATTAAAGGGCGCACGGAAATTTTTTTTTTTTAAATTGTGCGCCTTGAGATTACGAATTCAGTGATATAAATAATAATTGCAAAAAATTATTTGTTTAAACAATATATTAAAATTTCTTAATTTTTTGTTAATTTTTCGTACTAAATGTTGTTCCATTTTCGTGGAAATTTATGTGTATAAAGAATAGACAAAATTAGTGAATACGTGTTTTTGGAATTTTTTGTTTGCTAACATTTAACGATACTTATGTAACGTTGAATTTTTCGCCCGCTTCGTACAGGGCGTATGAAAATTATTTGCCATGATCTGCCAGGCGTTGTTCTATACCTTTGGGGTGATGGACATTTGCCAAAAAATCTACCGCACAATTCGCAAAAGCCTTGCAAATTAAGATCACTTTTTTATTAGCTCATCGAATTCGTCTCGTCGCGTAGGCAAAATGTATGAAAGGAACTATGGTTCAGAAATGAACTTTTCTTGTGCAAATTAATGTTAAAATTGCAGTTCCGTGAGTGGATTTCCCATCGGTAGGACAACCTTTGCTAACGGACATATAGAAAACAGAAGCATACGAATTATCATTATTGTCCGAAATGTGTCATTTGCTATTATATTTCAGAAATCTAATTACCGTAGCACGCTATACGAGCTTCGAATATGGACGAAGTAAATATAGCCAGTAAGAAAAACGCATGTGTTTATGTTCTTCTCTCTGGGAAGGCCCTTGGGAGGACTCGAAGCTGATCGCAGGTCATTAATATTTTCCTATCCTGCGAAAATTTGTATTCAAATATCTCCTACTGTACGGCGACAGCGAAGAAAATTGCAATCATGTGTGACTCAATAATCCTAGACTGGTCGATTGTCGAAATCTTTTGTTAGTGTCGCGGTTTATGACTCTATTGTTCCGCGTAAATTTTCGCAGACTACGAAAATATTAATGTCCTGCGATTGGCTTTGGGTCCATCAAGGGCCCTTCCGGGGTGTAGAATTAGCCTGGTAGGCCATGATAAATATTTTCATACACTTTGTAGTGTGGTAAACCAATGAAAGAAGTCGATTCTGACAAAATGTTGTTTTTATTATAAAATTAAAGTTTAAACTAAAAAGAAAATCTTTAAAGGGTCTAGTCGGATAAGGATGGAAAAAGAGCCCCCGAAGCAAATTAATCTTGGGGCATATCATTCGATAGGCCTCTTTAAAAAACCCTTCCTGCAAAGTATGAATCCGCTACCCATACCGTAGGGATCGTTACAGGGTGAAACGTATTTTACAGTTTTTGCTCGATTTCTCCTGTTTGTCTTCATAGAAAGTTCTGAAAAAATCACAGATATTATAGCCAATGGTGTGCATACTTTTGAATTTTTTCAGATTTTTAGGAGTGGTGGAACGCAGTTCAAAAATTTAAAAATCAGCAAATTGTTTATATTAATATGGCTGATTTCTAATTTTTTGAAATGCGTTCCACCACTTAATTTGCACAAGAAAAGTTCATTTCTGACCCATAGTTCCTTTCATACATTTTGCCTACGCGACGAGACGAATTCGATCAGCTAATAAAAAAAGTGATCTTAATTTGCAAGGCTTTTGCGAATTTTGCGGTAGATTTTTTTGCAAATGTCCATTACTCCAAAGGTATAGAAAAACGCCTGGCAGATCATGGCAAATAATTTTTATACGCCCTGTACGAAGCGGGCGAAAAATTAAACGTTACATAAGTATCGTTAAATGTTAGCAAACAAAAAATTCCCAAAACACGTATTCACTAATTTTGTCTATACTTTATACACATAAATTTCCACGAAAATGGAACACCATTTAGTACGAAAAATTAACAAAAAATTAAGAAATTTTAATATATTGTTTAAACAAATAATTTTTTGCAATTATTATTTATATCACTGTATTCGTAATCTCAAGGCACACAATTTTAAAAAAAAAAATTTTCCGTGCGTCCTTTAATCTCGGAGATATTTCGAAAAAAACATTTTCAACCCCAAAGTTTGAGGGCTATTATCACCCCTTCAATGTGGACGATTGCAGATATAAAAAAATAGGTGTCAAATATTTTGTCGAGAACTATCTACCATATAATTTTCATCAAAATCGGCGTGTACGGATTCGGGATGTTCCCTTGTAAGAAACATATATGCAAAGCATCCAAACAGTACCATTCGCAATTTTTTTGTTCTTCAAGTTTAAGTGAACAGCGAGCCCCATTGTTAATCCTTTAAAGGAAATTATTTGTAAATTTCGACAAGTAGAACAATGATTGGAACACGTAGACGGTTGAAATCTTTGTATATATTGCTTCCATATAGTCTAAGAAACATGTACGCAAAGCATCCAAACAGTACCATTCGCCAATTTTTTGTTCTTAAAGTTTAAGTTAACAATGAGCCCCAATGGTTAATCCTTTATCGGAAATTATTTGTAATTTTCGACAAGTAGAACAATGAATGGAACAGGTAGACGGTTGAAATCTTTGTATATATTGCTTCTATATAATCTAAGAAACATATATGCAAAGCATCCAAACAGTACCATTCGCCAATTTTTTGTTCTTCAAGTTTAAGTGAACAACGAGCCCCATTGATAATCATGAAACGGAAATTATTTGTAACTTTCTACAAGTAGAACAATGAATGGAACAGGTAGACGGTTGAAATCATTGTATATATTGCTTCTATATAGTCTAAGAAACATATATGCAAAGCATCCAAACAGTAGAATTCGCCAATTTTTTGTTCTTCAAGTTTAAGTGAACAATGAGCCCCAATGGTCAATCCGTTATCGGAAATTATTTGTAACTTTCGACAAGTAGAACAATGAATGGAACAGGTAGACTTTTGAAATCTTTGTATATATTGCTTCTATATAATCTAAGAAACATATATGCAAAGCATCTAAACAGTAACAACCGCCAATTTTTTGATCTTCAAGTTTAAGTGAACAGCGAGCCCCATTGATAATCATGAAATGGAAATTATTTGTAACTTTCTAAAAGTAGAACAATGAATAGTACAGGTAGACGGGTGAAATCTTTCTTTATATTGCTTCTAAATAGTCTAAGAAACATATATGCAAAGTATCCAAACAGTACAATTCGCCAATTCTTTGCTCTTCAAGTTTAAGTGAATTACGAGCCCCATTGTTAATCATTTAAAGGAAATTATTTGTAAATTTCGGCAAGTAGAACAATGAATGGAATAGGTAGACGGTTGAAAACATTTTATATATTGCTTCTATATAGTCTAAGAAACATATATGCAAAGCATTCAAACAGTACAATTCGCCAATTTTTTGTTCTTCAAGTTTAAGTAAACTACGATCCCCATTGTTAATCCCTTAACGGAAATTATTTGTAACTTTCGACAAGTAGAACAGTGAATGGAACATGTAGACGGTTGAAATCTTAGTATATATTGCTTCTATATAGTATAAGAAACATATATGCAAAGCATCCAAACAGTACAATTCGCCAATTTTTTGTTCTTCAAGTTTAAGTGAACAACGAGCCCTATTGCCAATGCTTTAAAGGAAATTATTTGTAAATTTCGACAAGTAGAACAATGAATGGAACAGGTAGGCGGTTGAAATCTTTCTATATAATGCTTCTATATAGTCTAAGAAACATATATGCAAAGGATCCAAACAGTACAATTCGCCAATTTTTTGATCTTCAAGTTTAAGTGAACTACGAGCCCCATTGATAATCATGAAAGGGAAATTATTTATAAGTTTCTACAAGTAGAACAATGAATAGAACAGGTAGTCTGTTGTAATCTTTGTATATATTGCTTCCATATAGTCTAAGAAACATATATGCAAAGCATCCAAACAGTACAATTCGCCAATTTTTTGTTCTTCAAGTTTAAGTGAACAATGAGCCCCAATGGTTAATCCTTTATCGGAAATTATTTGTAACTTTCGACAAGTAGAACAATGAATGGAACAGGTAGACTGTTGAAATCTTTGTATATATTGCTTCTATATAATCTAAGAAACATATATGCAAAGCATCCAAACAGTACCATACGCCAATTTTTTGTTCTTCAAGTTTAAGTGAACAACGAGCCCCATTGATAATCATGAAACGGAAATTATTTGTAACTTTCTACAAGTAGAACAATGAATAGAACAGGTAGACGGTTGAAATCTTTGTATATGTTGCTTCTATATAGCCTAAGAAACCTATATGCAAAGCATCTAAACAGTAACAATCGCCAATTTTTTGATCTTCAAGTTTAAGTGAACAGCGAGCCCCATTGATAATCATGAAATGGAAATTATTTGTAACTTTCTACAAGTAGAACAATGAATAGTACAGGTAGACGGGTGTAATCTTTCTATATATTGCTTCTAAATAGTCTAAGAAACATATATGCAAAGCATCCAAACAGTACCAGTCGCCAATTTTTTGTCCTTCAAGTTTAAGTGAACAACGAGGCCCACTGATAATCATGAAACGGAAATTATTTGTAACTTTCGAAAAGTAGAACAATGAATGGAACAGGTAGACTGTTGAAATCATTGTATATATTGCTTCTATATAGTCTAAGGAACATATATGCAGAGCATCCAGACAGTACCATTCGCCAATTTCTTGTTCTTCAAGTTTAAGTGAACAATGAGCCCCAATGGTTAATCCGTTATCGGAAATTATTTGTAACTTTCGACAAGTAGAACAATGATTGGATCACGCAGACGGTTGAAATCTTTGTATATATTGCTTCCATATAGTCTAAGAAACATATATGCAAAGCATCCAAACAGTACAATTCGCCAATTTTTTGTTCTTCAAGTTTAAGTGAACAATGAGCCCCAATGGTTAATCCTTTATCGGAAATTATTTGTAATTTTCGACAAGTAGAACAATGAATGGAACAGGTAGACTGTTGAAATCTTTGTATATATTGCTTCTATATAATCTAAGAAACATATATGCAAAGCATCCAAACAGTACCATACGCCAATTTTTTGTTCTTCAAGTTTAAGTGAACAACGAGCCCCATTGATAATCATGAAACGGAAATTATTTGTAACTTTCTACAAGTAGAACAATGAATAGAACAGGTAGACGGTTGAAATCTTTGTATATGTTGCTTCTATATAGCCTAAGAAACCTATATGCAAAGCATCTAAACAGTAACAATCGCCAATTTTTTGATCTTCAAGTTTAAGTGAACAGCGAGCCCCATTGATAATCATGAAATGGAAATTATTTGTAACTTTCTACAAGTAGAACAATGAATAGTACAGGTAGACGGGTGTAATCTTTCTATATATTGCTTCTAAATAGTCTAAGAAACATATATGCAAAGCATCCAAACAGTACAATTCGCCAATTTTTTGTTCTTCAAGTTTAAGTGAACTATGAGCCCCATTGTTAATCCTTTAAAGGAAATTATTTGTAAATTTCGACAAGTAGAACAATGAATGGATCATGTAGACTGTTGAAATCATTGTATATATTGCTTCTATATAGCCTACGAAACATATATGCAAAGCATCCAAACAGTACAATTCGCCAATTTTTTGTTCTTCAAGTTTAAGTGAACTACGAGCCCCATTGTTAATCTTTAACGGAAATTAATTGTAACTTTCTACACGTAGAACAATGATTGGAACACACAGACGGTTGCAATCTTTGTATATATTGCTTCCATATAGTCTAAGAAACATATATGCAAAGCATCCAAACAGTACCATTCGCCAATTTTTTGTTCTTCAAGTTTAAGTGAACAATGAGCCCCATTGTTAATCCTTTATCGGAAATTATTTGTAACTTTCGACAAGTAGAACATTGAATGGAACAGGTAGACGGTTGAAATCTTTGTATATATTGCTTCTATATAGTATAAGAAACATATATGCAAAGCATCCAAACAGTACCATTCTCCAATTTTTTGTTCTTCAAGTTTAAGTGAACTACGAGCCCCATTGTTAATACTTTAACGGAAATTATTTGTAACTTGCGACAAGTAGAACAATGAATGGAACAGGTAGCCGGTTGATATCAATGTATATATTGCTTCTATTTGGTCTAACAAGGGAACATCCCGAACCCGTACACGCCGATTTTGATGAAAATTATATGGTAGATAGTTCTCGACAAAATATTTGACACCTATTTTTTTATATCTGCAATCGTCCACATTGAAGGGGTGATAATAGCCCTCAAACTTTGGGGTTGAAAATGGTTTTTTCGAAATATCTCCGAGATTAAAGGGCGCACGGAAATTTTTTTTTTTTAAATTGTGCGCCTTGAGATTACGAATTCAGTGATATAAATAATAATTGCAAAAAATTATTTGTTTAAACAATATATTAAAATTTCTTAATTTTTTGTTAATTTTTCGTACTAAATGTTGTTCCATTTTCGTGGAAATTTATGTGTATAAAGAATAGACAAAATTAGTGAATACGTGTTTTTGGAATTTTTTGTTTGCTAACATTTAACGATACTTATGTAACGTTTAATTTTTCGCCCGCTTCGTACAGGGCGTATGAAAATTATTTGCCATGATCTGCCAGGCGTTGTTCTATACCTTTGGGGTGATGGACATTTGCCAAAAAATCTACCGCACAATTCGCAAAAGCCTTGCAAATCAAGATCACTTTTTTATTAGCTCATCGAATTCGTCTCGTCGCGTAGGCAAAATGTATGAAAGGAACTATGGTTCAGAAATGAACTTTTCTTGTGCAAATTAATGTTAAAATTGCAGTTCCGTGAGTGGATTTCCCATCGGTAGGACAACCTTTGCTAACGGACATATAGAAAACAGAAGCATACGAATTATCATTATTGTCCGAAATGTGTCATTTGCTATTATATTTCAGAAATCTAATTACCGTAGCACGCTATACGAGCTTCGAATATGGACGAAGTAAATATAGCCAGTAAGAAAAACGCATGTGTTTATGTTCTTCTCTCTGGGAAGGCCCTTGGGAGGACTCGAAGCTGATCGCAGGTCATTAATATTTTCCTATCCTGCGAAAATTTGTATTCAAATATCTCCTACTGTACGGCGACAGCGAAGAAAATTGC
The DNA here is from genome assembly GCA_963989415.1 of Cerceris ruficornis. Classification (NCBI taxonomy): domain Eukaryota; kingdom Metazoa; phylum Arthropoda; class Insecta; order Hymenoptera; family Crabronidae; genus Cerceris; species Cerceris ruficornis. The sequence goes on from CAXDIW010000424.1 coordinate 263,929, forward strand.
AATCATGTGTGACTCAATAATCCTAGACTGGTCGATTGTCGAAATCTTTTGTTAGTGTCGCGGTTTATGACTCTATTGTTCCGCGTAAATTTTCGCAGACTACGAAAATATTAATGTCCTGCGATTGGCTTTGGGTCCATCAAGGGCCCTTCCGGGGTGTAGAATTAGCCTGGTAGGCCATGATAAATATTTTCATACACTTTGTAGTGTGGTAAACCAATGAAAGAAGTCGATTCTGACAAAATGTTGTTTTTATTATAAAATTAAAGTTTAAACTAAAAAGAAAATCTTTAAAGGGTCTAGTCGGATAAGGATGGAAAAAGAGCCCCCGAAGCAAATTAATCTTGGGGCATATCATTCGATAGGCCTCTTTAAAAAACCCTTCCTGCAAAGTATGAATCCGCTACCCATACCGTAGGGATCGTTACAGGGTGAAACGTATTTTACAGTTTTTGCTCGATTTCTCCTGTTTGTCTTCATAGAAAGTTCTGAAAAAATCACAGATATTATAGCCAATGGTGTGCATACTTTTGAATTTTTTCAGATTTTTAGGAGTGGTGGAACGCAGTTCAAAAATTTAAAAATCAGCAAATTGTTTATATTAATATGGCTGATTTCTAATTTTTTGAAATGCGTTCCACCACTTAATTTGCACAAGAAAAGTTCATTTCTGACCCATAGTTCCTTTCATACATTTTGCCTACGCGACGAGACGAATTCGATCAGCTAATAAAAAAAGTGATCTTAATTTGCAAGGCTTTTGCGAATTTTGCGGTAGATTTTTTTGCAAATGTCCATTACTCCAAAGGTATAGAAAAACGCCTGGCAGATCATGGCAAATAATTTTTATACGCCCTGTACGAAGCGGGCGAAAAATTAAACGTTACATAAGTATCGTTAAATGTTAGCAAACAAAAAATTCCCAAAACACGTATTCACTAATTTTGTCTATACTTTATACACATAAATTTCCACGAAAATGGAACACCATTTAGTACGAAAAATTAACAAAAAATTAAGAAATTTTAATATATTGTTTAAACAAATAATTTTTTGCAATTATTATTTATATCACTGTATTCGTAATCTCAAGGCACACAATTTTAAAAAAAAAAATTTTCCGTGCGTCCTTTAATCTCGGAGATATTTCGAAAAAAACATTTTCAACCCCAAAGTTTGAGGGCTATTATCACCCCTTCAATGTGGACGATTGCAGATATAAAAAAATAGGTGTCAAATATTTTGTCGAGAACTATCTACCATATAATTTTCATCAAAATCGGCGTGTACGGGTTCGGGATGTTCCCTTGTAAGAAACATATATGCAAAGCATCCAAACAGTACCATTCGCAATTTTTTTGTTCTTCAAGTTTAAGTGAACAGCGAGCCCCATTGTTAATCCTTTAAAGGAAATTATTTGTAAATTTCGACAAGTAGAACAATGATTGGAACACGTAGACGGTTGAAATCTTTGTATATATTGCTTCCATATAGTCTAAGAAACATGTACGCAAAGCATCCAAACAGTACCATTCGCCAATTTTTTGTTCTTAAAGTTTAAGTTAACAATGAGCCCCAATGGTTAATCCTTTATCGGAAATTATTTGTAATTTTCGACAAGTAGAACAATGAATGGAACAGGTAGACGGTTGAAATCTTTGTATATATTGCTTCTATATAATCTAAGAAACATATATGCAAAGCATCCAAACAGTACCATTCGCCAATTTTTTGTTCTTCAAGTTTAAGTGAACAACGAGCCCCATTGATAATCATGAAACGGAAATTATTTGTAACTTTCTACAAGTAGAACAATGAATGGAACAGGTAGACGGTTGAAATCATTGTATATATTGCTTCTATATAGTCTAAGAAACATATATGCAAAGCATCCAAACAGTAGAATTCGCCAATTTTTTGTTCTTCAAGTTTAAGTGAACAATGAGCCCCAATGGTCAATCCGTTATCGGAAATTATTTGTAACTTTCGACAAGTAGAACAATGAATGGAACAGGTAGACTTTTGAAATCTTTGTATATATTGCTTCTATATAATCTAAGAAACATATATGCAAAGCATCTAAACAGTAACAACCGCCAATTTTTTGATCTTCAAGTTTAAGTGAACAGCGAGCCCCATTGATAATCATGAAATGGAAATTATTTGTAACTTTCTAAAAGTAGAACAATGAATAGTACAGGTAGACGGGTGAAATCTTTCTTTATATTGCTTCTAAATAGTCTAAGAAACATATATGCAAAGTATCCAAACAGTACAATTCGCCAATTCTTTGCTCTTCAAGTTTAAGTGAACTACGAGCCCCATTGTTAATCATTTAAAGGAAATTATTTGTAAATTTCGGCAAGTAGAACAATGAATGGAATAGGTAGACGGTTGAAAACATTTTATATATTGCTTCTATATAGTCTAAGAAACATATATGCAAAGCATTCAAACAGTACAATTCGCCAATTTTTTGTTCTTCAAGTTTAAGTAAACTACGATCCCCATTGTTAATCCCTTAACGGAAATTATTTGTAACTTTCGACAAGTAGAACAGTGAATGGAACATGTAGACGGTTGAAATCTTAGTATATATTGCTTCTATATAGTATAAGAAACATATATGCAAAGCATCCAAACAGTACAATTCGCCAATTTTTTGTTCTTCAAGTTTAAGTGAACAACGAGCCCTATTGCCAATGCTTTAAAGGAAATTATTTGTAAATTTCGACAAGTAGAACAATGAATGGAACAGGTAGGCGGTTGAAATCTTTCTATATAATGCTTCTATATAGTCTAAGAAACATATATGCAAAGGATCCAAACAGTACAATTCGCCAATTTTTTGATCTTCAAGTTTAAGTGAACTACGAGCCCCATTGATAATCATGAAAGGGAAATTATTTATAAGTTTCTACAAGTAGAACAATGAATAGAACAGGTAGTCTGTTGAAATCTTTGTATATATTGCTTCCATATAGTCTAAGAAACATATATGCAAAGCATCCAAACAGTACAATTCGCCAATTTTTTGTTCTTCAAGTTTAAGTGAACAATGAGCCCCAATGGTTAATCCTTTATCGGAAATTATTTGTAACTTTCGACAAGTAGAACAATGAATGGAACAGGTAGACTCTTGAAATCTTTGTATATATTGCTTCTATATAATCTAAGAAACATATATGCAAAGCATCCAAACAGTACCATACGCCAATTTTTTGTTCTTCAAGTTTAAGTGAACAACGAGCCCCATTGATAATCATGAAACGGAAATTATTTGTAACTTTCTACAAGTAGAACAATGAATAGAACAGGTAGACGGTTGAAATCTTTGTATATGTTGCTTCTATATAGCCTAAGAAACCTATATGCAAAGCATCTAAACAGTAACAATCGCCAATTTTTTGATCTTCAAGTTTAAGTGAACAGCGAGCCCCATTGATAATCATGAAATGGAAATTATTTGTAACTTTCTACAAGTAGAACAATGAATAGTACAGGTAGACGGGTGTAATCTTTCTATATATTGCTTCTAAATAGTCTAAGAAACATATATGCAAAGCGTCCAAACAGTACAATTCGCCAATTTTTTGCTCTTCAAGTTTAAGTGAACTACGAGCCCCATTGTTAATACTTTAACGGAAATTATTTGTAACTTGCGACAAGTAGAACAATGAATGGAACAGTTAGACGATTGAAATCAATGTATATATTGCTTCTATATAGTCTAAGAAACATATATGCAAAGCATCCAAACAGTACCATTCGCCAATTTTTTGTTCTTCAAGTTTAAGTGAACTACGAGCCCCATTGTTAATCCTTTAAAGGAAATTATTTGTAAATTTCGACAAGTACAACAATGAATGGAACAGGTAGACGCTTGAAATCTTTGTATATATTGCTTCTATATAGTCTAAGAAACATATATGCAAAGCATCCAAACAGTACAATTCGCCAATTTTTTGTTCTTGAAGTTTAATTGAACAATGAGCCCCAATGCTTAATCCGTTATCGGATATTATTTGTAACTTTCGACAAGTAGAACAATGAATGGAACAGGTAGACGGTTGAAATCATTGTATATATTGCTTCTATATAGTCTAAGAAACCTATATGCAAAGCATCTAAACAGTGACATTCGCCAATTTTTTGATCTTCAAGTTTAAGTGAACAGCGAGCCCCAATGATAATCATGAAATGGAAATTATTTGTAACTTTCTACAAGTAGAACAATGAATAGTACAGGTAGATGGGTGAAATCTTTCTACATATTGCTTCTATATAATCTAAGAAACATATATGCAAAGCATCCAAACAGTACAATTCGCCAATTATTTCATCTTCATGTTTAAGTGAACAACGAGCCCCATTGTTAATACTTTAACGGAAATTATTTGTAACTTCCGACAAGTAGAACAATGAATGGAACAGGTAGACGGTTGAAATCAATGTATATATTGCTTCTATATAGTCTAAGAAACATATATGCAAAGCATCCAAACAGTACCATTCGCCAATTCTTTGTTCTTCAAGTTTAAGTGAACAATGAGCCCCATTGTTAATCCTTTATCGGAAATTATTTGTAACTTTCGACAAGTAGAACAATGAATGGATCAGGTAGACGGTTGAAATCATTGTATATATTGCTTCTATATAATCTACGAAACATATATGCAAAGCATCCAAACAGTACAATTCGCCAATTTTTTGTTCTTCAAGTTTAAGTGAACAATGAGCCCCAATGCTTAATCCGTTATCGGATATTATTTGTAACTTTCGACAAGTAGAACAATGAATGGAACAGGTAGACGCTTGAAATCTTTCTACATATTGCTTCTAAATAGTCTAAGAAACACATATGCAAAGCATCCAAACAGTTCAATTCGCCAATTTTGTGTTCTTCAAGTTTAAGTGAACTACGAGCCCCATTGTTAATCCTTTAAAGGAAATTATTTGTAAATTTCGACAAGTAGAACAATGAATGGATCAGGTAGACGGTTGAAATCATTGTATATATTGCTTCTATATAGTCTAAGAAACATATATGCAAAGCATCCAAACAGTACAATTCGACAATTTTTTGTTCTTCAAGTTTAGTGAACAAGGAGCCCCAATGGTTAATCCTTTATCGGAAATTATTTGTAATTTTCGACAAGTAGAACAATGAATGGAACATGTAGACGGTTGAAATCATTGTATATATTGCTTCTATATAGTCTACGAAACATATATGGAAAGCATCCAAACAGTACAATTCGCCAATTTTTTGTTCTTCAAGTTTAAGTGAACTACGAGCCCCATTGTTAATCCTTTAAAGGAAATTATTTGTAAATTTCGACAAGTAGAACAATGAATGGATCAGGTAGACGGTTGAAATCATTGTATATATTACTTCTATATAATCTACGAAACATATATGCAAAGCATCCAAACAGTACCATTCGCCAATTTTTTGTTCTTCAAGGTTAAGTCAATAATGAGCCCGATTGTTAATCCTTTATCGGAAATTATTTGTTACTTTCGACAAGTAGAACAATGAATGGAACAGGTAGACGGTTGAAATCTTTCTTTATATTGCTTCTAAATAGTCTAAGAAACATATATGCAAAGTATCCAAACAGTACAATTCGCCAATTCTTTGCTCTTCAAGTTTAAGTGAACTACGAGCCCCATTGTTAATCATTTAAAGGAAATTATTTGTAAATTTCGGCAAGTAGAACAATGAATGGAATAGGTAGACGGTTGAAAACATTTTATATATTGCTTCTATATAGTCTAAGAAACATATATGCAAAGCATTCAAACAGTACAATTCGCCAATTTTTTGTTCTTCAAGTTTAAGTAAACTACGATCCCCATTGTTAATCCCTTAACGGAAATTATTTGTAACTTTCGACAAGTAGAACAGTGAATGGAACATGTAGACGGTTGAAATCTTAGTATATATTGCTTCTATATAGTATAAGAAACATATATGCAAAGCATCCAAACAGTACAATTCGCCAATTTTTTGTTCTTCAAGTTTAAGTGAACAACGAGCCCTATTGCTAATGCTTTAAAGGAAATTATTTGTAAATTTCGACAAGAAGAACAATGAATGGAACAGGTAGACTGTTGAAATCATTGTATATATTGCTTCTATATAGTCTAAGCAACATATATGCAAAGCATCCAAACAGTACCCTTCGCCAATTATTTGTTCTTCAAGTTTAAGTGAACTACGAGCCCCATTGTTAATCCTTTAAAGGAAATTATTTGTAAATTTCGACAAGTAGAACAATGAATGGAAAAGGTAGACTGTTGAAATCATTGTATATATTGCTTCTATATAGTCTAAGAAACATATATGCAAAGCATCCAAACAGTACATTTCGCCAATTTTTTGTTCTTCAAGTTTAAGTGATCAATGAGCCCCATTGTTAATCCTTTATCGGAAATTATTTGTAACTTTCGACAAGTAGAACATTGAATGGAACAGGTAGATGGTTGAAATCTTTGTATATATTGCTTCTATATAGTCTACGAAACATATATGGAAAGCATCCAAACAGTACAATTCGCCAATTTTTTGTTCTTCAAGTTTAAGTGAACTACGAGCCCCATTGTTAATCCTTTAAAGGAATTTATTTGTAAATTTCGACAAGTAGAACAATGAATGGATCAGGTAGACGGTTGAAATCATTGTATATATTACTTCTATATAATCTACGAAACATATATGCAAAGCATCCAAACAGTACAATTCGCCAATTTTTTGTTCTTCAAGTTTAAGTGAACAATGAGCCCCAATGGTTAATCCTTTATCGGAAATTATTTGTAACTTTCGACAAGTAGAACAATGAATGGAACAGGAAGACGGTTGAAATATTTGTATATATTGCTTCCGTATAGTCTAAGAAACATATATGCAAAGCATCCAAACAGTACCATTCGCCAATTTTTTGTTCTTCAAGGTTAAGTCAATAATGAGCCCGATTGTTAATCCTTTATCGGAAATTATTTGTTACTTTCGACAAGTAAAACAATGAATGGAACAGGTAGACGGTTGAAATCTTTGTATATATTGCTTCTATATAGTCTAAGAAACATATATGCAAAGCATCCAAACAGTACCATTCGCCAATTTTTTGTTCTTCAAGGTTAAGTGAACAATGGGCCCGATTGTTAATCCTTTATCGGAAATTATTTCTAACTTTCGACAAGTAGAACAATGAATAGTACAGGTAGACGGGTGAAATCTTTCTTTATATTGCTTCTAAATAGTCTAAGAAACATATATGCAAAGTATCCAAACAGTACAATTCGCCAATTCTTTGCTCTTCAAGTTTAAGTGAACTACGAGCCCCAATGGTTAATCCTTTATCGGAAATTATTTGTAATTTTCGACAAGTAGAACAATGAATGGAACATGTAAACGGTTGAAATCTTTGTATATATTGCTTCTATATAACCTAAGAAACATATATGCAAAGCATCCACACAGTACAATTCGCCAATTTATTGTTCTTCAAGTTTAAGTGAACAACGAGCCCCATTGTTAATCCTTTATCGGAAATTATTTGTAACTTTCGACAAGTAGAACAATGAATAGAACAGGTAGACGGTTGAAATCTTTGTATATATTGCTTCTATATATACTAAGAAACATAAATGCAAAGCATCTAAACAGTAACATTCGCCAATTTTTTGTTCTTCAAGTTTAAGTGAACAACGAGACCCATTGATAATCATGAAAAGGAAATTATTTGTAACTTTCTACAAGTAGAACAATGATTGTAACTGGTAGACGGTTGAAATCTTTTTATATATTGCTTCTATATAGATTAAGAAACATATATGCAAAGCATCCAAACAGTACCAGTCGCCAATTTTTTGTTCTTCAAGTTTAAGTGAACAACGAGGCAAATTGATAATCATGAAATGGAAATTATTTGTAACTTTCTACAAGTAGAACAATGAATAGTACTGGTAGACGGGTGAAATCTTTCTATATATTTCTTCTAAATAGTCTAAGAAACATATATGAAAAGCATCCAAACATTAGAATTCGCCAATTTTTTGTTCTTCAAGTTTAAGTGAACTACGAGCCCCATTGTTAATCCTTTAACGGAAATTAATTGTAATTTTCTACAATTAGTACAATGAATGGAACAGGTAGACGGTTGAAATCATTGTATATATTACATCTATATAGTCTAAGAAACATATATGCAAAGCACCCAAACAGTACCATTCGCCAATTTTTTGTTCTTCAAGTTTAAGTGAACTACGAGCCCCATTGTTAATCCTTTAAAGGAAATTATTTGTAAATTTCGACAAGTAGAACAATGAATGGATCAGGTAGACGGTTGAAATCATTGTATATATTACTTCTATATAATCTACGAAACATATATGCAAAGCATCCAAACAGTACCATTCGCCAATTTTTTGTTCTTCAAGGTTAAGTCAATAATGAGCCCGATTGTTAATCCTTTATCGGAAATTATTTGTTACTTTCGACAAGTAGAACAATGAATGGAACAGGTAGACGGTTGAAATCTTTCTTTATATTGCTTCTAAATAGTCTAAGAAACATATATGCAAAGTATCCAAACAGTACAATTCGCCAATTCTTTGCTCTTCAAGTTTAAGTGAACTACGAGCCCCATTGTTAATCATTTAAAGGAAATTATTTGTAAATTTCGGCAAGTAGAACAATGAATGGAATAGGTAGACGGTTGAAAACATTTTATATATTGCTTCTATATAGTCTAAGAAACATATATGCAAAGCATTCAAACAGTACAATTCGCCAATTTTTTGTTCTTCAAGTTTAAGTAAACTACGATCCCCATTGTTAATCCCTTAACGGAAATTATTTGTAACTTTCGACAAGTAGAACAGTGAATGGAACATGTAGACGGTTGAAATCTTAGTATATATTGCTTCTATATAGTATAAGAAACATATATGCAAAGCATCCAAACAGTACAATTCGCCAATTTTTTGTTCTTCAAGTTTAAGTGAACAACGAGCCCTATTGCTAATGCTTTAAAGGAAATTATTTGTAAATTTCGACAAGAAGAACAATGAATGGAACAGGTAGACTGTTGAAATCATTGTATATATTGCTTCTATATAGTCTAAGCAACATATATGCAAAGCATCCAAACAGTACCCTTCGCCAATTATTTGTTCTTCAAGTTTAAGTGAACTACGAGCCCCATTGTTAATCCTTTAAAGGAAATTATTTGTAAATTTCGACAAGTAGAACAATGAATGGAAAAGGTAGACTGTTGAAATCATTGTATATATTGCTTCTATATAGTCTAAGAAACATATATGCAAAGCATCCAAACAGTACATTTCGCCAATTTTTTGTTCTTCAAGTTTAAGTGATCAATGAGCCCCATTGTTAATCCTTTATCGGAAATTATTTGTAACTTTCGACAAGTAGAACATTGAATGGAACAGGTAGATGGTTGAAATCTTTGTATATATTGCTTCTATATAGTCTACGAAACATATATGGAAAGCATCCAAACAGTACAATTCGCCAATTTTTTGTTCTTCAAGTTTAAGTGAACTACGAGCCCCATTGTTAATCCTTTAAAGGAATTTATTTGTAAATTTCGACAAGTAGAACAATGAATGGATCAGGTAGACGGTTGAAATCATTGTATATATTACTTCTATATAATCTACGAAACATATATGCAAAGCATCCAAACAGTACAATTCGCCAATTTTTTGTTCTTCAAGTTTAAGTGAACAATGAGCCCCAATGGTTAATCCTTTATCGGAAATTATTTGTAACTTTCGACAAGTAGAACAATGAATGGAACAGGAAGACGGTTGAAATATTTGTATATATTGCTTCCGTATAGTCTAAGAAACATATATGCAAAGCATCCAAACAGTACCATTCGCCAATTTTTTGTTCTTCAAGGTTAAGTCAATAATGAGCCCGATTGTTAATCCTTTATCGGAAATTATTTGTTACTTTCGACAAGTAAAACAATGAATGGAACAGGTAGACGGTTGAAATCTTTGTATATATTGCTTCTATATAGTCTAAGAAACATATATGCAAAGCATCCAAACAGTACCATTCGCCAATTTTTTGTTCTTCAAGGTTAAGTGAACAATGGGCCCGATTGTTAATCCTTTATCGGAAATTATTTCTAACTTTCGACAAGTAGAACAATGAATAGTACAGGTAGACGGGTGAAATCTTTCTTTATATTGCTTCTAAATAGTCTAAGAAACATATATGCAAAGTATCCAAACAGTACAATTCGCCAATTCTTTGCTCTTCAAGTTTAAGTGAACTACGAGCCCCAATGGTTAATCCTTTATCGGAAATTATTTGTAATTTTCGACAAGTAGAACAATGAATGGAACATGTAAACGGTTGAAATCTTTGTATATATTGCTTCTATATAACCTAAGAAACATATATGCAAAGCATCCACACAGTACAATTCGCCAATTTATTGTTCTTCAAGTTTAAGTGAACAACGAGCCCCATTGTTAATCCTTTATCGGAAATTATTTGTAACTTTCGACAAGTAGAACAATGAATAGAACAGGTAGACGGTTGAAATCTTTGTATATATTGCTTCTATATATACTAAGAAACATAAATGCAAAGCATCTAAACAGTAACATTCGCCAATTTTTTGTTCTTCAAGTTTAAGTGAACAACGAGACCCATTGATAATCATGAAAAGGAAATTATTTGTAACTTTCTACAAGTAGAACAATGATTGTAACTGGTAGACGGTTGAAATCTTTTTATATATTGCTTCTATATAGATTAAGAAACATATATGCAAAGCATCCAAACAGTACCAGTCGCCAATTTTTTGTTCTTCAAGTTTAAGTGAACAACGAGGCAAATTGATAATCATGAAATGGAAATTATTTGTAACTTTCTACAAGTAGAACAATGAATAGTACTGGTAGACGGGTGAAATCTTTCTATATATTTCTTCTAAATAGTCTAAGAAACATATATGAAAAGCATCCAAACATTAGAATTCGCCAATTTTTTGTTCTTCAAGTTTAAGTGAACTACGAGCCCCATTGTTAATCCTTTAACGGAAATTAATTGTAATTTTCTACAATTAGTACAATGAATGGAACAGGTAGACGGTTGAAATCATTGTATATATTACATCTATATAGTCTAAGAAACATATATGCAAAGCACCCAAACAGTACCATTCGCCAATTTTTTGTTCTTCAAGTTTAAGTGAACTACGAGCCCCATTGTTAATCCTTTAAAGGAAATTATTTGTAAATTTCGACAAGTAGAACAATGATTGGAACACGTAGACGGTTGAAATATTATTATATATTGCTTCCATATAGTCTAAGAAACATATATGCAAAGCATCCAAACAGTACCATTCGCCAATTTTTTGTTCTTCAAGTTTAACCCTCTATGGGCCCGTGTAACTTTGAAGTAACATGAGACAAATCTAAGCTTTTATTCTTCAAAGTCAGTTTTTTAACTTTGCCAAGTATTCCAATTTGGTTCTTAAAGATTAACAAGTTCTTTACAATTTAATGTTTCAAAATCAAGTTAAGTCTACTAATTATAATAGTATTTCTATGATTTTGTAATGTGCCATTGTACAACTGATCTTCAGATGCTACAGAAAATTCGGGCTATAGAGGGTTAAGTGAACAATGAGCCCCATTGTTACTCCTTTATCGGAAATTATTTGTAACTTTCGACAAGTAGAACAATGAATGGAACAGGTAGACGGTTGAAATCTTTGTATATATTGCTTCTATATAGTCTAAGAAACATATATGCAAAGCATCCAAACAGTACAATTCGCCAATTTTTTGTTCTTCAAGTTTAAGTGAACAATGAGCCCCAATGGTTAATCCTTTATCGGAAATTATTTGTAACTTTCGACAAGTAGAACAATGAATGGAACAGGAAGACGGTTGAATTATTTGTATATATTGCTTCCGTATAGTCTAAGAAACATATATGCAAAGCATCCAAACAGTACCATTCGCCAATTTTTTGTTCTTCAAGGTTAAGTCAATAATGAGCCCGATTGTTAATCCTTTATCAGAAATTATTTGTAACTTTCGACAAGTAGAACAATGAATGGAACAGGTAGACGGTTGAAATCTTTGAATATATTGCTTCTATATAGTCTAAGAAACTTATATGCAAAGCATCCAAACAGTACAATTCGCCAATTTTTTGTTCTTCAAGGTTAAGTGAACAATGAGCCCCAATGGTTAATCCTTTATCGGAAATTATTTGTTACTTTCGACAAGTAGAACAATGAATGGAACAGGTAGACGGTTGAAATATTTGTATATATTGCTTCCGTATAGTCTAAGAAACATATATGCAAAGCATCCAAACAGTACCATTCGCCAATTTTTTGTTCTTCAAGGTTAAGTGAACAATGAGCCCGATTGTTAATCCTTTATCGGAAATTATTTCTAACTTTCGACAAGTAGAACAATGAATGGAACACGTAGACGGTTGAAATCTTTGTATATATTGCTTCCATATAGTCTAAGAAACATGTACGCAAAGCATCCAAACAGTACCATTCGCCAATTTTTTGTTCTTCAAGTTTAAGTGAACAATGAGCCCCAATGGTTAATCCTTTATCGGAAATTATTTGTAATTTTCGACAAGTAGAACAATGAATGGAACACGTAGACGGTTGAAATCTTTGTATATATTTCTTCTATATAGACTAAGAAACATATATGCAAAGCATCCAAACAGTACAATTCGCCAATTTATTGTTCTTCAAGTTTAAGTGAACAACGAGCCCCATTGTTATTCCTTTAAAGGAAATTATTTGTAAATTTCGACAAGTAGAATAATGATTGGAACACGTAGACGGTTGAAATCTTTGTATATATTGCTTCTATATAGACTAAGAAACATATATGCAAAGCATCCAAACAGTACAATTCGCCAATTTATTGTTCTTCAAGTTTAAGTCAATAATGAGCCCGATTGTTAATCCTTTATCGGAAATTATTTGTTACTTTCGACAAGTAAAACAATGAATGGAACAGGTAGACGGTTGAAATCTTTGTATATATTGCTTCTATATAGTCTAAGAAACATATATGCAAAGCATCCAAACAGTACCATTCGCCAATTTTTTGTTCTTCAAGGTTAAGTGAACAATGATCCCGATTGTTAATCCTTTATCGGAAATTATTTCTAACTTTCGACAAGTAGAACAATGAATGGAACAGGTAGACGGTTGAAATCATTATATATATTGCTTCTATATAGTCTAAGAAACATATATGCATAGCATCCACACTGTACAATTCGCCAATTTATTGTTCTTCAAGTTTAAGTGAACTACGAGCCCCATTGTTAATCCTTTAAAGGAAATTATTTGTAAATTTCGACAAGTAGAACAATGAATGGATCAGGTAGACGGTTGAAATCATTGTATATATTGCTTCTATATAGTCTAAGAAACATATATGCAAAGCATCCAAACAGTACAATTCGACAATTTTTTGTTCTTCAAGTTTAGTGAACAAGGAGCCCCAATGGTTAATCCTTTATCGGAAATTATTTGTAATTTTCGACAAGTAGAACAATGAATGGAACATGTAGACGGTTGAAATCATTGTATATATTGCTTCTATATAGTCTACGAAACATATATGGAAAGCATCCAAACAGTACAATTCGCCAATTTTTTGTTCTTCAAGTTTAAGTAAACTACGATCCCCATTGTTAATCCTTTATCGGAAATTATTTGTAACTTTCGACAAGTAGAACAATGAATGGAACTGGTAGACGGTTGAAATCTTTGTATATATTGCTTCTATATAGTCTAAGAAACATATATGCAAAGCATCCAAACAGTACAATTCGCCAATTTATTGATCTTCAAGTTTAAGTGAACAATGAGCCCCATTGTTAATCCTTTATCGGAAATTATTTGTAACTTTCGACAAGTAGAACAATGAATGGAACAGGTAGACGGTTGAAATCTTTTTATATATTGCTTCTATATAGACCAAGAAACCTATATGCAAAGCATCTAAACAGTAACATTCGCCAATTTTTTGATCTTCAAGTTTAAGTGAACAGCGAGCCCCATTGATAATCATGAAATGGAAATTATTTGTAACTTTCTACAAGTAGAACAATGAATAGTACAGGTAGACGGGTGAAATCTTTCTATATATTGCTTCTAAATAGTCTAAGAAACACATATGCAAAGCATCCAAACTGTACAATTCGCCAATTTTTTGTTCTTCAAGTTTAAGTGAACAATGAGCCCCAGTGTTAATCCTTTAAAGGAAATTATTTGTAAATTTCGACAAGTAGAACAATGAATGGAACAGGTAGACTGTTGAAATCATTGTATATATTGCTTCTATATAGTCTAAGAAACATGTATGCAAAGCATCCAAACAGTCCAATTCGCCAATTTTTTGTTCTTCAAGTTTAAGTAAACTACGATCCCCATTGTTAATCCCTTAACGGAAATTATTTGTAACTTCCGACAAGTAGAACAATGAATGGAACAGGTAGACGGTTGAAATCAATGTATATATTGCTTCTATATAGTCTAAGAAACATATATGCAAAGCATCCAAACAGTACCATTCGCCAATTTTTTGTTCTTCAAGTTTAAGTGAACAATGAGCCCCATTGTTAATCCTTTATCGGAAATTATTTGTAAATTTCGACAAGTAGAACAATGAATGGAACACGCAGACGGTTGAAATCTTTGTATATATTGCTTCTATATAGTCTAAGAGACATATATGCAAAGCATCCAAACAGTACAATTCGCCAATTTTTTGTTCTTCAAGTTTAAGTGAACAATGAGCCCCAATGGTTAATCCTTTATCGGAAATTATTTGTAATTTTCGACAAGTAGAACAATGAATGGAACATGTAAACGGTTGAAATCTTTGTATATATTGCTTCTATATAACCTAAGAAACATATATGCAAAGCATCCACACAGTACAATTCGCCAATTTATTGTTCTTCAAGTTTAAGTGAACAACGAGCCCCATTGTTAATCCTTTATCGGAAATTATTTTTAACTTTCGACAAGTAGAACAATGAATAGAACAGGTAGACGGTTGAAATCTTTGTATATATTGCTTCTATATATACTAAGAAACATAAATGCAAAGCATCTAAACAGTAACATTCGCCAATTTTTTGTTCTTCAAGTTTAAGTGTACAACGAGACCCATTGATAATCATGAAAAGGAAATTATTTGTAACTTTCTACAAGTAGAACAATGATTGTAACTGGTAGACGGTTGAAATCTTTTTATATATTGCTTCTATATAGATTAAGAAACATATATGCAAAGCATCCAAACAGTACCAGTCGCCAATTTTTTGTTCTTCAAGTTTAAGTGAACAACGAGGCCCATTGATAATCATGAAATGGAAATTATTTGTAACTTTCTACAAGTAGAACAAAGAATAGTACTGGTAGACGGGTGAAATCTTTCTATATATTTCTTCTAAATAGTCTAAGAAACATATATGAAAAGCATCCAAACATTAGAATTCGCCAATATTTTGTTCTTCAAGTTTAAGTGAACTACGAGCCCCATTGTTAATCCTTTAACGGAAATTAATTGTAATTTTCTACAATTAGTACAATGAATGGAACAGGTAGACGGTTGAAATCATTGTATATATTACATCTATATAGTCTAAGAAACATATATGCAAAGCACCTAAACAGTACCATTCGCCAATTTTTTGTTCTTCAAGTTTAACCCTCTATGGGCCCGTGTAACTTTGAAGTAACATGAGACAAATCTAAGCTTTTATTCTTCAAAGTCAGTTTTTTAACTTTGCCAAGTATTCCAATTTGGTTCTTAAAGATTAACAAGTTCTTTACAATTTAATGTTTCAAAATCAAGTTAAGTCTACTAATTATAATAGTATTTCTATGATTTTGTAATGTGCCATTGTACAACTGATCTTCAGATGCTACAGAAAATTCGGGCTATAGAGGGTTAAGTGAACAATGAGCCCCATTGTTACTCCTTTATCGGAAATTATTTGTAACTTTCGACAAGTAGAACAATGAATGGAACAGGTAGACGGTTGAAATCTTTGTATATATTGCTTCTATATAGTCTAAGAAACATATATGCAAAGCATCCAAACAGTACAATTCGCCAATTTTTTGTTCTTCAAGTTTAAGTGAACAATGAGCCCCAATGGTTAATCCTTTATCGGAAATTATTTGTAACTTTCGACAAGTAGAACAATGAATGGAACAGGAAGACGGTTGAAATATTTGTATATATTGCTTCCGTATAGTCTAAGAAACATATATGCAAAGCATCCAAACAGTACCATTCGCCAATTTTTTGTTCTTCAAGTATAAGTGAACAATGAGCCCCAATGGTTAATCCTTTATCGGAAATTATTTGTATCTTTCGACAAGTAGAACAATGAATGGTACAGATAGACGGTTGAGATCTTTGTATATATTGCTTCTATATAGTCTAAGAAACATATATGCAAAGCATCTAAACAGTAACATTCGCCAATTTTTTGTTCTTCAAGTTTAAGTGAACAACGAACCCCATTGATAATCATGAAATGGAAATTATTTGTAACTTTCTGCAAGTAGAACAATGAATAGTACAGGTAGACGGGTGAAATCTTTCTATATATTGCTTCTATATAGTCTAAGAAACATATATGCAAAGAATCCAAACAGTACAATTCGCCAATTTTTTGTTCTTCAAGTTTAAGTGAACAATGAGCCCCATTGTTAATCCTTTATCGGAAATTATTTGTAATTTTCGACAAGTAGAACAATGAATGGAACAGGTAGACGGTTATAATCTTTGTATATATTGCTTCTATATAGTCTAAGGAACATGAACGCAAAGCATCCAAACAGTACCATTCGCCAATTTTTTGTTCTTCAAGTTCAAGTGAACAATGAGCCCCATTGTTAATCCTTTATCGGAAATTATTTGTAATTTTCGACAAGTAGAACAATGAATGGTACAGGTAGACGGTTGAAATCTTTGTATATCCTGCTTCTATATAGTCTAAGAAACCTATATGCAAAGCATCTAAACAGTATCATTCGCCAATTTTTGTATCTTCAAGTATTAGTGAACAACAAGCCCCATTGATAATCATGAAATGGAAATTATTTGTAACTTTCTACAAGTAGAACAATGAATGGTACAGGTAGACGGTTGAGATCTTTGTATATATTGCTTCTATATAGTCTAAGAAACATATATGCAAAGCATCTAAACAGTAACATTCGCCAATTTATTGTTCTTCAAGTTTAAGTGAACTACGAGCCCCATTGTTAATCCTTTAAAGGAAATTATTTGTATATTTCGACAAGTAGAACAATGAATGGAACAGGTAGACGGTTGAAATCATTGTATATATTGCTTCTATATAGTCTAAGAAACATATATGCAAAGCATCAAATCAGTACAATTTGCCAATTTATTGTTCTTCAAGTTTAAGTGAACAACGAGCCACATTGTTAATCCTTTAAAGGAAATTATTTGTAAATTTCGACAAGTAGAACAATGATTGGAACACGTAGACGGTTGAAATCTTTGTATATATTGCTTCCATATAGTCTAAGAAACATGTACGCAAAGCATCCAAACAGTACCATTCGCCAATTTTTTTGTTCTTCAAGTTTAAGTGAACAATGAGCCCCAATCGTTAATACTTTATCGGAAATTATTTGCAATTTTCGACAAGTAGAACAATGAATGGAACTGGTAGACGGTTGAAATCTTTTTATATATTGCTTCTATATAGTCTAAGAAACATGTATGCAAAGCATCCAAACAGTTCCAGTCGCCAATTTTTTGTTCTTCAAGTTTAAGTGAACTACGAGCCCCATTGGTAATCATGAAACGGAAATTATTTGTTATTTTCTACAAGTAGAACAATGAATGGAACAGGTTGACGATGGATATCATAGTATATATTGCTTCTATATAGTCTAAGAAACATATATGCAAAGCATCCAAACAGTACCATTGGACAATTTTTTGTTCTTCAAGTTTAAGTGAACTACGAGCCCCATTGGTAATCATGAAACGGAAATTATTTGTAATTTTCTACAAGTAGAACAATGAATGGAACAGGTTGACGATGGATATCATAGTATATATTGCTTCCATATAGTCTAAGAAACATGTACGCAAAGCATCCAAACAGTACAATTCGCCAATTTTTTGTTCTTCAAGTTTAAGTGAACTACGAGCCCCATTGTTAATTCTTTAAAGGAAATTATTTGTAAATTTCGACAAGTAGAACAATGAATAGTACAGGTAGACGGGTGAAATCTTTCTATATATTGCTTCTAAATAGTCTAAGAAACATATATGCAAAGCATCCAAACAGTACAATTCGCCAATTTTTTGTTCTTCAAGTTTAAGTGAACTACGAGCCCCATTGTTAATCCTTTAAAGGAAATTATTTGTAACTTTCGTCATGTAGAACAATGAATGGAACAGGTAGACTGTTGAAATCATTGTATATATTGCTTCTATATAGACTAAGAAACATGTATGCAAAGCATCCAAACAGTCCAATTCGCCAATTTTTTGTTCTTCAAGTTTAAGTAAACTACGATCCCCATTGTTAATCCTTTATCGGAAATTATTTGTAACTTTCGACAAGTAGAACAATGAATGGAACTGGTAGACGGTTGAAATCTTTGTATATATTGCTTCTATATAGTCTAAGAAACATATATGCAAAGCATCCAAACAGTACAATTCGCCAATTTATTGATCTTCAAGTTTAAGTGAACAATGAGCCCCATTGTTAATCCTTTATCGGAAATTATTTGTAACTTTCGACAAGTAGAACAATGAATGGAACAGGTAGACGGTTGAAATCTTTTTATATATTGCTTCTATATAGACCAAGAAACCTATATGCAAAGCATCTAAACAGTAACATTCTCCAATTTTTTGATCTTCAAGTTTAAGTGAACAGCGAGCCCCATTGATAATCATGAAATGGAAATTATTTGTAACTTTCTACAAGTAGAACAATGAATAGTACAGGTAGACGGGTGAAATCTTTCTATATATTGCTTCTAAATAGTCTAAGAAACACATATGCAAAGCATCCAAACTGTACAATTCGCCAATTTTTTGTTCTTCAAGTTTAAGTGAACAATGAGCCCCAGTGTTAATCCTTTAAAGGAAATTATTTGTAAATTTCGACAAGTAGAACAATGAATGGAACAGGTAGACTGTTGAAATCATTGTATATATTGCTTCTATATAGTCTAAGAAACATGTATGCAAAGCATCCAAACAGTCCAATTCGCCAATTTTTTGTTCTTCAAGTTTAAGTAAACTACGATCCCCATTGTTAATCCCTTAACGGAAATTATTTGTAACTTCCGACAAGTAGAACAATGAATGGAACAGGTAGACGGTTGAAATCAATGTATATATTGCTTCTATATAGTCTAAGAAACAAATATGCAAAGCATCCAAACAGTACAATTCGCCAATTTTTTGTTCTTCAAGTTTAAGTGAACAATGAGCCCCATTGTTAATCCTTTAAAGGAAATTATTTGTAACTTTCGTCATGTAGAACAATGAATGGAACAGGTAGACTGTTGAAATCATTGTATATATTGCTTCTATATAGACTAAGAAACATGTATGCAAAGCATCCAAACAGTCCAATTCGCCAATTTTTTGTTCTTCAAGTTTAAGTAAATTACGATCCCCATTGTTAATCCTTTATCGGAAATTATTTGTAACTTTCGACAAGTAGAACAATGAATGGAACTGGTAGACGGTTGAAATCTTTGTATATATTGCTTCTATATAGTCTAAGAAACATATATGCAAAGCATCCAAACAGTACAATTCGCCAATTTATTGATCTTCAAGTTTAAGTGAACAATGAGCCCCATTGTTAATCCTTTATCGGAAATTATTTGTAACTTTCTACAAGTAGAACAATGAATAGTACAGGTAGACGGGTGAAATCTTTCTATATATTGCTTCTAAATAGTCTAAGAAACATATATGCAAAGCATCCAAACAGTACAATTCGCCAATTTTTTGTTCTTCAAGTTTAAGTGAACTACGAGCCCCATTGTTAATCCTTTAAAGGAAATTATTTGTAACTTTCGTCATGTAGAACAATGAATGGAACAGGTAGACTGTTGAAATCATTGTATATATTGCTTCTATATAGACTAAGAAACATGTATGCAAAGCATCCAAACAGTCCAATTCGCCAATTTTTTGTTCTTCAAGTTTAAGTAAACTACGATCCCCATTGTTAATCCTTTATCGGAAATTATTTGTAACTTTCGACAAGTAGAACAATGAATGGAACTGGTAGACGGTTGAAATCTTTGTATATATTGCTTCTATATAGTCTAAGAAACATATATGCAAAGCATCCAAACAGTACAATTCGCCAATTTATTGATCTTCAAGTTTAAGTGAACAATGAGCCCCATTGTTAATCCTTTATCGGAAATTATTTGTAACTTTCTACAAGTAGAACAATGAATAGTACAGGTAGACGGGTGAAATCTTTCTATATATTGCTTCTAAATAGTCTAAGAAACAAATATGCAAAGCATCCAAACAGTACAATTCGCCAATTTTTTGCTCTTCAAGTTTAAGTGAACAATGAGCCCCATTGTTAATCCTTTATCGGAAATTATTTGTAAATTTCGACAAGTAGAACAATGAATGGAACTGGTAGACGGTTGAAATCTTTTTATATATTGCTTCTATATAGTCTAAGAAACATGTATGCAAAGCATCCAAACAGTTCCAGTCGCCAATTTTTTGTTCTTCAAGTTTAAGTGAACTACGAGCCCCATTGGTAATCATGAAACGGAAATTATTTGTTATTTTCTACAAGTAGAACAATGAATGGAACAGGTTGACGATGGATATCATAGTATATATTGCTTCTATATAGTCTAAGAAACATATATGCAAAGCATCCAAACAGTACCATTGGACAATTTTTTGTTCTTCAAGTTTAAGTGAACTACGAGCCCCATTGGTAATCATGAAACGGAAATTATTTGTAATTTTCTACAAGTAGAACAATGAATGGAACAGGTTGACGATGGATATCATAGTATATATTGCTTCCATATAGTCTAAGAAACATGTACGCAAAGCATCCAAACAGTACAATTCGCCAATTTTTTGTTCTTCAAGTTTAAGTGAACTACGAGCCCCATTGTTAATTCTTTAAAGGAAATTATTTGTAAATTTCGACAAGTAGAACAATGAATAGTACAGGTAGACGGGTGAAATCTTTCTATATATTGCTTCTAAATAGTCTAAGAAACATATATGCAAAGCATCCAAACAGTACAATTCGCCAATTTTTTGTTCTTCAAGTTTAAGTGAACTACGAGCCCCATTGTTAATCCTTTAAAGGAAATTATTTGTAACTTTCGTCATGTAGAACAATGAATGGAACAGGTAGACTGTTGAAATCATTGTATATATTGCTTCTATATAGACTAAGAAACATGTATGCAAAGCATCCAAACAGTCCAATTCGCCAATTTTTTGTTCTTCAAGTTTAAGTAAACTACGATCCCCATTGTTAATCCTTTATCGGAAATTATTTGTAACTTTCGACAAGTAGAACAATGAATGGAACTGGTAGACGGTTGAAATCTTTGTATATATTGCTTCTATATAGTCTAAGAAACATATATGCAAAGCATCCAAACAGTACAATTCGCCAATTTATTGATCTTCAAGTTTAAGTGAACAATGAGCCCCATTGTTAATCCTTTATCGGAAATTATTTGTAACTTTCGACAAGTAGAACAATGAATGGAACAGGTAGACGGTTGAAATCTTTTTATATATTGCTTCTATATAGACCAAGAAACCTATATGCAAAGCATCTAAACAGTAACATTCTCCAATTTTTTGATCTTCAAGTTTAAGTGAACAGCGAGCCCCATTGATAATCATGAAATGGAAATTATTTGTAACTTTCTACAAGTAGAACAATGAATAGTACAGGTAGACGGGTGAAATCTTTCTATATATTGCTTCTAAATAGTCTAAGAAACACATATGCAAAGCATCCAAACTGTACAATTCGCCAATTTTTTGTTCTTCAAGTTTAAGTGAACAATGAGCCCCAGTGTTAATCCTTTAAAGGAAATTATTTGTAAATTTCGACAAGTAGAACAATGAATGGAACAGGTAGACTGTTGAAATCATTGTATATATTGCTTCTATATAGTCTAAGAAACATGTATGCAAAGCATCCAAACAGTCCAATTCGCCAATTTTTTGTTCTTCAAGTTTAAGTAAACTACGATCCCCATTGTTAATCCCTTAACGGAAATTATTTGTAACTTCCGACAAGTAGAACAATGAATGGAACAGGTAGACGGTTGAAATCAATGTATATATTGCTTCTATATAGTCTAAGAAACAAATATGCAAAGCATCCAAACAGTACAATTCGCCAATTTTTTGTTCTTCAAGTTTAAGTGAACAATGAGCCCCATTGTTAATCCTTTAAAGGAAATTATTTGTAACTTTCGTCATGTAGAACAATGAATGGAACAGGTAGACTGTTGAAATCATTGTATATATTGCTTCTATATAGACTAAGAAACATGTATGCAAAGCATCCAAACAGTCCAATTCGCCAATTTTTTGTTCTTCAAGTTTAAGTAAATTACGATCCCCATTGTTAATCCTTTATCGGAAATTATTTGTAACTTTCGACAAGTAGAACAATGAATGGAACTGGTAGACGGTTGAAATCTTTGTATATATTGCTTCTATATAGTCTAAGAAACATATATGCAAAGCATCCAAACAGTACAATTCGCCAATTTATTGATCTTCAAGTTTAAGTGAACAATGAGCCCCATTGTTAATCCTTTATCGGAAATTATTTGTAACTTTCTACAAGTAGAACAATGAATAGTACAGGTAGACGGGTGAAATCTTTCTATATATTGCTTCTAAATAGTCTAAGAAACATATATGCAAAGCATCCAAACAGTACAATTCGCCAATTTTTTGTTCTTCAAGTTTAAGTGAACTACGAGCCCCATTGTTAATCCTTTAAAGGAAATTATTTGTAACTTTCGTCATGTAGAACAATGAATGGAACAGGTAGACTGTTGAAATCATTGTATATATTGCTTCTATATAGACTAAGAAACATGTATGCAAAGCATCCAAACAGTCCAATTCGCCAATTTTTTGTTCTTCAAGTTTAAGTAAACTACGATCCCCATTGTTAATCCTTTATCGGAAATTATTTGTAACTTTCGACAAGTAGAACAATGAATGGAACTGGTAGACGGTTGAAATCTTTGTATATATTGCTTCTATATAGTCTAAGAAACATATATGCAAAGCATCCAAACAGTACAATTCGCCAATTTATTGATCTTCAAGTTTAAGTGAACAATGAGCCCCATTGTTAATCCTTTATCGGAAATTATTTGTAACTTTCTACAAGTAGAACAATGAATAGTACAGGTAGACGGGTGAAATCTTTCTATATATTGCTTCTAAATAGTCTAAGAAACAAATATGCAAAGCATCCAAACAGTACAATTCGCCAATTTTTTGCTCTTCAAGTTTAAGTGAACAATGAGCCCCATTGTTAATCCTTTATCGGAAATTATTTGTAAATTTCGACAAGTAGAACAATGAATGGAACACGCAGACGGTTGAAATCTTTGTATATATTGCTTCTATATAGTCTAAGAGACATATATGCAAAGCATCCAAACAGTACAATTCGCCAATTTTTTGTTCTTCAAGTTTAAGTGAACAATGAGCCCCAATGGTTAATACTTTTCGGTAATTATTTGTAACTTTCGACAAGTAGAACAATGAATGGAACAGGTAGACGGTTGAAATCCTTGTATATATTGCTTCCATATAGTCTAAGAAACATGTACGCAAAGCATCCAAACAGTACCATACGCCAATTTTTTGTCCTTCAAGTTTAAGTGAACAATGAGCCCCATTGTTAATCCTTTATCGGAAATTATTTGTAACTTTCGACAAGTAGAACAATGAATGGAACAGGTAGACGGTTGAAATCTTTGTATATATTGCTTCCATATAGTCTAAGAAACATGTACGCAAAGCATCCAAACAGTACCAATCGCCAATTTTTTGTTCTTCAAGTTTAAGTGAACAATGAGCCCCAATGGTTAACCCTTTATCGGAAATTATTTGTAATTTTCGACAAGTAGAACAATGAATGGAACAGGTAGACGGGTGAAATCTATCTATATATAGCTTCTAAATAGTCTAAGAAACACATATGCAAAGCATCGAAGCAGTACAATTCGCCAATTTTTCGTTCTTCAAGTTTAAGTGAACTACGAGCCCCCTTGTTAATCCTTTAAAGGAAATTATTTGTAAATTTCGACAAGTAGAACAATGAATGGAACACGCAGACGGTTGAAATCTTTGTATATATTGCTTCTATATAGTCTAAGAGACATATATGCAAAGCATCCAAACAGTACAATTCGCCAATTTTTTGTTCTTCAAGTTTAAGTGAACAATGAGCCCCAATGGTTAATACTTTTCGGTAATTATTTGTAACTTTCGACAAGTAGAACAATGAATGGAACAGGTAGACGGTTGAAATCCTTGTATATATTGCTTCCATATAGTCTAAGAAACATGTACGCAAAGCATCCAAACAGTACAATTCGCCAATTTATTGATCTTCAAGTTTAAGTGAACAATGAGCCCCATGGTTAATCCTTTATCGGAAATTATTTGTAACTTTCGACAAGTAGAACAATGAATGGAACAGGTAGACGGTTGAAATCTTTGTATATATTGCTTCTATATAATCTAAGAAACATATATGCAAAGCATCCAAACAGTACAATTCGCCAATTATTTCATCTTCAAGTTTAAGTGAACTACGAGCCCCATTGTTAATACTTTAACGGAAATTATTTGTAACTTTCGACAAGTAGATCAATGAGTGGATCTGGTAGACGGTTGAAAGCAATGTATATATTGCTTCTATATAGTCTAAGAAACATATATGAAAAGCATCCAAACAGTACCATTCGCCAATTTTTTGTTCTTCAAGTTTAAGTGAACAATGAGCCCCATTGTTAATCCTTTAAAGGAAATTATTTGTAACTTTCGACAAGTAGAACAATGAATGGAACTGGTAGACGGTTGAAATCTTTTTATATGTTGCTTCTATATAGTCTAAGAAACATATATGCAAAGCATCCAAACAGTACCATTCGCCAATTTTTTGTTCTTCAAGTTTAAGTGAACAATGAGCCCCATTGTTAATCCCTTAATGGAAATTATTTGTAACTTTCGACAAGTAGAACAATGAATGTAACTGGTAGACGGTTGAAATCTTTGTATATATTGCTTCTATATAGTCTAAGAAACATATATGCAAAGCATCCAAACAGTACAATTCGCCAATTATTTCATCTTCAAGTTTAAGTGAACTACGAGCCCCATTGTTAATACTTTAACGGAAATTATTTGTAACTTTCGACAAGTAGAACAATGAATGGAACAGGTAGACGGTTGAAATCTTTGTATATATTCCTTCTATATAGTCTAAGAAACATATATGCAAAGCATCCAAACAGTACAATTCGCCAATTTCTTGTTCTTCAAGTTTAAGTAAACTACGATCCCCATTGTTAATGCCTTAACGGAAATTATTTGTAACTTTCGACAAGTAGAACAATGAATGGAACAGGTAGACTGTTGAAATCATTGTATATATTGCTTCTATATAGTCTAAGAAACATATATGCAAAGCATCCAAACAGTCCAATCCGCCAATTTTTTGTACTTCAAGTTTAAGTGAACTACGAGCCCCATTGTTAATCCTTTGACGGAAATTATTTGTAACTTTCGAGAAGTAGAACAATGAATGGAACAGGTAGACGGTTGAAATCATTGTATATATTGCTTCTATATAGTCTAAGAAACACATATGCAAAGCATCCAAACAGTACCATTCGCCAATTTTTTGTTCTTCAAGTTTAAGTGAACAATGAGCCCCAGTGTTAATCCTTTAAAGGAAATTATTTGTAAATTTCGACAAGTAGAACAATGAATGGAACAGGTAGACTGTTGAAATCATTGTATATATTGCTTCTATATAGTCTAAGAAACATATATGCAAAGCATCCAAACAGTCCAATTCGCCAATTTTTTGTTCTTCAAGTTTAAGTAAACTACGATCCCCATTGTTAATCCCTTAACGGAAATTATTTGTAACTTCCGACAAGTAGAACAATGAATGGAACAGGTAGACGGTTGAAATCAATGTATATATTGCTTCTATATAGTCTAAGAAACATATATGCAAAGCATCCAAACAGTACCATTCGCCAATTTTTTGTTCTTCAAGTTTAAGTGAACAATGAGCCCCATTGTTAATCCTTTATCGGAAATTATTTGTAACTTTCGACAAGTAGAACAATGAATGGAACTGGTAGTCGGTTGAAATCTTTTTATATATTGCTACTATATTGACTAAGAAACCTATATGCAAAGCTTCTAAACAGTAACATTCGCCAATTTTTTGATCTTCAAGTTTAAGTGAACAATGAGCCCCATTGTTAATCCTTTATCGGAAATTATTTGTAACTTTCGACAAGTAGAACAATGAATGGAACAGGTAGACGGTTGAAATCTTTGTATATATTGCTTCTATATAGTCTAAGAAACATATATGCAAAGCATCCAAACAGTACAATTCGCCAATTTATTGATCTTCAAGTTTAAGTGAACAATGAGCCCCATGGTTAATCCTTTATCGGAAATTATTTGTAACTTTCGACAAGTAGAACAATGAATGGAACAGGTAGACGGTTGAAATCTTTGTATATATTGCTTCTATATAATCTAAGAAACATATATGCAAAGCATCCAAACAGTACAATTCGCCAATTATTTCATCTTCAAGTTTAAGTGAACTACGAGCCCCATTGTTAATACTTTAACGGAAATTATTTGTAACTTTCGACAAGTAGAACAATGAATGGAACAGGTAGACGGTTGAAATCTTTGTATATATTCCTTCTATATAGTCTAAGAAACATATATGCAAAGCATCCAAACAGTACAATTCGCCAATTTCTTGTTCTTCAAGTTTAAGTAAACTACGATCCCCATTGTTAATGCCTTAACGGAAATTATTTGTAACTTTCGACAAGTAGAACAATGAATGGAACAGGTAGACTGTTGAAATCATTGTATATATTGCTTCTATATAGTCTAAGAAACATATATGCAAAGCATCCAAACAGTCCAATCCGCCAATTTTTTGTACTTCAAGTTTAAGTGAACTACGAGCCCCATTGTTAATCCTTTGACGGAAATTATTTGTAACTTTCGAGAAGTAGAACAATGAATGGAACAGGTAGACGGTTGAAATCATTGTATATATTGCTTCTATATAGTCTAAGAAACACATATGCAAAGCATCCAAACAGTACCATTCGCCAATTTTTTGTTCTTCAAGTTTAAGTGAACAATGAGCCCCAGTGTTAATCCTTTAAAGGAAATTATTTGTAAATTTCGACAAGTAGAACAATGAATGGAACAGGTAGACTGTTGAAATCATTGTATATATTGCTTCTATATAGTCTAAGAAACATATATGCAAAGCATCCAAACAGTCCAATTCGCCAATTTTTTGTTCTTCAAGTTTAAGTAAACTACGATCCCCATTGTTAATCCCTTAACGGAAATTATTTGTAACTTCCGACAAGTAGAACAATGAATGGAACAGGTAGACGGTTGAAATCAATGTATATATTGCTTCTATATAGTCTAAGAAACATATATGCAAAGCATCCAAACAGTACCATTCGCCAATTTTTTGTTCTTCAAGTTTAAGTGAACAATGAGCCCCATTGTTAATCCTTTATCGGAAATTATTTGTAACTTTCGACAAGTAGAACAATGAATGGAACTGGTAGTCGGTTGAAATCTTTTTATATATTGCTACTATATTGACTAAGAAACCTATATGCAAAGCTTCTAAACAGTAACATTCGCCAATTTTTTGATCTTCAAGTTTAAGTGAACAATGAGCCCCATTGTTAATCCTTTATCGGAAATTATTTGTAACTTTCGACAAGTAGAACAATGAATGGAACAGGTAGACGGTTGAAATCTTTGTATATATTGCTTCTATATAGTCTAAGAAACATATATGCAAAGCATCCAAACAGTACAATTCGCCAATTTATTGATCTTCAAGTTTAAGTGAACAATGAGCCCCATGGTTAATCCTTTATCGGAAATTATTTGTAACTTTCGACAAGTAGAACAATGAATGGAACAGGTAGACGGTTGAAAT
Source organism: Cerceris ruficornis (assembly GCA_963989415.1). NCBI lineage: Eukaryota > Metazoa > Arthropoda > Insecta > Hymenoptera > Crabronidae > Cerceris > Cerceris ruficornis. The sequence continues at coordinate 292,322 of CAXDIW010000424.1, forward strand.
CTTTGTATATATTGCTTCTATATAATCTAAGAAACATATATGCAAAGCATCCAAACAGTACAATTCGCCAATTATTTCATCTTCAAGTTTAAGTGAACTACGAGCCCCATTGTTAATACTTTAACGGAAATTATTTGTAACTTTCGACAAGTAGATCAATGAGTGGATCAGGTAGACGGTTGAAAGCAATGTATATATTGCTTCTATATAGTCTAAGAAACATATATGAAAAGCATCCAAACAGTACCATTCGCCAATTTTTTGTTCTTCAAGTTTAAGTGAACAATGAGCCCCATTGTTAATCCTTTAAAGGAAATTATTTGTAACTTTCGACAAGTAGAACAATGAATGGAACTGGTAGACGGTTGAAATCTTTTTATATGTTGCTTCTATATAGTCTAAGAAACATATATGCAAAGCATCCAAACAGTACCATTCGCCAATTTTTTGTTCTTCAAGTTTAAGTGAACAATGAGCCCCATTGTTAATCCCTTAAAGGAAATTATTTGTAACTTTCGACAAGTAGAACAATGAATGTAACTGGTAGACGGTTGAAATCTTTGTATATATTGCTTCTATATAGTCTAAGAAACATATATGCAAAGCATCCAAACAGTACAATTCGCCAATTATTTCATCTTCAAGTTTAAGTGAACTACGAGCCCCATTGTTAATACTTTAACGGAAATTATTTGTAACTTTCGACAAGTAGAACAATGAATGGAACAGGTAGACGGTTGAAATCTTTGTATATATTCCTTCTATATAGTCTAAGAAACATATATGCAAAGCATCCAAACAGTACAATTCGCCAATTTCTTGTTCTTCAAGTTTAAGTAAACTACGATCCCCATTGTTAATGCCTTAACGGAAATTATTTGTAACGTTCGACAAGTAGAACAATGAATGGAACAGGTAGACGGTTGAAATCTTTGTATATATTGCTTCTATATAGTCTAAGAAACATATATGCAAAGCATCCAAACAGTACAATTCGCCAATTTATTGATCTTCAAGTTTAAGTGAACAGTGAGCCCCATGGTTAATCCTTTATCGGAAATTATTTGTAACTTTCGACAAGTAGAACAATGAATGGAACAGGTACACGGTTGAAATCTTTGTATATATTGCTTCTATATAATCTAAGAAACATATATGCAAAGCATCCAAACAGTACAATTCGCCAATTATTTCATCTTCAAGTTTAAGTGAACTACGAGCCCCATTGTTAATACTTTAACGGAAATTATTTGTAACTTCCGACAAGTAGAACAATGAATGGAACAGGTAGACGGTTGAAATCAATGTATATATTGCTTCTATATAGTCTAAGAAACATATATGCAAAGCATCCAAACAGTACCATTCGCCAATTTTTTGATCTTCAAGTTTAAGTGAACAATGAGCCCCATTGTTAATCCTTTATCGGAAATTATTTGTAACTTTCGACAAGTAGAACAATGAATGGAACAGGTAGACGGTTGAAATCTTTGTATATATTGCTTCTATATAGTCTAAGAAACATATATGCATAGCATCCACACAGTACAATTCGCCAATTTATTGTTCTTCAAGTTTAAGTGAACAACGAGCCCCATTGTTAATCCTTTAAAGGAAATTATTTGTAAATTTCGACAAGTAGAACAATGATTGGTGCACGTAGACGGTTGAAATCTTTGTATATATTGCTTCTATATAATCTAAGAAACATATATGCAAAGCATCCAAACAGTACAATTCGTCAATTATTTCATCTTCAAGTTTAAGTGAACTACGAGCCCCATTGTTAATACTTTAACGGAAGTTATTTGTAACTTTCGACAAGTAGATCAATGAGTGGATCAGGTAGACGGTTGAAAGCAATGTATATATTGCTTCTATATAGTCTAAGAAACATATATGAAAAGCATCCAAACAGTACCATTCGCCAATTTTTTGTTCTTCAAGTTTAAGTGAACAATGAGCCCCATTGTTAATCCTTTAAAGGAAATTATCTGTAACTTTCGACAAGTAGAACAATGAATGGAACTGGTAGACGGTTGAAATCTTTTTATATGTTGCTTCTATATAGTCTAAGAAACATATATGCAAAGCATCCAAACAGTACAATTCGCCAATTTATTGATCTTCAAGTTTAAGTGAACAATGAGCCCCATGGTTAATCCTTTATCGGAAATTATTTGTAACTTTCGACAAGTAGAACAATGAATGGAACAGGTAGACGGTTGAAATCTTTGTATATATTGCTTCTATATAATCTAAGAAACATATATGCAAAGCATCCAAACAGTACAATTCGCCAATTATTTCATCTTCAAGTTTAAGTGAACTACGAGCCCCATTGTTAATACTTTAACGGAAATTATTTGTAACTTTCGACAAGTAGATCAATGAGTGGATCAGGTAGACGGTTGAAAGCAATGTATATATTGCTTCTATATAGTCTAAGAAACATATATGAAAAGCATCCAAACAGTACCATTCGCCAATTTTTTGTTCTTCAAGTTTAAGTGAACAATGAGCCCCATTGTTAATCCTTTAAAGGAAATTATTTGTAACTTTCGACAAGTAGAACAATGAATGGAACTGGTAGACGGTTGAAATCTTTTTATATGTTGCTTCTATATAGTCTAAGAAACATATATGCAAAGCATCCAAACAGTACCATTCGCCAATTTTTTGTTCTTCAAGTTTAAGTGAACAATGAGCCCCATTGTTAATCCCTTAAAGGAAATTATTTGTAACTTTCGACAAGTAGAACAATGAATGTAACTGGTAGACGGTTGAAATCTTTGTATATATTGCTTCTATATAGTCTAAGAAACATATATGCAAAGCATCCAAACAGTACAATTCGCCAATTTATTGTTCTTCAAGTTTAAGTGAACAACGAGCCCCATTGTGAATCCTTTAAAGGAAATTATTTGTAAATTTCGACAAGTAGAACAATGATTGGAACACGTAGACGGTTGAAATCTTTGTATATATTGCTTCTATATAGTCTAAGAAACATATATGCAAAGCATCCAAACAGTACAATTCGCCAATTTATTGATCTTCAAGTTTAAGTGAACAATGAGCCCCATGGTTAATCCTTTATCGGAAATTATTTGTATCTTTCGACAAGTAGAACAATGAATGGAACAGGTAGACGGTTGAAATCTTTGAATATATTGCTTCTATATAATCTAAGAAACATATATGCAAAGCATCCAAACAGTACAATTCGCCAATTATTTCATCTTCAAGTTTAAGTGAACTACGAGCCCCATTGTTAATACTTTAACGGAAATTATTTGTAACTTTCGACAATTAGAACAATGAATGGAACAGGTAGACGGTTGAAATCTTTGTATATATTCCTTCTATATAGTCTAAGAAACATATATGCAAAGCATCCAAACAGTACAATTCGCCAATTTTTTGTTCTTCAAGTTTAAGTGAACAACGAGCCCCATTGTTAATCCTTTAAAGGAAATTATTTGTAAATTTCGACAAGTAGAACAATGAATGGAACAGGTAGACGGTTGAAATATTTGTATATATTGCTTCTATATAGTCTACGAAACATATATGCAAAGCATCCAAACAGTACCATTCGCCAATTTTTTGTTCTTCAAGTTTAAGTGAACTACGAGCCCCATTGTTAATCCTTTATCGGAAATTATTTGTAAATTTCGACAAGTAGAACAATGAATGGAACAGGTAGACTGTTGAAATCATTGTATATATTGCTTCTATATAGTCTAAGAAACATATATGCAAAGCGTCCAAACAGTACAATTCGCCAATTATTTGATCTTCAAGTTTAAGTGAACTACGAGCCCCATTCTTAATACTTTAACGGAAATTATTTGTAATTTGCGACAAGTAGAACAATGAATGGAACAGGTAGCCGGTTGAAATCAATGTATATATTTCTTCTATATAGTCTAAGAAACATATATGCAAAGCATCCAAACAGTACCATTCGCAATTTTTTTGTTCTTCAAGTTTAAGTGAACAACGAGCCCCATTGTTAATCCTTTAAAGGAAATTATATGTAAATTTCGACAAGTAGAACAATGATTGGAACACGTAGACGGTTGAAATCTTTGTATATATTGCTTCCATATAGTCTAAGAAACATGTACGCAAAGCATCCAAACAGTACCATTCGCCAATTTTTTGTTCTTCAGGTTTAAGTGAACAATGAGCCCCAATGGTTAATCCTTTATCGGAATTTATTTGTAATTTTCGACGAGTAGAACAATAAATTGAACAGGTAGACGGTTGAAATCTTTGTATATATTTCTTCTATATAGCCTAAGAAACCTATATGCAAAGCATCTAAACAGTAACAATCGCCAATTTTTTGATCTTCAAGTTTAAGTGAACAGCGAGCCCCATTGATAATCATGAAATGGAAATTATTTGTAACTTTCTACAAGTAGAACAATGAATAGTACAGGTAGACGGGTGTAATCTTTCTATATATTGCTTCTAAATAGCCTACGAAACATATATGCAAAGCATCCAAACAGTACAATTCGCTAATTTTTTGTTCTTCAAGTTTAAGTGAACTACGAGCCCCATTGTTAATCCCTTAACGGAAATTATTTGTAACTTTCGACAAGTAGAACAATGAATGGAACAGGTAGACGGTTGAAATCAATGTATATATTGCTTCTATATAGTCTAAGAAACATATATGCAAAGCATCCAAACAGTACCATTCGCCAATTTTTTGTTCTTCAAGTTTAAGTGAACAACGAGCCCCATTGATAATCATGAAACGGAAATTATTTGTAACTTTCGACATGTAGAACAATGAATGGAACAGGTAGACGGTTGAAATATTTGTATATATTGCTTCCGTATAGTCTAAGAAACATATATGCAAAGCATCCTTACAGTACCATTCGCCAATTTTTTGTTCTTCAAGGTTAAGTGACAATGAGCCCGATTGTTAATCCTTTATCGGAAATTATTTGTAAATTTCGACAAGTAGAACAATGATTGGAACACGTAGACGGTTGAAATCTTTGTATATATTACATCTATATAGTCTAATAAACATATATGCAAAGCACCCAAACAGTACCATTCGCCAATTTATTGATCTTCAAGTTTAAGTGAACAATGAGCCCCATGGTTAATCCTTTATCGGAAATTATTTGTATCTTTCGACAAGTAGAACAATGAATGGAACAGGTAGACGGTTGAAATCTTTGAATATATTGCTTCTATATAATCTAAGAAACATATATGCAAAGCATCCAAACAGTACAATTCGCCAATTATTTCATCTTCAAGTTTAAGTGAACTACGAGCCCCATTGTTAATACTTTAACGGAAATTATTTGTAACTTTCGACAATTAGAACAATGAATGGAACAGGTAGACGGTTGAAATCTTTGTATATATTCCTTCTATATAGTCTAAGAAACATATATGCAAAGCATCCAAACAGTACAATTCGCCAATTTTTTGTTCTTCAAGTTTAAGTGAACAACGAGCCCCATTGTTAATCCTTTAAAGGAAATTATTTGTAAATTTCGACAAGTAGAACAATGAATGGAACAGGTAGACGGTTGAAATATTTGTATATATTGCTTCTATATAGTCTACGAAACATATATGCAAAGCATCCAAACAGTACCATTCGCCAATTTTTTGATCTTCAAGTTTAAGTGAACTACGAGCCCCATTCTTAATACTTTAACGGAAATTATTTGTAATTTGCGACAAGTAGAACAATGAATGGAACAGGTAGCCGGTTGAAATCAATGTATATATTTCTTCTATATAGTCTAAGAAACATATATGCAAAGCATCCAAACAGTACCATTCGCAATTTTTTTGTTCTTCAAGTTTAAGTGAACAACTAGCCCCATTGTTAATCCTTTAAAGGAAATTATATGTAAATTTCGACAAGTAGAACAATGATTGGAACACGTAGACGGTTGAAATCTTTGTATATATTGCTTCCATATAGTCTAAGAAACATGTACGCAAAGCATCCAAACAGTACCATTCGCCAATTTTTTGTTCTTCAGGTTTAAGTGAACAATGAGCCCCAATGGTTAATCCTTTATCGGAATTTATTTGTAATTTTCGACGAGTAGAACAATAAATTGAACAGGTAGACGGTTGAAATCTTTGTATATATTTCTTCTATATAGCCTAAGAAACCTATATGCAAAGCATCTAAACAGTAACAATCGCCAATTTTTTGATCTTCAAGTTTAAGTGAACAGCGAGCCCCATTGATAATCATGAAATGGAAATTATTTGTAACTTTCTACAAGTAGAACAATGAATAGTACAGGTAGACGGGTGTAATCTTTCTATATATTGCTTCTAAATAGTCTAAGAAACATATATGCAAAGCATCCAAACAGTACAATTCGCCAATTTTTTGTTCTTCAAGTTTAAGTGAACTATGAGCCCCATTGTTAATCCTTTAAAGGAAATTATTTGTAAATTTCGACAAGTAGAACAATGAATGGATCATGTAGACGGTTGAAATCATTGTATATATTGCTTCTATATAGCCTACGAAACATATATGCAAAGCATCCAAACAGTACAATTCGCTAATTTTTTGTTCTTCAAGTTTAAGTGAACTACGAGCCCCATTGTTAATCTTTAACGGAAATTAATTGTAACTTTCTACACGTAGAACAATGATTGGAACACTCAGACGGTTGAAATCTTTGTATATATTGCTTCCATATAGTCTAAGAAACATATATGCAAAGCATCCAAACAGTACCATTCGCCAATTTTTTGTTCTTCAAGTTGAAGTGAACAACGAGCCCCATTGTTAATCCTTTAAAGGAAATTATTTGTAAATTTCGACAAGTAGAACAATGAATGGAACAGGTAGACTGTTGAAATCATTGTATATATTGCTTCTATATAGTCTAAGAAACATATATGCAAAGCGTCCAAACAGTACAATTCGCCAAATATTTGATCTTCAAGTTTAAGTGAACTACGAGCCCCATTGTTAATACTTTAACGGAAATTATTTGTAACTTGCGACAAGTAGAACAATGAATGGAACAGGTAGACGGTTGAAATCTTTGTATATATTGCTTCTATATAGTCTAAGAAACATATATGCAAAGCATCCAAACAGTACCATTCGCCAATTTTTTGTTCTTCAAGTTTAAGTGAACAGCGAGCCCCATTGTTAATCATGAAATGGAAATTATTTGTAACTTTCTACAAGTAGAACAATGAATAGTACAGGTAGACGGGTGTAATCTTTCTATATATTGCTTCTAAATAGTCTAAGAAACATATATGCAAAGCATCCAAACAGTACAATTCGCCAATTTTTTTGTTCTTCAAGTTTAAGTGAACAACGAGCCCCATTGTTAATCCTTTAAAGGAAATTATTTGTAAATTTCGACATGTAGAACAATGATTGGAACACGTAGACGGTTGAAATCTTTGTATATATTGCTTCCATATAGTCTAAGAAACATGTACGCAAAGCATCCAAACAGTACCATTCGCCAATTTTTTGTTCTTCAAGTTTAAGTGAACAACGAGCGCCATTGATAATCATGAAACGGAAATTATTTGTAACTTTCTACAAGTAGAACAATGAATAGAACAGGTAGACGGTTGAAATCTTTGTATATGTTGCTTCTATATAGTCTAAGAAACCTATATGTAAAGCATCTAAACAGTACCATTCGCAATTTTTTTGTTCTTCAAGTTTAAGTGAACAACGAGCCCCATTGTTAATCCTTTAAAGGAAATTATTTGTAAATTTCGACAAGTAGAACAATGATTGGAACACGTAGACGGTTGAAATCTTTGTATATATTGCTTCCATATAGTCTAAGAAACATGTACGCAAAGCATCCAAACAGTACCATTCGCCAATTTTTTGTTCTTCAAGTTTAAGTGAACCACGAGCCCCATTGTTAATACTTTAACGTAAATTTTTTGTAACTTGCGACAAGTAGAACAACGAATGGAACAGGTAGCCGGTTGAAGTCAATGTATATATTGCTTCTATATAGTCTAAGAAACATATATGCAAAGCGTCCAAACAGTACAATTCGCCAATTATTTCATCTTCAAGTTTAAGTGAACTACGAGCCCCATTGTTAATACTTTAACGGAAATTATTTGTAACTTTCGACAATTAGAACAATGAATGGAACAGGTAGACGGTTGAAATCTTTGTATATATTCCTTCTATATAGTCTAAGAAACATATATGCAAAGCATCCAAACAGTACAATTCGCCAATTTTTTGTTCTTCAAGTTTAAGTGAACAACGAGCCCCATTGTTAATCCTTTAAAGGAAATTATTTGTAAATTTCGACAAGTAGAACAATGAATGGAACAGGTAGACGGTTGAAATATTTGTATATATTGCTTCTATATAGTCTACGAAACATATATGCAAAGCATCCAAACAGTACCATTCGCCAATTTTTTGATCTTCAAGTTTAAGTGAACTACGAGCCCCATTCTTAATACTTTAACGGAAATTATTTGTAATTTGCGACAAGTAGAACAATGAATGGAACAGGTAGCCGGTTGAAATCAATGTATATATTTCTTCTATATAGTCTAAGAAACATATATGCAAAGCATCCAAACAGTACCATTCGCAATTTTTTTGTTCTTCAAGTTTAAGTGAACAACTAGCCCCATTGTTAATCCTTTAAAGGAAATTATATGTAAATTTCGACAAGTAGAACAATGATTGGAACACGTAGACGGTTGAAATCTTTGTATATATTGCTTCCATATAGTCTAAGAAACATGTACGCAAAGCATCCAAACAGTACCATTCGCCAATTTTTTGTTCTTCAGGTTTAAGTGAACAATGAGCCCCAATGGTTAATCCTTTATCGGAATTTATTTGTAATTTTCGACGAGTAGAACAATAAATTGAACAGGTAGACGGTTGAAATCTTTGTATATATTTCTTCTATATAGCCTAAGAAACCTATATGCAAAGCATCTAAACAGTAACAATCGCCAATTTTTTGATCTTCAAGTTTAAGTGAACAGCGAGCCCCATTGATAATCATGAAATGGAAATTATTTGTAACTTTCTACAAGTAGAACAATGAATAGTACAGGTAGACGGGTGTAATCTTTCTATATATTGCTTCTAAATAGTCTAAGAAACATATATGCAAAGCATCCAAACAGTACAATTCGCCAATTTTTTGTTCTTCAAGTTTAAGTGAACTATGAGCCCCATTGTTAATCCTTTAAAGGAAATTATTTGTAAATTTCGACAAGTAGAACAATGAATGGATCATGTAGACGGTTGAAATCATTGTATATATTGCTTCTATATAGCCTACGAAACATATATGCAAAGCATCCAAACAGTACAATTCGCTAATTTTTTGTTCTTCAAGTTTAAGTGAACTACGAGCCCCATTGTTAATCTTTAACGGAAATTAATTGTAACTTTCTACACGTAGAACAATGATTGGAACACTCAGACGGTTGAAATCTTTGTATATATTGCTTCCATATAGTCTAAGAAACATATATGCAAAGCATCCAAACAGTACCATTCGCCAATTTTTTGTTCTTCAAGTTGAAGTGAACAACGAGCCCCATTGTTAATCCTTTAAAGGAAATTATTTGTAAATTTCGACAAGTAGAACAATGAATGGAACAGGTAGACTGTTGAAATCATTGTATATATTGCTTCTATATAGTCTAAGAAACATATATGCAAAGCGTCCAAACAGTACAATTCGCCAAATATTTGATCTTCAAGTTTAAGTGAACTACGAGCCCCATTGTTAATACTTTAACGGAAATTATTTGTAACTTGCGACAAGTAGAACAATGAATGGAACAGGTAGACGGTTGAAATCTTTGTATATATTGCTTCTATATAGTCTAAGAAACATATATGCAAAGCATCCAAACAGTACCATTCGCCAATTTTTTGTTCTTCAAGTTTAAGTGAACAGCGAGCCCCATTGTTAATCATGAAATGGAAATTATTTGTAACTTTCTACAAGTAGAACAATGAATAGTACAGGTAGACGGGTGTAATCTTTCTATATATTGCTTCTAAATAGTCTAAGAAACATATATGCAAAGCATCCAAACAGTACAATTCGCCAATTTTTTTGTTCTTCAAGTTTAAGTGAACAACGAGCCCCATTGTTAATCCTTTAAAGGAAATTATTTGTAAATTTCGACATGTAGAACAATGATTGGAACACGTAGACGGTTGAAATCTTTGTATATATTGCTTCCATATAGTCTAAGAAACATGTACGCAAAGCATCCAAACAGTACCATTCGCCAATTTTTTGTTCTTCAAGTTTAAGTGAACAACGAGCGCCATTGATAATCATGAAACGGAAATTATTTGTAACTTTCTACAAGTAGAACAATGAATAGAACAGGTAGACGGTTGAAATCTTTGTATATGTTGCTTCTATATAGTCTAAGAAACCTATATGTAAAGCATCTAAACAGTACCATTCGCAATTTTTTTGTTCTTCAAGTTTAAGTGAACAACGAGCCCCATTGTTAATCCTTTAAAGGAAATTATTTGTAAATTTCGACAAGTAGAACAATGATTGGAACACGTAGACGGTTGAAATCTTTGTATATATTGCTTCCATATAGTCTAAGAAACATGTACGCAAAGCATCCAAACAGTACCATTCGCCAATTTTTTGTTCTTCAAGTTTAAGTGAACCACGAGCCCCATTGTTAATACTTTAACGTAAATTTTTTGTAACTTGCGACAAGTAGAACAACGAATGGAACAGGTAGCCGGTTGAAGTCAATGTATATATTGCTTCTATATAGTCTAAGAAACATATATGCAAAGCGTCCAAACAGTACAATTCGCCAAATATTTGATCTTCAAGTTTAAGTGAACTACGAGCCCCATTGTTAATACTTTAACGGAAGTTATTTGTAACTTGCGACAAGTAGAACAATGAATGGAACAGGTAGCCGGTTGAAATCAATGTATATATTGCTTCTATTTAGTCTAAGAAACATATATGCAAAGCATCCAAACAGTACCATTCGCAATTTTTTTGTTCTTCAAGTTTAAGTGAACAACGAGCCCCATTGTTAATCCTTTAAAGGAAATTATTTGTAAATTTCGACATGTAGAACAATGATTGGAACACGTAGACGGTTGTAATCTTTGTATATATTGCTTCCATATAGTCTAAGAAACATGTACGCAAAGCATCCAAACAGTACCATTCGCCAATTTTTTGTTCTTCGAGTTTAAGTGAACAACGAGCGCCATTGATAATCATGAAACGGAAATTATTTGTAACTTTCTACAAGTAGAACAATGAATGGAACAGGTAGACGGTTGAAATCTTTGTATATATTGCTTCTATATAATCTAAGAAACATATATGCAAAGCATCCAAACAGTACCATTCGCAATTTTTTTGTTCTTCAAGTTTAAGTGAACAACGAGCCCCATTGTTAATCCTTTAAAGGAAATTATTTGTAAATTTCGGCAAGTAGAACAATGAATGGAATAGGTAGACGGTTGAAATCATTGTATATATTGCTTCTATATAGTCTAAGAAACATATATGCATAGCATCCAAACAGTACAATTCGCCAATTTCTTGTTCTTCAAGTTTAAGTAAACTACGATCCCCATTGTTAATCCCTTAACGGAAATTATTTGTAACTTTCGACAAGTAGAACAATGAATGGAACAGGTAGCCGGTTGAAATCAATGTATATATTGCTTCTATATAGTCTAAGAAACATATATGCAAAGCATCCAAACAGTACCATTCGCCACTTTTTTGTTCTTCAAGTTTAAGTGAACAACGAGCCCCATTGTTAATCCTTTAAAGGAAATTATTTGTAAATTTCGACAAGTAGAACAATGAATGGAACAGGTAGACGGTTGAAATCTTTGTATATATTGCTTCTATATAATCTAAGAAACATATATGCAAAGCATCCAAACAGTACAATTCGCCAATTATTTCATCTTCAAGTTTAAGTGAACTACGAGCCCCATTGTTAACACTTTAACGGAAATTATTTGTAACTTGCGACAAGTAGAACAATGAGTGGATCAGGTAGACGGTTGAAATCATTGTATATATTGCTTCCATATAGTCTAAGAAACATGTACGCAAAGCATCCAAACAGTACCATTCGCCAATTTTTTGTTCTTCAAGTTTAAGTGAACAATGAGCCACAATGGTTAATCCTTTATCGGAAATTATTTGTAATTTTCGACAAGAAGAACAATGAATGGAACAGGTAGACGGTTGAAATCTTTGTATATATTGCTTGTATATAGTCTAAGAAACATATATGCAAAGCGTCCAAACAGTACAATTCGCCAATTTATTGTTCTTCAAGTTTAAGTGAACAACGAGCCCCATTGATAATCATGAAACGGAAATTATTTGTAACTTTCTACAAGTAGAACAATGAATAGAACAGGTAGACGGTTGAAATCTTTGTATATATTGCTTCCATATAGTCTAAGAAACATGTACGCAAAGCATCCAAACAGTACCATTCGCCAATTTTTTGTTCTTCAAGTTTAAGTGAACAATGAGCCCCAATGGTTAATCCTTTATCGGAAATTATTTGTATTTTTCGACAAGTAGAACAATGAATGGAACTGGTAGACGGTTGAAATCTTTGTATATATTGCTTCCATATAATCTGAGAAACATATATGCAAAGCATCTAAACAGTAACAATCGCCAATTTTTTGATCTTCAAGTTTAAGTGAACAGCGAGCCCCATTGATAATCATGGAATAGAAATTATTTGTAACTTTCTACAAGTACAACAATGAATAGTACAGGTAGAAGGGTGAAATCTTTCTACATATTGCTTCTAAATAGTCTAAGAACACATCTATGCAAAGCATCTAAACAGTAACAATCGCCAATTTTTTGATCTTCAAGTTTAAGTGAACAGCGAGCCCCATTGTTAATCCTTTAAAGGAAATTATTTGTAATTTTCGACAAGTAGAACAATGAATGGAACAGGTAGCCGGTTGAAATCATTGTATATATTGCTTCTATATAGTCTAAGAAACATATATGCAAAGAATCCAAATAGTACAATTCGACAATTTTTTGTTCTTCAAGTTTAGTGTACAATGAGCCCCAATGGTTAATCCTTTAACGGAAATTATTTGTAACTTGCGACAAGTAGAACAATGAGTGGAACAGGTAGTCGGTTGAAATCATTGTATATATTGCTTCTATATAGTCTAAGAAACATATATGCAAAGCATCCAAACAGTACCATTCGCCAATTTTTTGTTCTTCAAGTTTAAGTGAACAATGAGCCCCATTGTTAATCCTTTATCGGAAATTATTTGTAACTTTCGACAAGTAGAACAATGAATGGAACTGGTAGACGGTTGAAATCTTTTTATATATTGCTTCTATATAGTCTAAGAAACATATATGCAAAGCATCCAAACAGTACCAGTCGCCAATTTTTTGGTCTCCAAGTTTAAGTGAACAACGAGGCCCATTGATAATCATGAAACGGAAATTATTTGTAACTTTCTACAAGTAGAACAATGAATAGAACAGGTAGACGGTTGAAATCTTTGTATATGTTGCTTCTATATAGTCTAAGAAACCTATATGCAAAGCATCCAAACAGTACCATTCGCCAATTTTTTGTTCTTCAAGTTTAAGTGAATAATGAGCCCCAATGGTTAATCCTTTATCGGAAATTATTTGTAATTTTCGACAAGTAGAACAATGAATGGAACAGGTAGACGGTTGAAATCTTTGTATATATTGCTTGTATATAGTCTAAGAAACATATATGCAAAGCGTCCAAACAGTACAATTCGCCAATTTATTGTTCTTCAAGTTTAAGTGAACAACGAGCCCCATTGATAATCATGAAACGGAAATTATTTGTAACTTTCTACAAGTAGAACAATGAATAGAACAGGTAGACGGTTGAAATCTTTGTATATATTGCTTCCATATAGTCTAAGAAACATGTAGGCAAAGCATCCAAACAGTACCATTCGCCAATTTTTTGTTCTTCAAGTTTAAGTGAACAATGAGCCCCAATGGTTAATCCTTTATCGGAAATTATTTGTAATTTTCGACAAGTAGAACAATGAATGGAACAGGTAGACGGTTGAAATCTTTGTATATATTGCTTCTATATAGTCTAAGAAACATATATGCAATGCATCCAAACAGTACCATTCGCCAATTTTTTGTTCTTCAAGTTAAAGTGAACTACGAGCCCCATTGTTAATCATTTAAAGGAAATTATTTGTAAATTTCGACAAGTAGAACAATGAATGGAACAGGTAGACTGTTGAAATCATTGTATATATTGCTTCTATATAGTCTAAGAAACATATATGCAAAGCATCCAAACAGTACAATTCGCCAATTTTTTGTTCTTCAAGTTTAAGTAAACTACGATCCCCATTGTTAATCCCTTAACGGAAATTATTTGTAATTTCCGACAAGTAGAACAATGAATGGAACAGGTAGACGGTTGAAATCAATGTATATATTGCTTCTATATAGTCTAAGAAACATATATGCAAAGCATCCAAACAGTACCATTCGCCAATTTTTTGTTCTTCAAGTTTAAGTGAACAATGAGCCCCAATGTTAATCCTTTAAAGGAAATTATTTGTAAATTTCGACATGTAGAACAATGATTGGAACACGTAGACGGTTGAAATCTTTGTATATATTGCTTCCATATAGTCTAAGAAACATGTACGCAAAGCATCCAAACAGTACCATTCGCCAATTTTTTGTTCTTCAAGTTTAAGTGAACAACGAGCGCCATTGATAATCATGAAACGGAAATTATTTGTAACTTTCTACAAGTAGAACAATGAATAGAACAGGTAGACGGTTGAAATCTTTGTATATGTTGCTTCTATATAGTCTAAGAAACATATATGCAAAGCATCCAAACAGTACCATTCGCCAATTTTTTGTTCTTCAAGTTTAAGTGAATAATGAGCCCCAATGGTTAATCCTTTATCGGAAATTATTTGTAATTTTCGACAAGTAGAACAATGAATGGAACAGGTAGACGGTTGAAATCTTTGTATATATTGCTTCTATATAATCTAAGAAACATATATGCAAACCATCTAAACAGTAACAATCGCCAATTTTTTGATCTTCAAGTTTAAGTGAACAGCGAGCCCCATTGATAATCATGAAATGGAAATTATTTGTAACATTCTACAAGTAGAACAATGAATAGTACAGGTAGACGGGTAAAATCTTTCTATATATTGCTTCTAAATAGTCTGAGAAACACATATGCAAAGCATCCAAACAGCACAATTCGCCATTTTTTTGTTCTTGAAGTTTAAGTGAACTACGAGCCCCATTGTTAATACTTTAACGGAAATTATTTGTAAATTTCGACAAGTAGAACAATGAATGTAACAGGTAGACGGTTGAAATCATTGTATATATTGCTTCTATATAGTCTAAGAAACATATATGCAAAGCATCAAAACAGTACAATTCGCCAGTTTTTTGTTTTTCAAGTTTAAGTGAACTACGAGCCCCATTGTTAATACTTTAACGGAAATTATTTGTAATTTTCGACAAGTTGAACAATGAATGGTACATGTAGACGGTTGAAATCAATGTATATATTGCTTCTATATAGTCTAAGAAACATATATGCAAAGCATCTATACAGTACAATTCGCCAATTTTTTGTTCTTCAAGTGTAAGTGAACAACGAGCCCCATTGATAATCATGAAACGGAAATTATTTGTAATTTTCGACAAGTAGAACAATGAATGGAACAGGTAGACGGTTGAAATCAATGTATATATTGCTTCTATATAGTCTAAGAGACATATATGCAGAGCATCTAAACAGTACAATTTGCCAATTTTTTGTTCTTCAAGATTAAGTGAACATCGAGCCCCATTGTTAATCCTTTAAAGGAAATTATTTGTAACTTTCGACAAGTAGAACAATGAATGGAACAGGTAGACGGTTGAAATCTTTGTATATATTGCTTCTATATAATCTAAGAAACATATATGCAAAGCATCCAAATAGTACCATTCGCCAAATTTTTGTTCTTCAAGTTTAAGTGAACAACGAGCCCCATTGATAATCATGAAACGGAAATTATTTGTAACTTTCTACAAGTAGAACAATGAACAGAACAGGTAGACGGTTGAAATATTTGTATATGTTGCTTCTATATAGTCTAAGAAACCTATATGCAAAGCATCTAAACAGTGACATTCGCCAATTTTTTGATCTTCAAGTTTAAGTGAACAGCGAGCCCCATTGATAATCATGAAATGGAAATTATTTGTAACTTTCTACAAGTAGAACAATGAATAGTACAGGTAGACGGGTGAAATCTTTCTATATATTGCTTCTAAATAGTCTGAGAAACATATATGCAAAGCATCCAAACAGTACCATTCGCCAATTTTTTGTTCTTCAAGTTTAAGTGAACAATGAGACCCATTGTTAATCCTTTATCGGAAATTATTTGTAACTTTCGACAAGTAGAACAATGAATGGAACAGGTAGACGGTTGAAATCTTTATATATATTGCTTCTATATAGTCTAAGAAACATATATGCAAAGCGTCCAAACAGTACAATTCGCCAATTCTTTGTCCTTCAAGTTTAAGTGAACATTGAGCCCCATTGTTAATCCTTTATCGGAAATTATTTGTAACTTTCGACAAGTAGAACAATGAATCGAACAGGTAGACGGTTGAAATCTTTGTATATATTGCTTGTATATAGTCTAAGAAACATATATGCAAAGCGTCCAAACAGTACAATTCGCCAATTTATTGTTCTTCAAGTTTAAGTGAACAACGAGCCCCATTGATAATCATGAAACGGAAATTATTTGTAACTTTCTACAAGTAGAACAATGAATAGAACAGGTAGACGGTTGAAATCTTTGTATATGTTGCTTCTATATAGTCTAAGAAACCTATATGCAAAGCATCTAAACAGTAACAATCGCCAATTTTTTGATCTTCAAGTTTAAGTGAACTGCGAGCCCCATTGATAATCATGAAATGGAAATTATTTGTAACTTTCTACAAGTAGAACAATGAATAGTTCAGGTAGACGGGTGAAATCTTTCTATATATTGCTTCTAAATAGTCTAAGAAACATATATGCAAAGCATCCAAACAGTACCATTCGCCACTTTTTTGTTCTTCAAGTTGAAGTGAACAACGAGCCCCATTGTTAATCCTTTAAAGGAAATTATTTGTAAATTTCGACAAGTAGAACAATGATTGGAACACGTAGACGGTTGAAATCTTTGTATATATTGCTTCCATATAGTCTAAGAAACATGTACGCAAAGCATCCAAACAGTACCATTCGGCAATTTTTTGTTCTTCAGGTTTAAGTGTACAATGAGCCCCAATGGTTAATCCTTTATCGGAAATTATTTGTAATTTTCGACAAGTAGAACAATGAATGGAACAGGTAGACGGTTGAAATCTTTGTATATATTTCTTCTATATAATCTAAGAAACATATATGCAAAGCATCTAAACAGTACCATTCGCAATTTTTTTGTTCTTCAAGTTTAAGTGAACAACGAGCCCCATTGTTAATCCTTTAAAGGAAATTATTTGTAACTTTCTACAAGTAGAACAATGAATAGAACAGGTAGACGGTAGAAATCTTTGTATATGTTGCTTCTATATAGTCTAAGAAACCTATATGCAAAGCATCTAAACAGTAACAATCGCCAATTTTTTGATCTTCAAGTTTAAGTGAACTGCGAGCCCCATTGATAATCATGAAATGGAAATTATTTGTAACTTTCTACAAGTAGAACAATGAATAGTTCAGGTAGACGGGTGAAATCTTTCTATATATTGCTTCTAAATAGTCTAAGAAACATATATGCAAAGCATCCAAACAGTACCATTCGCCACTTTTTTGTTCTTCAAGTTGAAGTGAACAACGAGCCCCATTGTTAATCCTTTAAAGGAAATTATTTGTAATTTTCGACAAGTAGAACAATGAATGGAACAGGTAGCCGGTTGAAATCATTGTATATATTGCTTCTATATAGTCTAAGAAACATATATGCAAAGAATCCAAATAGTACAATTCGACAATTTTTTGTTCTTCAAGTTTAGTGTACAATGAGCCCCAATGGTTAATCCTTTATCGGAAATTATTTGTAATCTTCGACAAGTAGAACAATGAATGGAACAGGTAGACGGTTGAAATCTTTGTATATATTGCTTCTATATAATCTAAGAAACATATATGCAAAGCATCCAAACAGTACAATTCGCCAATTATTTCATCTTCAAGTTTAAGTGAACTACGAGCCCCATTGTTAATACTTTAACGGAAATTATTTGTAACTTGCGACAAGTAGAACAATGAGTGGAACAGGTAGTCGGTTGAAATCATTGTATATATTGCTTCTATATAGTCTAAGAAACATATATGCAAAGCATCCAAACAGTACCATTCGCCAATTTTTTGTTCTTCAAGTTTAAGTGAACAATGAGCCCCATTGTTAATCCTTTATCGGAAATTATTTGTAACTTTCGACAAGTAGAACAATGAATGGAACTGGTAGACGGTTGAAATCTTTTTATATATTGCTTCTATATAGTCTAAGAAACCTATATGCAAAGCATCTAAACAGTAACAATCGCCAATTTTTTGATCTTCAAGTTTAAGTGAACTGCGAGCCCCATTGATAATCATGAAATGGAAATTATTTGTAACTTTCTACAAGTAGAACAATGAATAGTTCAGGTAGACGGGTGAAATCTTTCTATATATTGCTTCTAAATAGTCTAAGAAACATATATGCAAAGCATCCAAACAGTACCATTCGCCACTTTTTTGTTCTTCAAGTTGAAGTGAACAACGAGCCCCATTGTTAATCCTTTAAAGGAAATTATTTGTAAATTTCGACAAGTAGAACAATGATTGGAACACGTAGACGGTTGAAATCTTTGTATATATTGCTTCCATATAGTCTAAGAAACATGTACGCAAAGCATCCAAACAGTACCATTCGGCAATTTTTTGTTCTTCAGGTTTAAGTGTACAATGAGCCCCAATGGTTAATCCTTTATCGGAAATTATTTGTAATTTTCGACAAGTAGAACAATGAATGGAACAGGTAGACGGTTGAAATCTTTGTATATATTTCTTCTATATAATCTAAGAAACATATATGCAAAGCATCTAAACAGTACCATTCGCAATTTTTTTGTTCTTCAAGTTTAAGTGAACAACGAGCCCCATTGTTAATCCTTTAAAGGAAATTATTTGTAACTTTCTACAAGTAGAACAATGAATAGAACAGGTAGACGGTAGAAATCTTTGTATATGTTGCTTCTATATAGTCTAAGAAACCTATATGCAAAGCATCTAAACAGTACCATTCGCAATTTTTTTGTTCTTCAAGTTTAAGTGAACAACGAGCCCCATTGTTAATCCTTTGAAGGAAATTATTTGTAATTTTCGACAAGTAGAACAATGAATGGAACAGGTAGACGGTTGAAATCTTTGTATATATTGCTTCTATATAATCTAAGAAACATATATGCAAAGCATCCAAACAGTACCATTCGCCAATTTTTTGTTCTTCAAGTTTAAGTGAACAATGAGCCCCAATGGTTAATCCTTTGTCGGAAATTATTTGTAATTTTCGACAAGTAGAACAATGAATGGAACAGGTAGACGGTTGAAATCTTTGTATATATTGCTTCTATATAATCTAAGAAACATATATGCAAAGCATCCAAACAGTACCATTCGCAATTTTTTTGTTCTTCAAGTTTAAGTGAACAACGAGCCCCATTGTTAATCCTTTAAAGGAAATTATTTGTAATTTTCGACAAGTAGAACAATGAATGGAACAGGTAGCCGGTTGAAATCATTGTATATATTGCTTCTATATAGTCTAAGAAACATATATGCAAAGAATCCAAATAGTACAATTCGACAATTTTTTGTTCTTCAAGTTTAGTGTACAATGAGCCCCAATGGTTAATCCTTTATCGGAAATTATTTGTAATCTTCGACAAGTAGAACAATGAATGGAACAGGTAGACGGTTGAAATCTTTGTATATATTGCTTCTATATAATCTAAGAAACATATATGCAAAGCATCCAAACAGTACAATTCGCCAATTATTTCATCTTCAAGTTTAAGTGAACTACGAGCCCCATTGTTAATACTTTAACGGAAATTATTTGTAACTTGCGACAAGTAGAACAATGAGTGGAACAGGTAGTCGGTTGAAATCATTGTATATATTGCTTCTATATAGTCTAAGAAACATATATGCAAAGCATCCAAACAGTACCATTCGCCAATTTTTTGTTCTTCAAGTTTAAGTGAACAATGAGCCCCATTGTTAATCCTTTATCGGAAATTATTTGTAACTTTCGACAAGTAGAACAATGAATGGAACTGGTAGACGGTTGAAATCTTTTTATATATTGCTTCTATATAGTCTAAGAAACATATATGCAAAGCATCCAAACAGTACCAGTCGCCAATTTTTTGTTCTTCAAGTTTAAGTGAACAACGAGGCCCATTGATAATCATGAAACGGAAATTATTTGTAACTTTCTACAAGTAGAACAATGAATAGTACAGGTAGACGGGTGAAATCTTTCTATATATTCCTTCTAAATAGTCTAAGAAACACATATGCAAAGCATCCAAGCAGTGCAATTCGCCAATTTTTTGTTCTTCAAGTTTAAGTGAATTACGAGCCCCACTGTTAATCCTTTAAAGGAAATTATTTGTAAATTTCGACAAGTAGAACATTGAATGGAACAGGTAGACGGTTGAAATCTTTGTATATATTGCTTCTATATAGTCTAAGAAACATATATGCAATGCATCCAAACAGTACCATTCGCCAATTTTTTGTTCTTCAAGTTAAAGTGAACTACGAGCCCCATTGTTAATCCTTTAAAGGAAATTATTTGTAAATTTCGACAAGTAGAACAATGAATGGAACAGGTAGACTGTTGAAATCATTGTATATATTGCTTCTATATAGTCTAAGAAACATATACGCAAAGCATCCAAACAGTACAATTCGCCAATTTTTTGTTCTTCAAATTTAAGTAAACAACGATCCCCATTGTTAATCCCTTAACGGTAATTATTTGTAACTTTCGACAAGTAGAACAATGAATAGTACAGGTAGACGGGTGAAATCTTTCTATATATTGCTTCTAAATAGTCTAAGAAACACATATGCAAAGCATCCAAACTGTACAATTCGCCAATTTTTTGTTCTTCAAGTTTAAGTGAACAATGAGCCCCAATGTTAATCATTTAAAGGAAATTATTTGTAAATTTCGACAAGTAGAACAATGAATGGAACAGGTAGACTGTTGAAATCATTGTATATATTGCTTCTATATAGTCTAAGAAACATATATGCAAAGCATCCAAACAGTACAATTCGCCAATTTTTTGTTCTTCAAGTTTAAGTAAACTACGATCCCCATTGTTAATCCCTTAACGGAAATTATTTGTAATTTCCGACAAGTAGAACAATGAATGGAACAGGTAGACGGTTGAAATCAATGTATATATTGCTTCTATATAGTCTAAGAAACATATATGCAAAGCATCCAAACAGTACCATTCGCCAATTTTTTGTTCTTCAAGTTTAAGTGAACAATGAGCCCCAATGTTAATCCTTTAAAGGAAATTATTTGTAAATTTCGACATGTAGAACAATGATTGGAACACGTAGACGGTTGAAATCTTTGTATATATTGCTTCCATATAGTCTAAGAAACATGTACGCAAAGCATCCAAACAGTACCATTCGCCAATTTTTTGTTCTTCAAGTTTAAGTGAACAACGAGCGCCATTGATAATCATGAAACGGAAATTATTTGTAACTTTCTACAAGTAGAACAATGAATAGAACAGGTAGACGGTTGAAATCTTTGTATATGTTGCTTCTATATAGTCTAAGAAACATATATGCAAAGCATCCAAACAGTACCATTCGCCAATTTTTTGTTCTTCAAGTTTAAGTGAATAATGAGCCCCAATGGTTAATCCTTTATCGGAAATTATTTGTAATTTTCGACAAGTAGAACAATGAATGGAACAGGTAGACGGTTGAAATCTTTGTATATATTGCTTCTATATAATCTAAGAAACATATATGCAAACCATCTAAACAGTAACAATCGCCAATTTTTTGATCTTCAAGTTTAAGTGAACAGCGAGCCCCATTGATAATCATGAAATGGAAATTATTTGTAACTTTCTACAAGTAGAACAATGAATAGTACAGGTAGACGGGTAAAATCTTTCTATATATTGCTTCTAAATAGTCTGAGAAACACATATGCAAAGCATCCAAACAGCACAATTCGCCATTTTTTTGTTCTTGAAGTTTAAGTGAACTACGAGCCCCATTGTTAATACTTTAACGGAAATTATTTGTAAATTTCGACAAGTAGAACAATGAATGTAACAGGTAGACGGTTGAAATCATTGTATATATTGCTTCTATATAGTCTAAGAAACATATATGCAAAGCATCAAAACAGTACAATTCGCCAGTTTTTTGTTTTTCAAGTTTAAGTGAACTACGAGCCCCATTGTTAATACTTTAACGGAAATTATTTGTAATTTTCGACAAGTAGAAAAATGAATGGCGCAGGTATGCGGTTGAAATCTTTGTATATATTGCTTCTATATAGTATACGACACATATATGCAAAGCATCCAAACAGTACAATTTGCCAATTTTTTGTTCTTCAAGTTTAAGCGAACAACGAGCCCCATTGATAATCATGAAAGGGAAATTATTTGTAAGTTTCTACAAGTAGAACAATGAATAGAACGGGTAGACTGTAGAAATCTTTGTATATGTTGCTTCTATATAGTCTAAGAAACCTATATGCAAAGTATCTAAACAGTAACATTCGCCAATTTTTTGATCTTCAAGTTTAAGTGAACAACGAGCCCCATTGTTAATACTTTAACGGAAATTATTTGTAATTTTCGACAAGTTGAACAATGAATGGTACATGTAGACGGTTGAAATCAATGTATATATTGCTTCTATATAGTCTAAGAAACATATATGCAAAGCATCTATACAGTACAATTCGCCAATTTTTTGTTCTTCAAGTGTAAGTGAACAACGAGCCCCATTGATAATCATGAAACGGAAATTATTTGTAATTTTCGACAAGTAGAACAATGAATGGAACAGGTAGACGGTTGAAATCAATGTATATATTGCTTCTATATAGTCTAAGAGACATATATGCAGAGCATCTAAACAGTACAATTTGCCAATTTTTTGTTCTTCAAGATTAAGTGAACATCGAGCCCCATTGTTAATCCTTTAAAGGAAATTATTTGTAACTTTCGACAAGTAGAACAATGAATGGAACAGGTAGACGGTTGAAATCTTTGTATATATTGCTTCTATATAATCTAAGAAACATATATGCAAAGCATCCAAATAGTACCATTCGCCAAATTTTTGTTCTTCAAGTTTAAGTGAACAATGAGTCCCATTGTTAATCCTTTAACGGAAATTAATTGTAACTTTCGACAAGTAGAACAATGAATGGAACAGGTAGACGGTTGAAATCATTGTATATATTGCTTCCATATAGTTTAAGAAACATGTACGCAAAGCATCCAAACAGTACCATTCGCCAATTTTTTGTTCTTCAAGTTTAAGTGAACAATGAGCCCCATTGTTAATCCTTTATCGGAAATTATTTGTAACTTTCGACAAGTAGAACAATGAATCGAACAGGTAGACGGTTGACATCTTTGTATATATTGCTTCTATATAATCTAAGAAACATATATGCAAAGCATCCAAACAGTACAATTCGCCAATTTTTTGTTCTTCAAGTTTAAGTGAACAATGAGCCCCAATGGTTAGTCCTTTATCGGTAATTATTTGTAACTTTCGACAAGTAGAACAATGAATGGAACAGGTAGACGGTTGAAATCATTGTATATATTGCTTCCATATAGTTTAAGAAACATGTACGCAAAGCATCCAAACAGTACCATTCGCCAATTTTTTGTCCTTCAAGTTTAAGTGAACAATGAGCCCCATTGTTAATCCTTTATCGGAAATTATTTGTAACTTTCGACAAGTAGAACAATGAATGGAACAGGTAGACGGTTGAAATCTTTATATATATTGCTTCTATATAGTCTAAGAAACATATATGCAAAGCGTCCAAACAGTACAATTCGCCAATTATTTGATCTTCAATTTTAAGTGAACTACGAGCCCCATTGTTAATACTTTAACGGAAATTATTTGTAACTTACGACAAGTAGAACAATGAATGGAACAGGTAGCCGGTTGAAATCAATGTATATATTGCTTCTATATAGTCTAAGAAACATATATGCAAAGCATCCAAACAGTACCATTCGCCAATTTTTTGTTCTTCCAGTTTAAGTGAACGACGAGCCCCATTGTTAATCCTTTAAAGGAAATTATTTGTAAATTTCGACAAGTAGAACAATGATTGGAACACGTAGCCGGTTGAAATCTTTGTATATATTGCTTCCATATAGTCTAAGAAACATGTACGCAAAGCATCCAAACAGTACCATTCGCCAATTTTTTGTTCTTCAAGTTTAAGTTAACAATGAGCCCCAATGGTTAATCCTTTATCGGAAATTATTTGTATTTTTCGACAAGTAGAACAATGAATGGAACTGGTAGACGGTTGAAATCTTTGTATATATTGCTTCTATATAATCTAAGAAACATATATGCAAAGCATCTAAACAGTAACAATCGCCAATTTTTTGATCTTCAAGTTTAAGTGAACAGCGAGCCCCATTGATAATCATGGAATAGAAATTATTTGTAACTTTCTACAAGTACAACAATGAATAGTACAGGTAGAAGGGTGAAATCTTTCTATATATTGCTTCTAAATAGTCTAAGAACACATCTATGCAAAGCATCTAAACAGTAACAATCGCCAATTTTTTGATCTTCAAGTTTAAGTGAACAGCGAGCCCCATTGATAATCATGGAATAGAAATTATTTGTAACTTTCTACAAGTAGAACAATGAATAGTACAGGTAGACGGTTGAAATCTTTATATATATTGCTTCTATATAGTCTAAGAAACATATATGCAAAGCGTCCAAACAGTACAATTCGCCAATTATTTGATCTTCAATGTTAAGTGAACTACGAGCCCCATTGTTAATACTTTAACGGAAATTATTTGTAACTTGCGACAAGTAGAACAATGAATGGAACAGGTAGCCGGTTGAAATCAATGTATATATTGCTTCTATATAGTCTAAGAAACATATATGCAAAGCATCCAAACAGTACCATTCGCCAATTTTTTGTTCTTCAAGTTTAAGTGAACGACGAGCCCCATTGTTAATCCTTTAAAGGAAATTATGTGTAAATTTCGACAAGTAAAACAATGATTGGAACACGTAGGCGTTTGAAATCTTTGTATATATTGCTTCCATATAGTCTAAGAAACATGTACGCAAAGCATCCAAACTGTACCATTCGCCAATTTTTTGGTCTTCAAGTTTAAGTGAACAATGAGCCCCAATGGTTAATCCTTTATCGGAAATTATTTGTAACTTTCGACAAGTAGAACAATGAATGGAACAGGTAGACGGTTGAAATATTTGTATATATTGCTTCTATATAATATAAGAAACATATATTCAAAGCATCCAAATAGTACCATTCGCCAATTTTTTGTTCTTCAAGTTTAAGTGAACTACGAGCCCCATTTTTAATCCTTTAAAGGAAATTATTTGTAAATTTCGGCAAGTAGAACAATGAATGGAATAGGTAGACGGTTGAAATCATTGTATATATTGCTTCTATATAGTCTAAGAAACATATATGCATAGCATCCAAACAGTACAATTCGCCAATTTCTTGTTCTTCAAGTTTAAGTAAACTACGATCCCCATTGTTAATCCCTTAACGGAAATTATTTGTAACTTTCGACAAGTAGAACAATGAATGGAACAGGTAGCCGGTTGAAATCAATGTATATATTGCTTCTATATAGTCTAAGAAACATATATGCAAAGCATCCAAACAGTACCATTCGCCACTTTTTTGTTCTTCAAGTTTAAGTGAACAACGAGCCCCATTGTTAATCCTTTAAAGGAAATTATTTGTAAATTTCGTCAAGTAGAACAATGAATGGAACAGGTAGACGGTTGAAATCTTTGTATATATTGCTTCTATATAATCTAAGAAACATATATGCAAAGCATCCAAACAGTACAATTCGCCAATTATTTCATCTTCAAGTTTAAGTGAAATACGAGCCCCATTGTTAACACTTTAACGGAAATTATTTGTAACTTGCGACAAGTAGAACAATGAGTGGATCAGGTAGACGGTTGAGATCATTGTATATATTGCTTCCATATAGTCTAAGAAACATATATGCAAAGCAACCAAACAGTACCATTCGCCAATTTTTTGATCTTCAGGTTTAAGTAAACTACGATCCGCATTGTTAATCCCTTAACGGAAATTAATTGTAACTTTCTACAAGTAGAACAATGATTGGAACACGTAGACGGTTGAAATCTTTGTATATATTGCTTCCATATAGTCTAAGAAACATATATGCAAAGCAACCAAATAGTACCATTCGCCAATTTTTTGATCTTCAGGTTTAAGTGAACAGCGAGCCCCATTGATAATCATGAAATGGAAATTATTTGTAACTTTCTACAAGTAGAACAATGAATAGTACAGGTAGACGGGTGAAATCTTTCTATATATTGCTTCTAATTAGTCTAAGAAACATCTATGCAAAGCATCCAAACAGTACAATTCGCCAATTTTTTGTTCTTCAAGTTTAAGTGAACTACGAGCCCCATTGTTAATCCTTTAAAGGAAATTATTTGTAAATTTCGACAAGTAGAACAATGAATGGATCATGTAGACGGTTGAAATCATTGTATATATTGCTTCTATATAGTCTACGAAACATATATGCAAAGCATCCAAACAGTACAATTCGCCAATTATTTGATCTTCAAGTTTAAGTGAACTACGAGCCCCATTGTTAATAATTTAACGGAAATTATTTGTATCTTGCGACAAGTAGAACAATGAATGGAACACGTAGACGGTTGAAATCATTGTATATATTGCTTCTATATAGTCTACGAAACATATATGCAAAGCATCCAAACAGTACCATACGCCAATTTTTTGTTCTTCAAGTTTAAGTGAATTACGATCCCCATTGTTAATCCCTTAACGGAAATTATTTGTAACTTTCGACAAGTAGAACAGTGAATGGAACAGGTAGACGGTTGAAATCTTTGTATATATTGTTTCTATATAGTATAAGAAACATATATGCAAAGCATCCAAACAGTACAATTCGCCAATTTCTTGTTCTTCAAGTTTAAGTAAACTACGATCCCCATTGTTAATCCCTTAACGGAAATTATTTGTAACTTTCGACAAGTAGAACAATGAATGGAACAGGTAGACGGTCTGAAATCTTTGTATATATTGCTTCCATATAGTCTAAGAAACATATATGCAAAGCATCCAAACAGAACAATTCGCCAATTTTTTGTTCTTCAAGTTTAAGTGAACTATGAGCCCCATTGTTAATCCTTTAACGGAAATTAATTGTAACTTTCTACAAGTAGAACAATGATTGGAACACGCAGACGGTTGAAATCTTTGTATATATTGCTACCATATAGTCTAAGAAACATATATGCAAAGCATCCAAACAGTACCATTCGCCAATTTTTTGTTCTTCAAGTTTAAGTGAACTACGAGCCCCATTGTTAATCCTTTAAAGGAATTTATTTGTAACTTTCGACAAGTAGAACAATGAATGAAACAGGTAGACGGTTGAAATCTTTGTATATATTGCTTCTATATAATCTAAGAAACATATGTGCAAAGCATCCAAACAGTACAATTCGCCAATTATTTGATCTTCAAGTTTAAGTGAACTACGAGCCCCATTGTTAATAATTTAGCGGAAATTATTTGTATCTTGCGACAAGTAGAACAATGAATGGAACACGTAGACGGTTGAAATCTTTGTATATATTGCTTCCATATAGTCTAAGAAACATATATGCAAAGCATCCAAACAGAACAATTCGCCAATTTTTTGTTCTTCAAGTTTAAGTGAACTACGAGCCCCATTGTTAATCCTTTAACGGAAATTAATTGTAACTTTCTACAAGTAGAACAATGATTGGAACACGCAGACGGTTGAAATCTTTGTATATATTGCTACCATATAGTCTAAGAAACATATATGCAAAGCATCCAAACAGTACCATTCGCCAATTTTTTGTTCTTCAAGTTTAAGTGAACTACGAGCCCCATTGTTAATCCTTTAAAGGAATTTATTTGTAACTTTCGACAAGTAGAACAATGAATGAAACAGGTAGACGGTTGAAATCTTTGTATATATTGCTTCTATATAATCTAAGAAACATATGTGCAAAGCATCCAAACAGTACAATTCGCCAATTTTTTGTTCTTCAAGTTTAAGTGAACTACGATCCCCATTGTTAATCCTTTAACGGAAATTAATTGTAACTTTCTACAAGTAGAACAATGATCGGAACACGCAGACGGTTGAAATCTTTGTATATATTGCTTCCATATAGTCTAAGAAACATATATGCAAAGCATCCAAACAGTAACATTCGCCAATTTTTTGTTCTTCAAGTTTAAGTGAACAACAAGCCCCATTGTTAATCCTTTAAAGGAAATTATTTGTAAATTTCGACAAGTAGAACAATGATTGGAACACGCAGACGGTTGAAATCTTTGTATATATTGTTTCCATATAGTCTAAGAAACATGTACGGAAAGTATCCAAACAGCACAATTCGCCAATATTTGTTCTTCAAGTTTAAGTGAACTACGAGCCCCATTGTTAATCCTATAAAGGAAATTATTTGTAAATTTCGATAAGTAGAACAATGAATGGAACAGGTAGACGGTTGAAATCTTTGTATATATTGCTTCTATATAGCCTACGAAACATATATGCAAAGCATCCAAACAGTAACATTCGCCAATTTTTTGTTCTTCAAGTTTAAGTGAACTACCAGCCCCATTGTTAATCCTTTAAAGGAATTTATTTGTAACTTTCGACAAGTAGAACAATGAATGAAACAGGTAGACGGTTGAAATCTTTTTATATGTTGCTTCTATATAGTCTAAGAAACATATATGCAAAGCATCCAAACAGTACAATTCGCCAATTTTTTGTTCTTCAAGTTTAAGTGAACAATGAGCCCCAATCGTTAATTATGAAACGGAAATTATTTGTAACTTTCTACAAGTAGAACAATGAATAGTACAGGTAGACGGGTGAAATCTTTCTATATATTGCTTCTAAATAGTCTAAGAAACATATATGCAAAGCATCCAAACAGTACAATTCGCCAATTTTTTGTTCTTCAAGTTTAAGTGAACTACGAGCCCCATTGTTAATCCTTTAAAGGAAATTATTTGTAAATTTCGACAAGTAGAACAATGAATGGATCAGGTAGACGGTTGAAATCTTTGTATATGTTGCTTCTATATAGTCTACGAAACCTATATGCAAAGCATCTAAACAGTAACAATCGCCAATTTTTTGTTCTTCAAGTTTAAGTGAACAGCGAGCCCCATTGATAATCATGAAATGAAAATTATTTGTAACTTTCTACAAGTAGAACAATGAATAGTACAGGTATACGGGTGAAATCTTTCTATATATTGCTTCTAAATAGTCTACGAAACCTATATGCAAAGCATCTAAACAGTAACAATCGCCAATTTTTTGTTCTTCAAGTTTAAGTGAACAGCGAGCCCCATTGATAATCATGAAATGAAAATTATTTGTAACTTTCTACAAGTAGAACAATGAATAGTACAGGTAGACGGTTGAAATCTTTGTATATATTGCTTCTATATAATCTAAGAAACATATATGCAAAGCATCCAAACAGTACCATTCGCCAATTTTTTGTTCTTCAAGTTTAAGTGAACAGCGAGCCCCATTGATAATCATGAAATGGAAATTATTTGTAACTTTCTACAAGTAGAACAATGAATGGAACAGATAGACGGTTGAATTCTTTGTATATATTGCTTCTATATAATCTAAGAAACATATATGCAAAGCATCCAAACGGTAACATTCGCCAATTTTTTGTTCTTCCAGTTTAAGTGAACTACGAGCCCCATTGTTAATACTTTAACGGAAATTATTTGTAACTTGCGAGAAGTAGAACAATGAATGGAACTGGTAGCCGGTTGAAATCAATGTATATGTTGCTTCTATATAGTCTAAGAAACATATATGCAAAGCATCCAAACAGTACCATTCGCCAATTTTTTGTTCTTCAAGTTTAAGTGAACGACGAGCCCCATTGTTAATCCTTTAAAGGAAATTATTTGTAAATTTCGACAAGTAGGACAATGATTGGAACACGTAGACGGTTGAAATCTTTGTATATATTGCTTCTATATAGTCTAAGAAACTTATATGCAAAGCATCCAAACAGTACAATTCGACAATTTTTTGCTCTTCAAGTTTCAGTGAACTACGAGCCCCATTGTTAATCCTTTAAATGAAATTATTTGTAAATTTCGGCAAGTTGAACAATGAATGGAATAGGTAGACGGTTGAAATCATTGTATATATTGCTTCTATATAGTCTAAGAAACATATATGCAAAGCATCTAAACAGTAACAATCGCCAATTTTTTGATCTTCAAGTTTAAGTGAACAGCGAGCCCCATTGATAATCATGAAATGGAAATTATTTGTAACTTTCCACAAGTAGAACAATGAATAGTACAGGTAAATGGGTGTAAACTTTCTATATATTGCCTCTAAATAGTCTAAGAAACATCTATGCAAAGCATCCAAACAGTACCATTCGCCAATTTTTTGTTCTTCAAGTTTAAGTGAACTACGAGCCCCATTGTTAATCCTTTAAAGGAAATTATTTGTAAATTTCGGCAAGTAGAACAATGAATGGAACAGGTAGACTGTTGAAATCATTGTATATATTGCTTCTATATAGTCTAAGAAACATATATGCAAAGCATCCAAACAGTACATTTCGCCAATTTTTTGTTCTTCAAGTTTAAGTGAACAACGAGCCCCATTGATAATCATGAAAAGGAAATTATTTGTAACTTTCTTCAAATAGAACAATGAATAGAACAGGTAGACAGTTGAAATCTTTCTATATATTGCTTCTATATAGTCTAAGAAACATATATGCAATGCATCCAAACAGTACGATTCGCCAATTTTTTGTTCTTCAAGTTTAAGTGAACTACGAGCCCCATTGTTAATCCATCAACGGAAATTATGTGTAACTTTCGACAAGTAGAACAATGAATGGAACAGGTAGACGTTTGAAATCATTGTATATATTGCTTCTATATAGTCTAAGAAACATATATGCAAAGCATCCAAACAGTACAATTCGCCAATTTATTGTTCTTCAAGTTTAAGTGAACAACGAGCCCCATTGTTAATCCTTTAAAGGAAATTATTTGTAAATATCGACAAGTAGAACAATGAATGGAACAGGTAGACGGTTGAAATCATTGTATATATTGCTTCTATATAGTCTAAGAAACATATATGCAAAGCATCCAAACAGTACCATTCGCGAATTTATTGTTCTTCAAGTTTAAGTGAACAACGAGCCCCA
The DNA here is from genome assembly GCA_963989415.1 of Cerceris ruficornis. NCBI lineage: Eukaryota > Metazoa > Arthropoda > Insecta > Hymenoptera > Crabronidae > Cerceris > Cerceris ruficornis. The sequence goes on from CAXDIW010000424.1 coordinate 324,068, forward strand.
TTGATAATCATGAAAGGGAAATTATTTCTAAATTTCGACTAGTAGAACAATGATTGGAACAGGTAGACGGGTGAAATCCTTCTATATATTGCTTCTATATAGTCTAAGAAACATATATGCAAAGCATCCAAACAGTACAATTCGCCAATTTTTTGTTCTTCAAGTTTAAGTGAACAATGGCCCCAATGGTTAATCCTTCATTGGAAACTATTTGTAACTTTCTACAAGTAGATCAATAATTGGAACACGTAGACGGTTGAAATCTTTGTATATATTGCTTCCGTATAGTCTAAGAAACATATATGCAAAGCATCCAAACAGTACCATTCGCCAATTTTTTGTTCTTCAAGTTTAAGTGAACAACGAGCCCCATTGATAATCATGAAAGGGAAATTATTTGTAACTTTCTACAAATAGAACAATGAATAGATCAGTTAGACTGTTGAAATCTTTGTATATATTGCTTCTATATAGTCTAAGATACAGTTATGCAAAGCATCCAAACAGTACAATTCGCCAATTATTTGTTCTTCAAGTTTAAGTGAACTACGATCCCCAATGTTAATCCTTTAACGGAAATTGTTTGTAAATTTCGACAAGTAGAACAATGAATGGAAAAGGTAGACTGTTGAAATCATTGTATATATTGCTTCTATATAGTCTATGAAACATATATGCAAAGCATCCAAACAGTACAATTCGCCAATTTTTTGATCTTCAAGTTTAAGTGAACAGCGAGCTCCATTGATAATCATGAAATGGAAATTATTTGTAACATTCTACAAGTAGAACAATGAATAGTACAGGTAGACGGGTAAAGTCTTTATATATATTGCTTCTATATAGTCTAAGAAACATATATGCAAAGCATCCAAACAGTTCAATTCGCCAATTTTTTGTTCTTCAAGTTTAAGTGAACAACGAGCCCCATTGTTAATCCTTTATCGGTAATTATTTGTAACTTTCGACAAGTAGAACAATGAATGGAACAGGTAGACGGTTGAAATCCTTGTATATATTGCGTCTATATAATCTACGAAACATATATGCAAAGCATCCAAACAGTACCATTCGCCAATTTTTTGTTCTTCAAGTTTAAGTGAACTACGAGCCCCATTGTTAATCCTTTAAAGGAAATTATTTGTAAATTTCGGCAAGTAGAACAATGAATGGAACAGGTAGACTGTTGAAATCATTGTATATATTGCTTCTATATAGTCTAAGAAACATATATGCAAAGCATCCAAACAGTACAATTCGCCAATTTTTTGATCTTCAAGTTTAAGTGAACAGCGAGCTCCATTGATAATCATGAAATGGAAATTATTTGTAACATTCTACAAGTAGAACAATGAATAGTACAGGTAGACGGGTGAAGTCTTTATATATATTGCTTCTATATAGTCTAAGAAACATATATGCAAAGCATCCAAACAGTTCAATTCGCCAATTTTTAGTTCTTCAAGTTTAAGTGAACAACGAGCCCCATTGTTAATCCTTTATCGGTAATTATTTGTAACTTTCGACAAGTAGAACAATGAATGGAACAGGTAGACGGTTGAAATCCCTGTATATATTGCGTCTATATAATCTACGAAACATATATGCAAAGCATCCAAACAGTACAATTCGCCAATTATTTGATCTTCAAGTTTAAGTGAACTACGAGCCCCATTGTTAATACTTTAACGGAAATTATTTGTAACTTGCGCCAAGTAGAATAATGAATTGAACAGGTAGCCGGTTGAAATCAATGTATATATTGCTTCTATATAGTCTAAGAAGCATATATGCAAAGCATCCAAACAGTACCATTCGCCAATTTTTTGTTCTTCAAGTTTAAGTGAACTACGAGCCCCATTGTTAATCCTTTAAAGGAAATTATTTGTAAATTTCGGCAAGTAGAACAATGAATGGAACACGTAGACGGTTGAAATCTTTGTATATATTGCTTCCATATAGTCTAAGAAACATGTACGCAAAGCATCCAAACAGTACCATTCGCCAATTTTTTGTTCTTCAAGTTTAAGTGAACTACGAGCCCCATTGTTAATCCTTTAACGGAAATTAATTGTAACTTTCTACAAGTAGAACAATGATTGGAACACGCAGACGGTTGAAATCTTTGTATATATTGCTTCCATATAGTCTAAGAAACATATATGCAAAGCATCCAAACAGTACCATTCGCCAATTTTTTGTTCTTCAAGTTTAAGTAAACTACGATCCCCATTGTTAATCCCTTAACGGAAATTATTTGTAACTTTCGACAAGTAGAACAATGAATGGAACAGGTAGACGGTTGAAATCAATGTATATATTGCTTCTATATAGTCTAAGAAACATATATGCAAAGCATCCAAACAGTACCATTCGCCAATTTTTTGTTCTTCAAGTTTAAGTGAACAACGAGCCCCATTGATAATCATGAAACGGAAATTATTTGTAACTTTCGACATGTAGAACAATGAATGGAACAGGTAGACGGTTGAAATATTTGTATATATTGCTTCCGTATAGTCTAAGAAACATATATGCAAAGCATCCTTACAGTACCATTCGCCAATTTTTTGTTCTTCAAGGTTAAGTGACAATGAGCCCGATTGTTAATCCTTTATCGGAAATTATTTGTAAATTTCGACAAGTAGAACAATGATTGGAACACGTAGACGGTTGAAATCTTTGTATATATTACATCTATATAGTCTAATAAACATATATGCAAAGCACCCAAACAGTACCATTCGCCAATTTTTTGTTCATCAAGTTTAAGTGAACTACGAGCCCCATTGTTAATCCACCAACGGAAATTATATGTAACTTTCGACAAGTAGAACAATGAATGGAACAGGTAGACGGTTGAAATCTTTGTATATATTGCTTCTATATAGTCTAAGAAACATATATGCAAAGCATCCAAACAGTACCATTCGCCAATTTTTTGTTCTTCAAGGTTAAGTGAAAATTGAGCCCCATTGTATACCTTTATCGGAAATTATTTGTAACTTTCGACAAGTAGAACAATGAATGGAACAGGTAGACGGTTGAAAACTTTGTACATATTGCTTCTATATAGTCTAAGAAACATGTACACAAAGCATCCAAACAGTACCATTCGCCAATTTTTTGTTCCTCAAGTTTAAGTGAACAACGAGCCCCATTGATAATCATGAAAAGGAAATTATTTGTAACTTTCTTCAAATAGAACAATGAATAGAACAGGTAGACGGTTGAAATCTTTCTATATATTGCTTCTATATAGTCTAAGAAACATATATACAAAGCATCCAAACAGTACGATTCGCCAATTTTTTGTTCTTCAAGTTTAAGTGAACTACGAGCCCCATTGTTAATCCATCAACGGAAATTATGTGTAACTTTCGACAAGTAGAACAATGAATGGAACAGGTAGACGTTTGAAATCATTGTATATATTGCTTCTATATAGACTAAGAAACATATATGCAAAGCATCCAAACAGTACAATTCGCCAATTTATTGTTCTTCAAGTTTAAGTGAACAACGAGCCCCATTGTTAATCCTTTAAAGGAAATTATTTGTAAATATCGACAAGTAGAACAATGAATGGAACAGGTAGACGGTTGAAATCATTGTATATATTGCTTCTATATAGTCCAAGAAACATATATGCAAAGCATCCAAACAGTACCATTCGCGAATTTATTGTTCTTCAAGTTTAAGTGAACAACGAGCCCCATTGATAATCATGAAAGGGAAATTATTTCTAAATTTCGACAAGTAGAACAATGATTGGAACAGGTAGACGGGTGAAATCCTTCTATATATTGCTTCTATATAGTCTAAGAAACATATATGCAAAGCATCCAAACAGTACAATTCGCCAATTTTTTGTTCTTCAAGTTTAAGTGAACAATGAGCCCCAATGGTTAATCCTTTATCGGAAACTATTTGTAACTTTCTACAAGTAGATCAATAATTGGAACACGTAGACGGTTGAAATCTTTGTATATATTGCTTCTATATAGACTAAGAAACATATATGCAAAGCATCCAAACAGTACCATTCGCCAATTTTTTGTTCTTCAAGTTTAAGTGAACAACGAGCCCCATTGATAATCATGAAACGGAAATTATTTGTAATTTTCGACATATAGAACAATGAATGGAACAGGTAGACGGTTGAAATTATTATATATATTGCTTCTATATAGTCTAAGAAACATATATGCATAGCATCCACACAGTACAATTCGCTAATTTATTGTTCTTCAAGTTTAAGTGAACAACGAGCCCCATTGTTAATCCTTTAAAGGAAATTATTTGTAAATTTCGACAAGTAGAAAAATGATTGGAACACGTAGACGGTTGAAATATTATTATATATTGCTTCCATATAGTCTAAGAAACATATATGCAAAGCATCCAAACAGTACCATTCGCCAATTTTTTGTTCTTCAAGTTTAAGTGAACAATGAGCCCCATTGTTACTCCTTTATCGGAAATTATTTGTAACTTTCGACAAGTAGAACAATGAATGCAACAGGTACACGGTTGAAATCTTTTTATATGTTGCTTCTATATAGTCTAAGAAACATATATGCAAAGCATCCATACAGTACAATTCGCCAATTTTTTGTTCTTCAAGTTTAAGTGAACAATGAGCCCCAATGGTTAGTCCTTTATCGGAAATTATTTGTAACTTTCGACAAGTAGAACAATGAATGGAACAGGTAGACGGTTGAAATCTTTTTATATATTGCTTCTATATAGTCTATGAAACTTATATGCAAAGCATCCAAACAGTACAATTCGCCAATTTTTTGTTCTTCAAGTTTAAGTGAACACTGAGCCCCAATGGTTAATCCTTTATCGGAAATTATTTGTAACTTTCGACAAGTAGAACAATGAATGGAACAGGTAGACGGTTGAAATATTTGTATATGTTGCTTCCGTATAGTCTAAGAAACATATATGCAAAGCATCCAAACAGTACCATTCGCCAATTTTTTGTTCTTCAAGGTTAAGTGAACAATGAGCCCGATTGTTAATCCTTTATCGGAAATTATTTGTAACTTTCGACAAGTAGAACAATGAATGGAACAGGTAGACGGTTGAAATCTTTGTATATATTGCTTCCATATAGTCTAAGAAACATGTACGCAAAGCATCCAAACAGTACCATTCGCCAATTTTTTGTTCTTCAAGTTTAAGTGAACAATGAGCCCCAATGGTTAATCCTTTATCGGAAATTATTTGTAATTTTCGACAAGTAGAACAATGAATGGAACACGTAGACGGTTGAAATCTTTGTATATATTGCTTCTATATAGACTAAGAAACATATATGCAAAGCATCCAAATAGTACAATTCGCCAATTTATTGTTCTTCAAGTTTAAGTGAACAACGAGCCCCATTGTTAATCCTTTAAAGGAAATTATTTGTAAATTTCGACAAGTAGAACAATGATTGGAACACGTAGACGGTTGAAATCTTTGTATATATTGCTTCCATATAGTCTAAGAAACATGTACGCAAAGCATCCAAACAGTACCATTCGCCAATTTTTTGTTCTTCAAGGTTAAGTGAACAATGAGCCACATTGTTAACCCTTTATCGGAAACTATTTGTAACTTTCTACAAGTAGAACAATAATTGGAACACGTAGACGGTTGAAATCTTTGTATATATTGCTTCTATATAGCCTAAGAAACATATATGCAAAGCATCCAAACAGTACCATTCGCCAATTTTTTGTTCTTCAAGTTTAAGTGAACAACGAGCCCCATTGATAATCATGAAACTGAAATTATTTGTAACTTTCGACATGTAGAACAATGAATGGAAGAGGTAGACGGTTGAAATCATTATATATATTGCTTCTATATAGTCTAAGAAACATATATGCATAGCATCCACACAGTACAATTCGCCAATTTATTGTTCTTCAAGTTTAAGTGAACAACGAGCCCCATTGTTAATCCTTTAAAGGAAATTATTTGTAAATTTCGACAAGCAGAACAATGATTGGAACACGTAGACGGTTGAAATCTTTGTATATATTGCTTCCGTATAGTCTAAGAAACATATATGCAAAGCATCCAAACAGTACCATTCGCCAATTTTTTGTTCTTCAAGGTTAAGTGAACAATGAGCCCGATTGTTAATCCTTTATCGAAAATTATTTGTAAATTTCGACAAGTAGAACAATGATTGGAACACGTGGACGGTTGAAATCTTTGTATATATTGCTTCCATATAGTCTAAGAAACATATATTCAAAGCATCCAAACAGTACAATTCGCCAATTTTTTGTTCTTCAAGTTTAAGTGAACAATGAGCCCCAATGGTTAATCCTTTATCGGAAATTATTTGTAACTTTCGACAAGTGAAACAATGAATGGAACAGGTAGACGGTTGAAATCTTTGTATATATTGCTTCCATATTGTCTAAGAAACATGTACGCAAAGCATCCAAACAGTACCATTCGCCAATTTTTTGTTCTTCAAGGTTAAGTGAACAATGAGCCACATTGTTAATCCTTTATCGGAAACTATTTGTAACTTTCTACAAGTAGAAAATAGTTGGAACACGTAGACGGTTGAAATCTTTGTATATATTGCTTCTATATAGACTAAGAAACATATATGCAAAGCATCCAAACAGTACCATTCGCCAATTTTTTGTTCTTCAAGTTTAAGTGAACAACGAGCCCCATTGATAATCATGAAACTGAAATTATTTGTAACTTTCGACATGTAGAACAATGAATGGAACAGGTAGACGGTTGAAATCATTATATATATTGCTTCTATATAGTCTAAGAAACATATATGCATAGCATCCACACAGTACAATTCGCCAATTTATTGTTCTTCAAGTTTAAGTGAACAACGAGCCCCATTGTTAATCCTTTAAAGGAAATTATTTGTAAATTTCGACAAGCAGAACAATGATTGGAACACGTAGACGGTTGAAATCTTTGTATATATTGCTTCCGTATAGTCTAAGAAACATATATGCAAAGCATCCAAACAGTACCATTCGCCAATTTCTTGTTCTTCAAGGTTAAGTGAACAATGAGCCCGATTGTTAATCCTTTATCGGAAATTATTTGTAAATTTCGACAAGTAGAACAATGATTGGAACACGTGGACGGTTGAAATCTTAGTATATATTGCTTCCATATAGTCTAAGAAACATATATGCAAAGCATCCAAACAGTAAAATTCGCCAATTTTTTGTTCTTCAAGTTTAAGTGAACAATGAGCCCCAATGGTTAATCCTTTATCGGAAATTATTTGTAATTTTCGACAAGTAGAACAATGAATGGATCATGTAAACGGTTGAAATCTTTAAATATATTGCTTCTATATAACCTAAGAAACATATATGCAAAGCATCCAAACAGTACCATTCGCCAATTTTTTGTTCTTCAAGGTTAAGTGAACAATGAGCCACATTGTTAATCCTTTATCGGAAACTATTTGTAACTTTCTACAAGTAGAACAATAATTGGAACACGTAGACGGTTGAAATCTTTGTATATATTGCTTCTATATAGACTAAGAAATATATATGCAAAGCATCCAAACAGTACCATTCGCCAATTTTTTGTTCTTCAAGTTTAAGTGAACAACGAGCCCCATTGATAATCATGAAACTGAAATTATTTGTAACTTTCGACATGTAGAACAATGAATGGAACAGGTAGACGGTTGAAATCATTATATATATTGCTTCTATATAGTCTAAGAAACATATATGCATAGCATCCACACAGTACAATTCGCCAATTTATTGTTCTTCAAGTTTAAGTGAACAACGAGCCCCATTGTTAATCCTTTAAAGGAAATTATTTGTAAATTTCGACAAGCAGAACAATGATTGGAACACGTAGACGGTTGAAATCTTTGTATATATTGCTTCCGTATTGTCTAAGAAACATATATGCAAAGCATCCAAACAGTACCATTCGCCAATTTCTTGTTCTTCAAGGTTAAGTGAACAATGAGCCCGATTGTTAATACTTTATCGGAAATTATTTGTAAAGTTCGACAAGTAGAACAATGATTGGAACACGTGGACGGTCGAAATCTTAGTATATATTGCTTCCATATAGTCTAAGAAACATATATGCAAAGCATCCAAACAGTACAATTCGCCAATTTTTTGTTCTTCAAGTTTAAGTGAACAATGAGCCCCAATGGTTAATCCTTTATCGGAAATTATTTGTAACTTTCGACAAGTGAAACAATGAATGGAACAGGTAGACGGTTGAAATCTTTGTATATATTGCTTCTACATAGTCTAAGAAACATATATGCAAAGCATCCAAACAGTACAATTCGCCAATTTTTGGTTTTTCAAGTTTAATTGAACTACGAGCCCCATTGTTAATCCTTTAAAGGAAATTATTTGTAAATTTCGGCAAGTAGAACAATGAATGGAACACGTAGACGGTTGAAATCTTTGTATATATTGCTTCCATATAGTCTAAGAAACATGTACGCAAAGCATCCAAACAGTACCATTCGCCAATTTTTTGTTCTTCAAGGTTAAGTGAACAATGAGCCACATTGTTAATCCTTTATCGGAAACTATTTGTAACTTTCTACAAGTAGAACAATAATTGGAACACGTAAACGGTTGAAATCTTTGTATATATTGCTTCTATATAGACTAAGAAACATATATGCAAAGCATCCAAACAGTACCATTCGCCAATTTTTTGTTCTTCAAGTTTAAGTGAACAACGAGCCCCATTGATAATCATGAAACTGAAATTATTTGTAACTTTCGACATGTAGAACAATGAATGGAACAGGTAGACGGTTGAAATCATTATATATATTGCTTCTATATAGTCTAAGAAACATATATGCATAGCATCCACACAGTACAATTCGCCAATTTATTATTCTTCAAGTTTAAGTGAACAACGAGCCCCATTGTTAATCCTTTAAAGGAAATTATTTGTAAATTTCGACAAGCAGAACAATGATTGGAACACGTAGACGGTTGAAATCTTTGTATATATTGCTTCCGTATAGTCTAAGAAACATATATGCAAAGCATCCAAACAGTACCATTCGCCAATTTCTTGTTCTTCAAGGTTAAGTGAACAATGAGCCCGATTGTTAATCCTTTATCGGAAATTATTTGTAAATTTCGGCAAGTAGAACAATGATTGGAACACGTGGACGGTTGAAATCTTAGTATATATTGCTTCCATATAGTCTAAGAAACATATATGCAAAGCATCCAAACAGTACAATTCGCCAATTTTTTGTTCTTCAAGTTTAAGTGAACAATGAGCCCCAATGGTTAATCCTTTATCGGAAATTATTTGTAATTTTCGACAAGTAGAACAATGAATGGAACACGTAGACGGTTGAAATCTTTGTATATATTGCTTCTATATAGACTAAGAAACATATATTCAAAGCATCCAAACAGTACAATTCGCCAATTTTTTGTCCTTCAAGTTTAAGTGAACAATGAGCCCCAATGGTTAATACTTTATCGGAAATTATTTGTAACTTTCGACAAGTGAAACAATGAATGGAACAGGTAGACGGTTGAAATCTTTGTATATATTGCTTCTATATAGTCTAAGAAACATATATGCAAAGCATCCAAACAGTACAATTCGCCAATTTTTGGTTTTTCAAGTTTAATTGAACTACGAGCCCCATTGTTAATCCTTTAAAGGAAATTATTTGTAAATTTCGGCAAGTAGAACAATGAATGGAACACGTAGACGGTTGAAATCTTTGTATATATTGCTTCCATATAGTCTAAGAAACATGTACGCAAAGCATCCAAACAGTACCATTCGCCAATTTTTTGTTCTTCAAGTTTAAGTGAACTGCGAGCTCCATTGTTAATCCTTTAAAGGAAATTATTTGTAACTTTCGACAAGTAGAACAATGAATGGAACTGGTAGCCGGTTGAAATCTTTGTATATATTGCTTCTATATAGTCTAAGAAACATATATGCAAAGCATCCAAACGGTACAATTCGCCAATTTTTTGTTCTTCAAGTTTAAGTGAACAATGAGCCCCAATAGTTAATCCTTTATCGGAAATTATTTGTAAATTTCGACAAGTAGAACAATGAATGGAACAGGTAGCCGGTTGAAATCAATGTATATATTGCTTTTATATAGTCTAAGAAACATATATGCAAAGCATCCAAACAGTACCATTCGCCAATTTTATGTTCTTCAAGTTTAAGTGAACTACGAGCCCCATTATTAATGCTTTAAAGGAAATTATTTGTAAATTTCGACAAGTAGAACAATGAATGGAACAGGTAGACTGTTGAAATCATTGTATATATTGCTTCTATATAGTATAAGAAACATATATGCAAAGCATCCAAACAGTACAATTCGCCAATTTTTTGTTCTTCAAGTTTAAGTGAACAATGAGCCCCATTGTTAATCCTTTAAAGGAAATTATTTCTAACTTTCGACAAGTAGAACAATGAATGGATCATGTAGACGGTTGAAAAAATTGTATATATTGCTTCTATATAGTCTACGAAACATATATGCAAAGCATCCAAACAGTACAATTCGCCAATTTTTTGTACTTCAAGTTTAAGTGAACTACGAGCCCCATTATTAATGCTTTAAAGGAAATTATTTGTAAATTTCGACAAGTAGAACAATGAATGGAACAGGTAGACTGTTGAAATCATTGTATATATTGCTTCTATATAGTATAAGAAACATATATGCAAAGCATCCAAACAGTACAATTCGCCAATTTTTTGTTCTTCAAGTTTAAGTGAACAATGAGCCCCATTGTTAATCCTTTAAAGGAAATTATTTCTAACTTTCGACAAGTAGAACAATGAATGGAACAGGTAGACGGTTGAAAAAATTGTATATATTGCTTCTATATAGTCTACGAAACATATATGCAAAGCATCCAAACAGTACAATTCGCAAATTTTTTGTTCTTCAAGTTTAAGTGAACTACGAGCCCCATTGTTAATCCTTTAAAGGAAATTATTTGTAAATTTCGACAAGTAGAACAATGAATGGATCATGTAGACGGTTGAAAAAATTGTATATATTGCTTCTATATAGTCTAAGAAACATATATGCAAAGCATCCAAACAGTACCATTCGCCAATTTTTTGTTCTTCAAGTTTAAGTAAACTACGACCCCCATTGTTAATCCCTGAACGGAAATTATTTGTAACATTCGACAAGTAGAACAATGAATGGAACAGGTAGACGGTTGAAATCATTGTATATATTGCTTCTATATAGTCTAAGAAACATATATGCAAAGCATCCAAACAGTACAATTCGCCAATTTTTTGTTCTTCAAGTTTAAGTGAACAATGAGCCCCATTGTTAATCCTTTAAAGGAAATTATTTGTAACTTTCGACAAGTAGAACAATGAATGGAACAGGTAGACGGTTGAAATCTTTGTATACATTGCTTCTATATAGTCTAAGAAACATATATGCAAAGCATCCAAAAAGTACCATTCGCCAATTTTTTGTTCTTCAAGTTTAAGTGAACAATGAGCCCCATTGTTAATCCTTTATCGGAAATTATTTGTAACTTTCGACAAGTAGAACAATGAATGGAAAAGGAAGACTTTTGAAATCTTTGTATATATTGCTTCTATATAGTCTAAGAAACATATATACAAAGCATCCAAACAGTACCATTCGCCAATTTTTTGTTCTTCAATTTTAAGTGAACTGCGAGCCCCATTGTTAATCCTTTAAAGGAAATTATTTGTAAATTTCGACAAGTAGAACAATGAATGGAACAGGTAGACGGTTGAAATCTTTGTATATATTGCTTCTATATAGTCTAAGAAACATATATGCAAAGCATCCAAACAGTACAATTCGCCAATTTTTTGTTCTTCAAGTTTAAGTGAACTGCGAGCTCCATTGTTAATCCTTTAAAGGAAATTATTTGTAACTTTCGACAAGTAGAACAATGAATGGAAAAGGTAGACTGTTGAAAACATTGTATATATTGCTTCTATATAGTCTAAGAAACATTTATGCAAAGCATCCAAACAGTACAATTCGCCAATTTTTTGTTCTTCAAGTTTAAGTAAACTACGATCCCCATTGTTAATCCCTTAACGGAAATTTTTGTAACTTTCGACAAGTAGAACAGTGAATGGAACAGTTAGACGGTTGAAATCTTTGTATATATTGCTTCTATATAGTATAAGAAACATATATGCAAAGCATCCACACAGTACAATTCGCCAATTTTTTGTCCTTCAAGATTAAGTGAACAATGAGCCCCATTGTTAATCCTTTATCGGAAATTATTTCTAACTTTCGACAAGTAGAACAATGAATCGAACAGGTAGACGGTTGAAATCTTTGTATATATTGCTTCTATATAGTCTAAGAAACATATATGCAAAGAATCCAAACAGTACGATTCGCCACTTTTTTGTTCTTCAAGTTTAAGTGAACAACGAGCCCCATTGTTAATCCTTTAAAGGAAATTATTTGTAAATTTCGACAAGTAGAACAATGATTGGAACACGTAGACGGTTGAAATCTTTGTATATATTGCTTCCATATAGTCTAAGAAACATGTACGCAAAGCATCCAAACAGTACAATTCGCCAATTTTTTGTTCTTCAAGTTTAAGTGAACTACGATCCCCATTGTTAATCCCTTAACGGAAATTATTTGTAACTTTCGACAAGTAGAACAGTGAATGGAACAGGTAGACGGTTGAAATCTTTGTATATATTGCTTCTATATAGTATAAGAAACATATATGCAAATCATCCAAACAGTACCGTTCGCCAATTTTTATTCTTCAAGTTTAAGTGAACAATGAGCCCCATTGTTAATCCTTTAACGGAAATTAATTGTAACTTTCTACAAGTAGAACAATGATTGGAACACGTAGACGGTTGAAATCTTTGTATATATTGCTTCTATATAGTCTAAGAAACATATATGCAAAGCATCCAAACAGTACCATTCGCCAATTTTTTGTTCTTCAAGTTTAAGTGAACAACGAGCCCCATTGATAATCATGAAATGGAAATTATTTGTAACTTTCGACATGTAGAACAATGAATGGAACAGGTAGACGGTTGAAATCATTATATATATACTGCTTCTATATAGTCTAAGAAACATATATGCAAAGCATCCAAACAGTACAATTCGCCAATTTTTTGTTCTTCAAGTTTAAGTGAACTACGAGCCCCATTGTTAATCCCTTAACGGAAATTAATTGTAACTTTCGACAAGTAGAACAGTGAATGGAACAGGTAGACGGTTGAAATCTTTGTATATATTGCTTCTATATAGTATAAGAAACATATATGCAAATCATCCAAACAGTACAATTCGCCAATTTTTTGTTCTTCAAGTTTAAGTGAACAATGAGCCCCAATGGTTAATCCGTTATCGGAAATTATTTGTAATTTCGACAAGTAGAACAATGAATAGTACAGGTAGACGGGTGAAATCTTTCTATATATTGCTTCTAAATAGTCTAAGAAACATCTATGCAAAGCATCCAAACAGTACAATTCGCCAATTTTTTGTTCTTCAAGTATAAGTGAACTACGAGCCCCATTGTTAATCCTTTAAAGGAAATTATTTGTAAATTTCGACAAGTAGAACAATGAATGGATCATGTAGACGGTTGAAAAAATTGTATATATTGCTTCTATATAGTCTACGAAACATATATGCAAAGCATCCAAACAGTACAATTCGCCAATTTTTTGTACTTCAAGTTTAAGTGAACTACGAGCCCCATTGTTAATGCTTTAAAGGAAATTATTTGTAAATTTCGACAAGTAGAACAATGAATGGAACAGGTAGACTGTTGAAATCATTGTATATATTGCTTCTATATAGTATAAGAAACATATATGCAAAGCATCCAAACAGTACAATTCGCCAATTTTTTGTTCTTCAAGTTTAAGTGAACAATGAGCCCCATTGTTAATCCTTTAAAGGAAATTATTTATAACTTTCGACAAGTAGAACAATGAATGGAACAGGTAGACGGTTGAAAAAATTGTATATGTTGCTTCTATATAGTCTACGAAACATATATGCAAAGCATCCAAACAGTACAATTCGCAAATTTTTTGTTCTTCAAGTTTAAGTGAACTACGAGCCCCATTGTTAATCCTTTAAAGGAAATTATTTGTAAATTTCGACAAGTAGAACAATGAATGGATCATGTAGACGGTTGAAAAAATTGTATATATTGCTTCTATATAGTATAAGAAACATATATGCAAAGCATCCACACAGTACAATTCGCCAATTTTTTGTCCTTCAAGATTAAGTGAACAATGAGCCCCATTGTTAATCCTTTATCGGAAATTATTTCTAACTTTCGACAAGTAGAACAATGAATCGAACAGGTAGACGGTTGAAATCTTTGTATATATTGCTTCTATATAGTCTAAGAAACATATATGCAAAGCATCCAAACAGTACCATTCGCCAATTTTTTGTTCATCAAGTTTAAGTGAACAATGAGCCCCATTGTTAATCCTTTATCGGAAATTGTTTGTAACTTTCGACAAGTAGAACATTGAATGGAACAGGTAGACGGTTGAAATCTTTGTATCAATTGCTTCTATATAGTCTAAGAAACATATATGCAAAGCATCCAAACAGTACCATTCGCCAATTTTTTGTTCTTCAAGTTTAAGTAAACTACGATCCCCATTGTTAATCCCTTAACGGAAATTATTTGTAACATTCGACAAGTAGAACAATGAATGGAACAGGTAGACGGTTGAAATCATTGTATATATTGCTTCTATATAGTCTAAGAAACATATATGCAAAGCATCCAAACAGTACAATTCGCCAATTTTTTGTTCTTCAAGATTAAGTGAACAATGAGCCCCATTGTTAATCCTTTAAAGGAAATTATTTGTAACTTTCGACAAGTAGAACAATGAATGGAACAGGTAGACGGTTGAAATCTTTGTATATATTGCTTCTATATAGTCTAAGAAACATATATGCAAAGCATCCAAACAGTACAATTCGCCAATTTTTTGTTCTTCAAGTTTAAGTGAACAATGAGCCCCAATGGTTAATCCTTTATCGGAAATTATTTGGAAATTTCGACAAGTAGAACAATGAATGGAAAAGGAAGACTTTTGAAATCTTTGTATATATTGCTTCTATATAGTCTAAGAAACATATATACAAAGCATCCAAACAGTACCATTCGCCAATTTTTTGTTCTTCAAGTTTAAGTGAACTGCGAGCCCCATTGTTAATCCTTTAAAGGAAATTATTTGTAAATTTCGACAAGTAGAACAATGAATGGAACAGGTAGACTGTTGAAATCATTGTATATATTGCTTCTATATAGTCTAAGAAACATATATGCAAAGCATCCAAACAGTACAATTCGCCAATTTTTTGTTCTTCAAGATTAAGTGAACAATGAGCCCCATTGTTAATCCTTTAAAGGAAATTATTTGTAACTTTCGACAAGTAGAACAATGAATGGAACAGGTAGACGGTGGAAATCTTTGTATATATTGCTTCTATATAGTCTAAGAAACATATATGCAAAGCATCCAAACAGTACAATTCGCCAATTTTTTGTTCTTCAAGTTTAAGTGAACAATGAGCCCCAATGGTTAATCCTTTATCGGTAATTATTTGAAACTTTCGACAAGTAGAACAATGAATGGAACAGGTAGACGGTTGAAATCCTTGTATATATTGCTTCCATATAGACTAAGAAACATGTACGCAAAGCATCCAAACAGTACAATTCGCCAATTTTTTGTTCTTCAAGTTTAAGTGAACAATGAGCCCCAATGGTTAATCCTTTATCGGTAATTATTTGTAAATTTCGTCAAGTAGAACAATGAATGGAACTGGTAGCCGGTTGAAATCTTTGTATATATTGCTTCTATATAGTCTAAGAAACATATATGCAAAGCATCCAAACGGTACAATTCGCCAATTTTTTGTACTTCAAGTTTAAGTGAACTACGAGCCTCATTGTTAATCCTTTAACGGAAATTAATTGTAACTTTCGACAAGTAGAACAATGAATGGAACAGGTAGACGGTTGAAATCTTTGTATATATTGCTTCTATATAGTATAAGAAACATATATGCAAAGCATCCAAACAGTACAATTCGCCAATTTTTTGTTCTTCAAGTTTAAGTGAACTGCGAGCCCCATTGTTAATCCTTTAAAGGAAATTATTTGTAAATTTCGACAAGTAGAACAATGAATGGAACAGGTAGACTGTTGAAATCATTGTATATATTGCTTCTATATAGTCTAAGAAACATATATGCAAAGCATCCAAACAGTACAATTCGCCAAATTTTTGTTCTTCAAGTTTAAGTGAACAACGAGCCCCATTGTTAATCCTTTAAAGGAAATTATTTGTAAATTTCGACAAGTAGAACAATGACTGGAACACGTAGACGGTTGAAATCTTTGTATATATTGCTTCCATATAGTCTAAGAAACATGTACGCAAAGCATCCAAACAGTACAATTCGCCAATTTTTTGTTCTTCATGTTTAAGTGAACAACGAGCCCAATTGATATTCATGAACCGGAAATTACTTGTAACTTTCGGCAAGTAGAACATTGAATAGTACAGGTAGACGGGTGAAATCTTTCTATATATTGCTTCTAAATAGTCTAAGAAACATCTATGCAAAGCATCCAAACAGTACAATTCGCCAAATTTTTGTTCTTCAAGTTTAAGTGAACAACGAGCCCCATTGTTAATCCTTTAAAGGAAATTATTTGTAAATTTCGACAAGTAGAACAATGACTGGAACACGTAGACGGTTGAAATCTTTGTATATATTGCTTCCATATAGTCTAAGAAACATGTACGCAAAGCATCCAAACAGTACAATTCGCCAATTTTTTGTTCTTCATGTTTAAGTGAACAACGAGCCCAATTGATAATCATGAACCGGAAATTACTTGTAACTTTCGGCAAGTAGAACATTGAATAGTACAGGTAGACGGGTGAAATCTTTCTATATATTGCTTCTAAATAGTCTAAGAAACATCTATGCAAAGCATCCAAACAGTACAATTCGCCAATTTTTTGTTCTTCAAGTTTAAGTGAACTACGAGCCCCATTGTTAATCCTTTAAAGGAAATTATTTGTAAATTTCGACAAGTAGAACAATGAATGGATCATGTAGACGGTTGAAAAAATTGTATATATTGCTTCTATATAGTCTACGAAACATATATGCAAAGCATCCAAACAGTACAATTCGCCTTTTTTTTGTACTTCAAGTTTAAGTGAACTACGAGCCCCATTGTTAATCCTTTAACGGAAATTATTTGTAACTTTCGACAAGTAGAACAATGAATGGAACAGGTAGACGGTTGAAATCTTTGTATATATTGCTTCTATATAGTCTAAGAAACATATATGCAAAGCATCCAAACAGTACAATTCGGCAATTTTTTGTTCTTCAAGTTTAAGTGAACAATGAGCCCCAATGGTTAATCCTTTATCGGTAATTATTTGTAACTTTCGACAAGTAGAACAATGAATGGAACTGGTAGACGGTTGAAATCTTTGTATATATTGCTTCGATATAATCTAAGAAACATATATGCAAAGCAACTAAACAGTAACAATCGCCAATTTTTTGATCTTCAAGTTTAAGTGAACAGCGAGCCCCATTGATAATCATGAAATGGAAACTATTTGTAACTTTCTACAAGTAGAACAATGAATAGTACAGGTAGACGGGTGAAATCTTTCTATATATTGCTTCTAAATAGTCTAAGAAACATATATGCAAAGCATCCAAACAGTACAATTCGCCAATTTTTTGTTCTTCAAGTTTAAGTAAACTACGATCCCCATTGTTAATCCCTTAACGGAAATTATTTGTAACTTTCGACAAGTAGAACAATGAATGGAACAGGTAGACGGTTGAAATCATTGTATATATTGCTTCTATATAGTCTAAGAAACATATATGCAAAGCATCCAAACAGTACAACTCGCTAATTTTTTGTTCTTCAAGTTTAAGTGAACAATGAGCCCCAATGGTTAATCCTTTATCGGTAATTATTTGTAACTTTCGACAAGTAGAACAATGAACGGAACAGGTAGACGGTTGAAATCCTTGTATATATTGCTTCCATATAGTCTAAGAAACATGTACGCAAAGCATCCAAACAGTACCATTCGCCAATTTTTTGTCCTTCAAGTTTAAGTGAACTATGAGCCCCATTGTTAATCCTTTATCGGAAATTATTTGTAAATTTCGACAAGTAGAACAATGAATGGAACAGGTAGACGGTTGAAATCTTTGTATATATTGCTTCTATATAGTCTAAGAAACATATATGCAAAGCATCCAAACGGTACAATTCGCCAATTTTTTGTTCTTCAAGTTTAAGTGAACAATGAGCCCCAATGGTTAATCCTTTATCGGAAATTATTTGTAAATTTCGACAAGTAGAACAATGAATAGTACAGGTAGACGGGTGAAATCTTTCTATATATTGCTTCTAAATAGTCTAAGAAACATCTATGCAAAGCATCCAAACAGTACAATTCGCCAATTTTTTGTTCTTCAAGAATAAGTGAACTACGAGCCCCATTGTTAATCCTTTAAAGGAAATTATTTGTAAATTTCGACAAGTAGAACAATGAATAGTACAGGTAGACGGGTGAAATCTTTCTATAAATTGCTTCTATATAGTCTACGAAACATATATGCAAAGCATCCAAACAGTACAATTCGCCAATTTTTTGTACTTCAAGTTTAAGTGAACTACGAGCCCCATTGTTAATCCTTTAACGGAAATTAATTGTAACTTTCGACAAGTAGAACAATGAATGGAACAAGTAGACGGTTGATATCTTTGTATATATTGCTTCTATATAGTCTAAGAAACATATATGCAAAGCATCCAAACAGTACAATTCGCCAATTTATTGTTCTTCAAGTTTAAGTGAACAACGAGCCCCATTGTTAATCCTTTAAAGGAAATTATTTGTAACTTTCGACAAGTAGAACAATGAATGGAACAGGTAGACGGTTGAAATCTTTGTATATATTGCTTCTATATAGTCTAAGAAACATATATGCAAAGCATCCAAATAGTACAATTCGCCAATTTTTTGTTCTTCTAGTTTAAGTGAACAATGAGCCCCAATGGTTAATCGTTTATCGGAAATTATTTATAAATTTCGACAAGTAGAACAATGAATGGAACTAGTAGCCGGTTGAAATCTTTGTATATATTGCTTCTATATAGTCTAAGAAACATATATGCAAAGCTTCCAAACAGTACAATTCGCCAATTTTTTGTTCTTCAAGTTTAAGTGAACAATGAGCCCCAATGGTTAATCCTTTATCGGAAATTATTTGTAAATTTCGAAAAGTAGAACAATGAATGGAACAGGTAGACGGTTGAAATATTTGTATATATTGCTTCTATATAGTCTAAGAAACATATATGCAAAGCATCCAAACAGTACAATACGCCAATTTTTTGTTCTTCAAATTTAAGTGAACAATGAGCCCCAATGGTTAATCCTTTATCGGTAATTATTTGTAACTTTCGACAAGTAGAACAATGAATGGAACTGGTAGACGGTTGAAATCTTTGTATATATTGCTTCTATATAATCTAAGAAACATATATGCAAAGCATCTAAACAGTAACAATCGCCAATTTCTTGATCTTCAAGTTTAAGTGAACAGCGAGCCCCATTGATAATCATGAAATGGAAACTATTTGTAACTTTCTACAAGTAGAACAATGAATAGTACAGGTAGACGGGTGAAATCTTTCTATATATTGCTTCTAAATAGTCTAAGAACCATCTATGCAAAGCATCCAAACAGTACAATTCGCCAATTTTTTGTTCTTCAAGTTTAAGTAAACTACGATCCCCATTGTTAATCCCTTAACGGAAATTATTTGTAACTTTCGACAAGTAGAACAATGAATGGAACAGGTAGACGGTTGAAATCATTGTATATATTGCTTCTATATAGTCTAAGAAACATATGTGCAAAGCATCCAAACAGTACAATTCGCCAATTTATTGTTCTTCAAGTTTAAGTGAACAATGAGCCCCAATGGTTAATCCTTTATCGGTAATTATTTGTAACTTTCGACAAGTAGAACAATGAATGGAACTGGTAGACGGTTGAAAGCTTTGCATATATTGCTTCTATATAATATAAGAAACATATATGCAAAGCATCTAAACAGTAACAATCGCCAATTTTTTGATCTTCAAGTTTAAGTGAACAGCGAGCCCCATTGATAATCATGAAATGGAAACTAATTGTAACTTTCTACAAGTAGAACAATGAATAGTACAGGTAGACGGGTGAAATCTTTCTATATATTGCTTCTAAATAGTCTAAGAAACATCTATGCAAAACATCCAAACAGTACAATTCGCCAATTTTTTGTTCTTCAAGTTTAAGTAAACTACGATCCCCATTGTTAATCCCTTAACGGAAATTATTTGTAACTTTCGACAAGTAGAACAATGAATGGAACAGGTAGACGGTTGAAATCCTTGTATATATTGCTTCCATATAGTCTAAGAAACATGTACGCAAAGCACCCAAACAGTACCATTCGCCAATTTTTTGTCCTTCAAGTTTAAGTGAACAATGAGCCCCATTGTTAATCCTTTATCGGAAATTATTTGTAAATTTCGACAAGTAGAACATTGAATGGAACAGGTAGACGGTTGAAATCTTTGTATATATTGCTTCTATATAGTCTAAGAAACATATATGCATAGCATCCAAACAGTACAATTCGCCAAATTTTTGTTCTTCAAGTTTAAGTGAACAATGAGCCCCATTGTTAATCCTTTAAAGGAAATTATTTGTAACTTTCGACAAGTAGAACAATGAATGGAACAGGTAGACGGTTGAATCTTTGTATATATTGCTTCTATATAGTCTAAGAAACATATATGCAAAGCATCCAAACAGTACAATTCGCCAATTTTTTGTTCTTCAAGTTTAAGTGAACAATGAGCCCCAATGGTTAATCCTTTATCGGAAATTATTTGTAAATTTCGACAAGTAGAACAATGAATGGAACAGGTAGACGGTTGAAATATTTGTATATATTGCTTCCGTATAGTCTAAGAAACATATATGCAAATCATCCAAACAGTACCGTTCGCCAATTTTTATTCTTCAAGTTTAAGTGAACAATGAGCCCCATTGTTAATCCTTTAACGGAAATTAATTGTAACTTTCTACAAGTAGAACAATGATTGGAACACGTAGACGGTTGAAATCTTTGTATATATTGCTTCTATATAGTCTAAGAAACATATATGCAAAGCATCCAAACAGTACCATTCGCCAATTTTTTGTTCTTCAAGTTTAAGTGAACAACGAGCCCCATTGATAATCATGAAATGGAAATTATTTGTAACTTTCGACATGTAGAACAATGAATGGAACAGGTAGACGGTTGAAATCATTATATATATACTGCTTCTATATAGTCTAAGAAACATATATGCAAAGCATCCAAACAGTACAATTCGCCAATTTTTTGTTCTTCAAGTTTAAGTGAACTACGAGCCCCATTGTTAATCCCTTAACGGAAATTAATTGTAACTTTCGACAAGTAGAACAGTGAATGGAACAGGTAGACGGTTGAAATCTTTGTATATATTGCTTCTATATAGTATAAGAAACATATATGCAATGCATCCAAACAGTACAATTCGCCAATTTTTTGTTCTTCAAGTTTAAGTGAACTGCGAGCCCCATTGTTAATCCTTTAAAGGAAATTATTTGTAAATTTCGACAAGTAGAACAATGAATGGAACAGGTAGACTGTTGAAATCATTGTATATATTGCTTCTATATAGTCTAAGAAACATATATGCAAAGCATCCAAACAGTACAATTCGCCAAATTTTTGTTCTTGAAGTTTAAGTGAACAATGAGCCCCATTGTTAATCCTTTAAAGGAAATTATTTGTAAATTTCGACAAGTAGAACAATGAATGGAACAGGTAGACGGTTGAAATCTTTGTATATATTGCTTCTATATAGTCTAAGAAACATATATGCAAAGCATCCAAACAGTACAATTCGCCAATTTTTTGTTCTTCAAGTTTAAGTGAACAATGAGCCCCAATGGTTAATCCGTTATCGGAAATTATTTGTAACTTTCGACAAGTAGAACAATGAATGGAACAGGTAGACGGTTGAAATCTTTGTATATATTGATTCTATATAGTCTAAGAAACATGTACGCAAAGCATCCAAACAGTACCATTCGCCAATTTGTTGGTCTTCAAGTTTAAGTGAACAATGAGCCCCAATGGTTAATCCTTTATCGGAAATAATTTGTAAGTTTTGGCAAGTAGAACAATGAATGGAACAGGTAGACGGTTGAAATATTTGTATATATTGCTTCTATATAGTCTAAGAAACATATATGCAAAGCATCCAAACAGTACAATTCGCCAAATTTTTGTTCTTCAAGTTTAAGTGAACAATGAGCCCCATTGTTAATCCTTTATCGGAAATTATTTGTAACTTTCGACAAGTAGAACAATTAATGGAACAGGTAGACGGTTGAAATCTTTGTATATATTGCTTCTATATAATCTAAGAAACATATATGCAAAGCATCCAAACAGTACAATTCGCCAATTTTTTGTTCTTCAAGTTTAAGTGAACAACGAGCCCCATTGTTAATCCATTAAAGGAAATTATCTGTAAATTTCGACAAATAGAACAATGATTGGAACACGTAGACGGTTGAAATCTTTGTATATATTGCTTCCATATAGTCTAAGAAACATGTACGCAGAGCATCCAAACAGTACCATTCGCCAATTTGTTGGTCTTCAAGTTTAAGTGAACAATGAGCCCCAATGGTTAATCCTTTATCGGAAATAATTTGTAAGTTTTGGCAAGTAGAACAATGAATGGAACAGGTAGACGGTTGAAATATTTATATATATTGCTTCTATATAGTATAAGAAACATATATGCAAAGCAACCAAACAGTACAATTCGCCAATTATTTGTTCTTCAAGTTTAAGTAAACTACGATCCCCATTGTTAATCCCTTAACGGAAATTATTTGTAACTTTCGACAAGTAGAACAGTGAATGGAACTGGTAGACGGTTGAAATCTTTGTATATATTGCTTCTATATAGTATAAGAAACATATATGCAAAGCATCCAAACAGTACAATTCGCCAATTTTTTGTTCTTCAAGTTTAAGTGAACAATGAGCCCCAATGGTTAATCCGTTATCGGAAATTATTTGTAACTTTCGACAAGTAGAACAATGAATGGAACAGGTAGACGGTTGAAATCTTTGTATATATTGATTCTATATAGTCTAAGAAACATGTATGCAAAGCATCCAAACAGTACCATTCGCCAATTTGTTGGTCTTCAAGTTTAAGTGAACAATGAGCCCCAATGGTTAATCCTTTATCGGAAATAATTTGTAAGTTTTGGCAAGTAGAACAATGAATGGAACAGGTAGACGGTTGAAATATTTGTATATATTGCTTCTGTATAGTCTAAGAAATATATATGCAAAGCATCCAAACAGTACAATTCGCCAATTTATTGTTCTTCAAGTTTAAGTGAACAATGAGCCCCAATGGTTATTCCTTTATCGGTAATTATTTGTAACTTTCGACAAGTAGAACAATGAATGGAACAGGTAGACGGTTGAAATCCTTGTATATATTGCTTCCATATAGTCTAAGAAACATGAACGCAAAGCATCCAAACAGTACCATTCGCCAATTTTTTGTTCTTCAAGTTTAAGTGAACTACGAGCCCCATTGTTAATCCTTCAACGGAAATTAATTGCAACTTTCTACAAGTAGAACAATGATTGGAACACTTAGACGGTTGAAATCTTTGTATATATTTCTTCCATATAGTCTAAGAAACATATATGCAAAGCATCCAAACAGTACCATTCGCCAAATTTTTGTTCTTCAAGTTTAAGTGAACAACGAGCCCCATTGTTAATCCTTTAAAGGAAATTATTTGTAAATTTCGACAAGTAGAACAATGACTGGAACACGTAGACGGTTGAAATCTTTGTATATATTGCTTCCATATAGTCTAAGAAACATGTACGCAAAGCATCCAAACAGTACAATTCGCCAATTTTTTGTTCTTCATGTTTAAGTGAACAACGAGCCCAATTGATATTCATGAACCGGAAATTACTTGTAACTTTCGGCAAGTAGAACATTGAATAGTACAGGTAGACGGGTGAAATCTTTCTATATATTGCTTCTAAATAGTCTAAGAAACATCTATGCAAAGCATCCAAACAGTACCATTCGCCAATTTTTTGTTCTTCAAGTTTAAGTGAACTACGAGCCCCATTGTTAATCCTTCAACGGAAATTAATTGCAACTTTCTACAAGTAGAACAATGATTGGAACACTTAGACGGTTGAAATCCTTGTATATATTGCTTCCATATAGACTAAGAAACATGTACGCAAAGCATCCAAACAGTACAATTCGCCAATTTTTTGTTCTTCAAGTTTAAGTGAACAATGAGCCCCAATGGTTAATCCTTTATCGGTAATTATTTGTAAATTTCGTCAAGTAGAACAATGAATGGAACTGGTAGCCGGTTGAAATCTTTGTATATATTGCTTCTATATAGTCTAAGAAACATATATGCAAAGCATCCAAACGGTACAATTCGCCAATTTTTTGTACTTCAAGTTTAAGTGAACTACGAGCCTCATTGTTAATCCTTTAACGGAAATTAATTGTAACTTTCGACAAGTAGAACAATGAATGGAACAGGTAGACGGTTGAAATCTTTGTATATATTGCTTCTATATAGTATAAGAAACATATATGCAAAGCATCCAAACAGTACAATTCGCCAATTTTTTGTTCTTCAAGTTTAAGTGAACTGCGAGCCCCATTGTTAATCCTTTAAAGGAAATTATTTGTAAATTTCGACAAGTAGAACAATGAATGGAACAGGTAGACTGTTGAAATCATTGTATATATTGCTTCTATATAGTCTAAGAAACATATATGCAAAGCATCCAAACAGTACAATTCGCCAAATTTTTTTTCTTCAAGTTTAAGTGAACAACGAGCCCCATTGTTAATCCTTTAAAGGAAATTATTTGTAAATTTCGACAAGTAGAACAATGACTGGAACACGTAGACGGTTGAAATCTTTGTATATATTGCTTCCATATAGTCTAAGAAACATGTACGCAAAGCATCCAAACAGTACAATTCGCCAATTTTTTGTTCTTCATGTTTAAGTGAACAACGAGCCCAATTGATATTCATGAACCGGAAATTACTTGTAACTTTCGGCAAGTAGAACATTGAATAGTACAGGTAGACGGGTGAAATCTTTCTATATATTGCTTCTAAATAGTCTAAGAAACATCTATGCAAAGCATCCAAACAGTACAATTCGCCAAATTTTTGTTCTTCAAGTTTAAGTGAACAACGAGCCCCATTGTTAATCCTTTAAAGGAAATTATTTGTAAATTTCGACAAGTAGAACAATGACTGGAACACGTAGACGGTTGAAATCTTTGTATATATTGCTTCCATATAGTCTAAGAAACATGTACGCAAAGCATCCAAACAGTACAATTCGCCAATTTTTTGTTCTTCATGTTTAAGTGAACAACGAGCCCAATTGATAATCATGAACCGGAAATTACTTGTAACTTTCGGCAAGTAGAACATTGAATAGTACAGGTAGACGGGTGAAATCTTTCTATATATTGCTTCTAAATAGTCTAAGAAACATCTATGCAAAGCATCCAAACAGTACAATTCGCCAATTTTTTGTTCTTCAAGTTTAAGTGAACTACGAGCCCCATTGTTAATCCTTTAAAGGAAATTATTTGTAAATTTCGACAAGTAGAACAATGAATGGATCATGTAGACGGTTGAAAAAATTGTATATATTGCTTCTATATAGTCTACGAAACATATATGCAAAGCATCCAAACAGTACAATTCGCCTTTTTTTTGTACTTCAAGTTTAAGTGAACTACGAGCCCCATTGTTAATCCTTTAACGGAAATTATTTGTAACTTTCAACAAGTAGAACAATGAATGGAACAGGTAGACGGTTGAAATCTTTGTATATATTGCTTCTATATAGTCTAAGAAACATATATGCAAAGCATCCAAACAGTACAATTCGGCAATTTTTTGTTCTTCAAGTTTAAGTGAACAATGAGCCCCAATGGTTAATCCTTTATCGGTAATTATTTGTAACTTTCGACAAGTAGAACAATGAATGGAACTGGTAGACGGTTGAAATCTTTGTATATATTGCTTCGATATAATCTAAGAAACATATATGCAAAGCAACTAAACAGTAACAATCGCCAATTTTTTGATCTTCAAGTTTAAGTGAACAGCGAGCCCCATTGATAATCATGAAATGGAAACTATTTGTAACTTTCTACAAGTAGAACAATGAATAGTACAGGTAGACGGGTGAAATCTTTCTATATATTGCTTCTAAATAGTCTAAGAAACATATATGCAAAGCATCCAAACAGTACAATTCGCCAATTTTTTGTTCTTCAAGTTTAAGTAAACTACGATCCCCATTGTTAATCCCTTAACGGAAATTATTTGTAACTTTCGACAAGTAGAACAATGAATGGAACAGGTAGACGGTTGAAATCATTGTATATATTGCTTCTATATAGTCTAAGAAACATATATGCAAAGCATCCAAACAGTACAACTCGCTAATTTTTTGTTCTTCAAGTTTAAGTGAACAATGAGCCCCAATGGTTAATCCTTTATCGGTAATTATTTGTAACTTTCGACAAGTAGAACAATGAACGGAACAGGTAGACGGTTGAAATCCTTGTATATATTGCTTCCATATAGTCTAAGAAACATGTACGCAAAGCATCCAAACAGTACCATTCGCCAATTTTTTGTCCTTCAAGTTTAAGTGAACTATGAGCCCCATTGTTAATCCTTTATCGGAAATTATTTGTAAATTTCGACAAGTAGAACAATGAATGGAACAGGTAGACGGTTGAAATCTTTGTATATATTGCTTCTATATAGTCTAAGAAACATATATGCAAAGCATCCAAACGGTACAATTCGCCAATTTTTTGTTCTTCAAGTTTAAGTGAACAATGAGCCCCAATGGTTAATCCTTTATCGGAAATTATTTGTAACTTTCGACAAGTAGAACAATGAATGGAACAGGTAGACGGTTGAAATCTTTGTATATATTGCTTCTAAATAGTCTAAGAAACATCTATGCAAAGCATCCAAACAGTACAATTCGCCAATTTTTTGTTCTTCAAGAATAAGTGAACTACGAGCCCCATTGTTAATCCTTTAAAGGAAATTATTTGTAAATTTCGACAAGTAGAACAATGAATAGTACAGGTAGACGGGTGAAATCTTTCTATAAATTGCTTCTATATAGTCTACGAAACATATATGCAAAGCATCCAAACAGTACAATTCGCCAATTTTTTGTACTTCAAGTTTAAGTGAACTACGAGCCCCATTGTTAATCCTTTAACGGAAATTAATTGTAACTTTCGACAAGTAGAACAATGAATGGAACAAGTAGACGGTTGATATCTTTGTATATATTGCTTCTATATAGTCTAAGAAACATATATGCAAAGCATCCAAACAGTACAATTCGCCAATTTATTGTTCTTCAAGTTTAAGTGAACAACGAGCCCCATTGTTAATCCTTTAAAGGAAATTATTTGTAACTTTCGACAAGTAGAACAATGAATGGAACAGGTAGACGGTTGAAATCTTTCTATATATTGCTTCTATATAGTCTAAGAAACATATATGCAAAGCATCCAAACAGTACCATTCGCCAATTTTTTGTTCTTCAAGTTTAAGTGAACAATGAGCCCCAATGGTTAATCCTTTATCGGAAATTATTTGTAAGTTTTGGCAAGTAGAACAATGAATGGAACAGGTAGACGGGTGAAATCTTTCTATATATTGCTTCTAAATAGTCTAAGAACCATCTATGCAAAGCATCCAAACAGTACAATTCGCCAATTTTTTGTTCTTCAAGTTTAAGTAAACTACGATCCCCATTGTTAATCCCTTAACGGAAATTATTTGTAACTTTCGACAAGTAGAACAATGAATGGAACAGGTAGACGGTTGAAATCATTGTATATATTGCTTCTATATAGTCTAAGAAACATATGTGCAAAGCATCCAAACAGTACAATTCGCCAATTTATTGTTCTTCAAGTTTAAGTGAACAATGAGCCCCAATGGTTAATCCTTTATCGGTAATTATTTGTAACTTTCGACAAGTAGAACAATGAATGGAACTGGTAGACGGTTGAAAGCTTTGCATATATTGCTTCTATATAATATAAGAAACATATATGCAAAGCATCTAAACAGTAACAATCGCCAATTTTTTGATCTTCAAGTTTAAGTGAACAGCGAGCCCCATTGATAATCATGAAATGGAAACTAATTGTAACTTTCTACAAGTAGAACAATGAATAGTACAGGTAGACGGGTGAAATCTTTCTATATATTGCTTCTAAATAGTCTAAGAAACATCTATGCAAAACATCCAAACAGTACAATTCGCCAATTTTTTGTTCTTCAAGTTTAAGTAAACTACGATCCCCATTGTTAATCCCTTAACGGAAATTATTTGTAACTTTCGACAAGTAGAACAATGAATGGAACAGGTAGACGGTTGAAATCCTTGTATATATTGCTTCCATATAGTCTAAGAAACATGTACGCAAAGCACCCAAACAGTACCATTCGCCAATTTTTTGTCCTTCAAGTTTAAGTGAACAATGAGCCCCATTGTTAATCCTTTATCGGAAATTATTTGTAAATTTCGACAAGTAGAACATTGAATGGAACAGGTAGACGGTTGAAATCTTTGTATATATTGCTTCTATATAGTCTAAGAAACATATATGCATAGCATCCAAACAGTACAATTCGCCAAATTTTTGTTCTTCAAGTTTAAGTGAACAATGAGCCCCATTGTTAATCCTTTAAAGGAAATTATTTGTAACTTTCGACAAGTAGAACAATGAATGGAACAGGTAGACGGTTGAATCTTTGTATATATTGCTTCTATATAGTCTAAGAAACATATATGCAAAGCATCCAAACAGTACAATTCGCCAATTTTTTGTTCTTCAAGTTTAAGTGAACAATGAGCCCCAATGGTTAATCCTTTATCGGAAATTATTTGTAAATTTCGACAAGTAGAACAATGAATGGAACAGGTAGACGGTTGAAATATTTGTATATATTGCTTCCGTATAGTCTAAGAAACATATATGCAAATCATCCAAACAGTACCGTTCGCCAATTTTTATTCTTCAAGTTTAAGTGAACAATGAGCCCCATTGTTAATCCTTTAACGGAAATTAATTGTAACTTTCTACAAGTAGAACAATGATTGGAACACGTAGACGGTTGAAATCTTTGTATATATTGCTTCTATATAGTCTAAGAAACATATATGCAAAGCATCCAAACAGTACCATTCGCCAATTTTTTGTTCTTCAAGTTTAAGTGAACAACGAGCCCCATTGATAATCATGAAATGGAAATTATTTGTAACTTTCGACATGTAGAACAATGAATGGAACAGGTAGACGGTTGAAATCATTATATATATACTGCTTCTATATAGTCTAAGAAACATATATGCAAAGCATCCAAACAGTACAATTCGCCAATTTTTTGTTCTTCAAGTTTAAGTGAACTACGAGCCCCATTGTTAATCCCTTAACGGAAATTAATTGTAACTTTCGACAAGTAGAACAGTGAATGGAACAGGTAGACGGTTGAAATCTTTGTATATATTGCTTCTATATAGTATAAGAAACATATATGCAATGCATCCAAACAGTACAATTCGCCAATTTTTTGTTCTTCAAGTTTAAGTGAACTGCGAGCCCCATTGTTAATCCTTTAAAGGAAATTATTTGTAAATTTCGACAAGTAGAACAATGAATGGAACAGGTAGACTGTTGAAATCATTGTATATATTGCTTCTATATAGTCTAAGAAACATATATGCAAAGCATCCAAACAGTACAATTCGCCAAATTTTTGTTCTTCAAGTTTAAGTGAACAATGAGCCCCATTGTTAATCCTTTAAAGGAAATTATTTGTAAATTTCGACAAGTAGAACAATGAATGGAACAGGTAGACGGTTGAAATCTTTGTATATATTGCTTCTATATAGTCTAAGAAACATATATGCAAAGCATCCAAACAGTACAATTCGCCAATTTTTTGTTCTTCAAGTTTAAGTGAACAATGAGCCCCAATGGTTAATCCGTTATCGGAAATTATTTGTAACTTTCGACAAGTAGAACAATGAATGGAACAGGTAGACGGTTGAAATCTTTGTATATATTGATTCTATATAGTCTAAGAAACATGTACGCAAAGCATCCAAACAGTACCATTCGCCAATTTGTTGGTCTTCAAGTTTAAGTGAACAATGAGCCCCAATGGTTAATCCTTTATCGGAAATAATTTGTAAGTTTTGGCAAGTAGAACAATGAATGGAACAGGTAGACGGTTGAAATATTTGTATATATTGCTTCTATATAGTCTAAGAAACATATATGCAAAGCATCCAAACAGTACAATTCGCCAAATTTTTGTTCTTCAAGTTTAAGTGAACAATGAGCCCCATTGTTAATCCTTTATCGGAAATTATTTGTAACTTTCGACAAGTAGAACAATTAATGGAACAGGTAGACGGTTGAAATCTTTGTATATATTGCTTCTATATAATCTAAGAAACATATATGCAAAGCATCCAAACAGTACAATTCGCCAATTTTTTGTTCTTCAAGTTTAAGTGAACAACGAGCCCCATTGTTAATCCATTAAAGGAAATTATCTGTAAATTTCGACAAATAGAACAATGATTGGAACACGTAGACGGTTGAAATCTTTGTATATATTGCTTCCATATAGTCTAAGAAACATGTACGCAGAGCATCCAAACAGTACCATTCGCCAATTTGTTGGTCTTCAAGTTTAAGTGAACAATGAGCCCCAATGGTTAATCCTTTATCGGAAATAATTTGTAAGTTTTGGCAAGTAGAACAATGAATGGAACAGGTAGACGGTTGAAATATTTATATATATTGCTTCTATATAGTATAAGAAACATATATGCAAAGCAACCAAACAGTACAATTCGCCAATTATTTGTTCTTCAAGTTTAAGTAAACTACGATCCCCATTGTTAATCCCTTAACGGAAATTATTTGTAACTTTCGACAAGTAGAACAGTGAATGGAACTGGTAGACGGTTGAAATCTTTGTATATATTGCTTCTATATAGTATAAGAAACATATATGCAAAGCATCCAAACAGTACAATTCGCCAATTTTTTGTTCTTCAAGTTTAAGTGAACAATGAGCCCCAATGGTTAATCCGTTATCGGAAATTATTTGTAACTTTCGACAAGTAGAACAATGAATGGAACAGGTAGACGGTTGAAATCTTTGTATATATTGATTCTATATAGTCTAAGAAACATGTATGCAAAGCATCCAAACAGTACCATTCGCCAATTTGTTGGTCTTCAAGTTTAAGTGAACAATGAGCCCCAATGGTTAATCCTTTATCGGAAATAATTTGTAAGTTTTGGCAAGTAGAACAATGAATGGAACAGGTAGACGGTTGAAATATTTGTATATATTGCTTCTGTATAGTCTAAGAAATATATATGCAAAGCATCCAAACAGTACAATTCGCCAATTTATTGTTCTTCAAGTTTAAGTGAACAATGAGCCCCAATGGTTATTCCTTTATCGGTAATTATTTGTAACTTTCGACAAGTAGAACAATGAATGGAACAGGTAGACGGTTGAAATCCTTGTATATATTGCTTCCATATAGTCTAAGAAACATGAACGCAAAGCATCCAAACAGTACCATTCGCCAATTTTTTGTTCTTCAAGTTTAAGTGAACTACGAGCCCCATTGTTAATCCTTCAACGGAAATTAATTGCAACTTTCTACAAGTAGAACAATGATTGGAACACTTAGACGGTTGAAATCTTTGTATATATTTCTTCCATATAGTCTAAGAAACATATATGCAAAGCATCCAAACAGTACCATTCGCCAATTTTTTATTCTTCAAGTTTAAGTGAACAATGAGCCCCAATGGTTAATCCTTTATCGGAAATTATTTGTAACTTTCGGCAAGTAGAACAATGAATGGAACAGGTAGACGGTTGAAATCTTTGTATCTATTGCTTCTATATAATCTAAGAAACATATATGCAAAGCATCTAAACAGTAACAATCGCCAATTTTTTGATCTTCAAGTTTAAGTGAACTACGAGCCCCTTTGTTAATCCTTTAACGGAAATTAATTGTAACTTTCTACAAGTAGAACAATGATTGGAACACGTAGACGGTTGAAATCTTTTTATATATTGCTTCCATATAATCTAAGAAACATATATGCAAAGCGTCCAAACAGTACAATTCGCTAATTTTTTGCTCTTCAAGTTTTAGTGAACTATGAGCCCCATTGTTAATCCTTTAAAGGAAATTATTTGTAAATTTCGGCAAGTAGAACAATGAATGGAACAGGTAGACGGTTGAAATATTTGTATATATTGCTTCTATATAGTCTAAGAAACATGTACGCAAAGCATCCAAACAGTACCATTCGCCAATTTTTTGTTCTTCAAGTTTAAGTGAACAATGAGCCCCAATGGTTAATCCTTTATCGGAAATTAATTGTAAATTTCTACAAGTAGAACAATGATTGGATCACGTAGACGGTTGAAATCTTTGTATATATTGCTTCCATATAGTCTAAGAAACATGTACGCAAAGCATCCAAACAGTACCATTCGCCAATTTTTTGTTCTTCAAGTTTAAGTGAACAATGAGCCCCAATGGTTAATCCTTTATCGGAAATTATTTGTAACTTTCGACAAGTAGAACAATGAATGGAACAGGTAGACGGTTGAATTCTTTGTATATATTGCTTCTATATAGTCTAAGAAATATATATGCAAAGCATCCAAACAGTGCAATTCGCCAATTTATTGTTCTTTAAGTTTAAGTGAACAACGAGCCCCATTGTTAATCCATTAAAGGAAATTATTTGTCAATTTCGACAAGTAGAACAATGATTGGAACACGTAGACGGTTGAAATCTTTGTATATATTGCTTCCATATAGTCTAAGAAACATGTACGCAAAGCATCCAAACAGTACCATTCGCCAATTTTTTGTTCTTCAAGTTTAAGTGAACAATGAGCCCCAATGGTTAATCCTTTATCGGAAATTATTTGTAAGTTTTGGCAAGTAGAACAATGGATGGAACAGGTAGACGGTTGAAATATTTGTATATATTGCTTCTATATAGTATAAGAAACATATATGCAAAGCATCCAAACAGTACAATTCGCCAATTATTTGTTCTTCAAGTTTAAGTAAACTACGATCCCCATTGTTAATCCCTTAACGGAAATTATTTGTAACTTTCGACAAGTAGAACAGTGAATGGAACTGGTAGACGGTTGAAATCTTTGTATATATTGCTTCTATATAGTATAAGAAACATATATGCAAAGCATCCAAACAGTACCATTCGCCAATTTTTTGTTCTTCAAGTTTAAGTGAACAATGAGCCCCAATGGTTAATCCTTTATCGGAAATAATTTGTAAGTTTTGGCAAGTAGAACAATGAATGGAACAGGTAGACGGTTGAAATATTTATATATATTGCTTCTATATAGTATAAGAAACATATATGCAAAGCAACCAAACAGTACAATTCGCCAATTATTTGTTCTTCAAGTTTAAGTAAACTACGATCCCCATTGTTAATCCCTTAACGGAAATTATTTGTAACTTTCGACAAGTAGAACAGTGAATGGAACTGGTAGACGGTTGAAATCTTTGTATATATTGCTTCTATATAGTATAAGAAACATATATGCATAGCATCCAAACAGTACAATTCGCCAATTTTTTGTTCTTCAAGTTTAAGTGAACAATGAGCCCCAATGGTTAATCCGTTATCGGAAATTATTTGTAACTTTCGACAAGTAGAACAATGAATGGAACAGGTAGACGGTTGAAATCTTTGTATATATTGATTCTATATAGTCTAAGAAACATTTACGCAAAGCATCCAAACAGTACCATTCGCCAATTTGTTGGTCTTCAAGTTTAAGTGAACAATGAGCCCCAATGGTTAATCCTTTATCGGAAATAATTTGTAAGTTTTGGCAAGTAGAACAATGATTGGAACACGTAGACGGTTGAAATCTTTGTATATATTGCTTCCATATAGTCTAAGAAACATGTACGCAAAGCATCCAAACAGTACCATTCG
The DNA here is from genome assembly GCA_963989415.1 of Cerceris ruficornis. Taxonomy (NCBI): domain Eukaryota; kingdom Metazoa; phylum Arthropoda; class Insecta; order Hymenoptera; family Crabronidae; genus Cerceris; species Cerceris ruficornis. The sequence continues at coordinate 358,480 of CAXDIW010000424.1, forward strand.
CCAATTTTTTGTTCTTCAAGTTTAAGTGAACAATGAGCCCCAATGGTTAATCCTTTATCGGAAATTATTTGTAAGTTTTGGCAAGTAGAACAATGAATGGAACAGGTAGACGGTTGAAATATTTGTATATATTGCTTCTATATAGTCTAAGAAACATGTACGCAAAGCATCCAAACAGTACCATTCGGCAATTTTTTGTTCTTCAAGTTTAAGTGAACAATGAGCCCCAATGGTTAATCCTTTATCGGAAATTATTTGTAAGTTTTGGCAAGTAGAACAATGATTGGAACACGTAGACGGTTGAAATCTTTGTATATATTGCTTCCATATAGTCTAAGAAACATGTACGCAAAGCATCCAAACAGTACCATTCGCCAATTTTTTGTTCTTCAAGTTTAAGTGAACAATGAGCCCCATTGTTAATCCTTTAAAGGAAATTATTTGTAACTTTCGACAAGTAGAACAATGATTGGAACACGTAGACGGTTGAAATCTTTGTATATATTGCTTCCATATAGTCTAAGAAACATGTACGCAAAGCATCCAAACAGTAACATTCGCCAATTTTTTGTTCTTCAAGTTTAAGTGAACAATGAGCCTCAATGGTTAATCCTTTATCGGAAATTATTTGTAAGTTTTGGCAAGTAGAACAATGATTGGAACACGTAGACGGTTGAAATCTTTGTATATATTGCTTCCATATAGTCTAAGAAACATGTACGCAAAGCATCCAAACAGTACCATTCGCCAATTTTTTGTTCTTCAAGTTTAAGTGAACAATGAGCCCCAATGGTTAATCCTTTATCGGAAATTATTTGTAAGTTTTGGCAAGTAGAACAATGAATGGAACAGGTAGACGGTTGAAATATTTGTATATATTGCTTCTGTATAGTCTAAGAAATATATATGCAAAGCATCCAAACAGTACAATTCGCCAATTTATTGTTCTTCAAGTTTAAGTGAACAATGAGCCGCAATGGTTATTCCTTTATCGGTAATTATTTGTAACTTTCGACAAGTAGAACAATGAATGGAACAGGTAGACGGTTGAAATCCTTGTATATATTGCTTGCATATAGTCTAAGAAACATGAACGCAAAGCATCCAAACAGTACCATTCGCCAATTTTTTGTTCTTCAAGTTTAAGTGAACTACGAGCCCCATTGTTAATCCTTGAACGGAAATTAATTGCAACTTTCTACAAGTAGAACAATGATTGGAACACTTAGACGGTTGAAATCTTTGTATATATTTCTTCCATATAGTCTAAGAAACATATATGCAAAGCATCCAAACAGTACCATTCGCCAATTTTTTATTCTTCAAGTTTAAGTGAACAATGAGCCCCAATGGTTAATCCTTTATCGGAAATTATTTGTAACTTTCGGCAAGTAGAACAATGAATGGAACAGGTAGACGGTTGAAATCTTTGTATCTATTGCTTCTATATAATCTAAGAAACATATATGCAAAGCATCCAAACAGTACCATTCGCCAATTTTTTGTTCTTCAAGTTTAAGTGAACTACAAGCCCCATTGTTAATCCTTTAAAGGAAATTATTTGTAAATTTCGACAAGTAGAACAATGAATGGAACAGGTAGACGGTTGAAATCTTTGTATATATTGCTTCTATATAGTCTAAGAAACATATATGCAAAGCATCCAAACAGTTCAATTCGCCAATATATTGTTCTTCAAGTTTAAGTGAACAACGAGCCCCATTGTTAATCCTTTAAAGGAAATTATTTGTAACTTTCGACAAGTAGAACAATGAATGGAACAGTTAGACGGTTGAAATCTTTGTATATATTGCTTCTATATAGTCTAAGAAACATATATGCAAAGCATCCAAACAGTACAATTCGCCAATTTTTTGTTCTTCAAGTTTAAGTGAACAATGAGCCCCAATGGTTAATCCTTTATCGGTAATTATTTGTAACTTTCGACAAGTAGAACAATGAATGGAACAGGTAGACGGTTGAAATCCTTGTATATATTGCTTCCATATAGTCTAAGAAACATGAACGCAAAGCATCCAAACAGTACCATTCGCCAATTTTTTGTTCTTCAAGTTTAAGTGAACTACGAGCCCCATTGTTAATCCTTGAACGGAAATTAATTGCAACTTTCTACAAGTAGAACAATGATTGGAACACTTAGACGGTTGAAATCTTTGTATATATTTCTTCCATATAGTCTAAGAAACATATATGCAAAGCATCCAAACAGTACCATTCGCCAATTTTTTATTCTTCAAGTTTAAGTGAACAATGAGCCCCAATGGTTAATCCTTTATCGGAAATTATTTGTAACTTTCGGCAAGTAGAACAATGAATGGAACAGGTAGACGGTTGAAATCTTTGTATCTATTGCTTCTATATAATCTAAGAAACATATATGCAAAGCATCCAAACAGTACCATTCGCCAATTTTTTGTTCTTCAAGTTTAAGTGAACTACAAGCCCCATTGTTAATCCTTTAAAGGAAATTATTTGTAAATTTCGACAAGTAGAACAATGAATGGAACAGGTAGACGGTTGAAATCTTTGTATATATTGCTTCTATATAGTCTAAGAAACATATATGCAAAGCATCCAAACAGTTCAATTCGCCAATATATTGTTCTTCAAGTTTAAGTGAACAACGAGCCCCATTGTTAATCCTTTAAAGGAAATTATTTGTAACTTTCGACAAGTAGAACAATGAATGGAACAGTTAGACGGTTGAAATCTTTGTATATATTGCTTCTATATAGTCTAAGAAACATATATGCAAAGCATCCAAACAGTACAATTCGCCAATTTTTTGTTCTTCAAGTTTAAGTGAACAATGAGCCCCAATGGTTAATCCTTTATCGGTAATTATTTGTAACTTTCGACAAGTAGAACAATGAATGGAACAGGTAGACGGTTGAAATCCTTGTATATATTGCTTCCATATAGTCTAAGAAACATGAACGCAAAGCATCCAAACAGTACCATTCGCCAATTTTTTGTCCTTCAAGTTTAAGTGAACAATGAGCCCCATTGTTAATCCTTTATCGGAAATTATTTGTAACTTTCGACAAGTAGAACAATTAATGGAACAGGTAGACGGTTGAAATCTTTGTATATATTGATTCTATATAGTCTAAGAAACATGTACGCAAAGCATCCAAACAGTACAATTCGCCAATTTATTGTTCTTCAAGTTTAAGTGAACAACGAGCCCCATTGTTAATCCATTAAAGGAAATTATTTGTCAATTTCGACAAGTAGAACAATGATTGGAACACGTAGACGGTTGAAATCTTTGTATATATTGCTTCCATATAGTCTAAGAAACATGTACGCAAAGCATCCAAATAGTACAATTCGCCAATTTTTTGTTCTTCAAGTTTAAGTGAACAATGAGCCCCATTGTTAATCCTTTAAAGGAAATTATTTGTAACTTTCGACAAGTAGAACAATGAATGGAACAGGTAGACGGTTGAAATCTTTGTATATATTGCTTCTATATAGTCTAAGAAACATATATGCAAAGCATCCAAACAGTACAATTCGCCAATTTATTGTTCTTCAAGTTTAAGTGAACAACGAGCCCCATTGTTAATCCTTTAAAGGAAATTATTTGTAACTTTCGACAAGTAGAACAATGAATGGAACAGGTAGACGGTTGAAATCTTTGTATATATTGCTTCTATATAGTCTAAGAAACATATATGCAAAGCATCCAAATAGTACAATTCGCCAATTTTTTGTTCTTCAAGTTTAAGTGAACAATGAGCCCCAATGGTTAATCGTTTATCGGAAATTATTTATAAATTTCGACAAGTAGAACAATGAATGGAACTAGTAGCCGGTTGAAATCTTTGTATATATTGCTTCTATATAGTCTAAGAAACATATATGCAAAGCTTCCAAACAGTACAATTCGCCAATTTTTTGTTCTTCAAGTTTAAGTGAACAATGAGCCCCAATGGTTAATCCTTTATCGGAAATTATTTGTAAATTTCGACAAGTAGAACAATGAATGGAACAGGTAGACGGTTGAAATATTTGTATATATTGCTTCTATATAGTCTAAGAAACATATATGCAAAGCATCCAAACAGTACAATACGCCAATTTTTTGTTCTTCAAATTTAAGTGAACAATGAGCCCCAATGGTTAATCCTTTATCGGTAATTATTTGTAACTTTCGACAAGTAGAACAATGAATGGAACTGGTAGACGGTTGAAATCTTTGTATATATTGCTTCTATATAATCTAAGAAACATATATGCAAAGCATCTAAACAGTAACAATCGCCAATTTCTTGATCTTCAAGTTTAAGTGAACAGCGAGCCCCATTGATAATCATGAAATGGAAACTATTTGTAACTTTCTACAAGTAGAACAATGAATAGTACAGGTAGACGGGTGAAATCTTTCTATATATTGCTTCTAAATAGTCTAAGAACCATCTATGCAAAGCATCCAAACAGTACAATTCGCCAATTTTTTGTTCTTCAAGTTTAAGTAAACTACGATCCCCATTGTTAATCCCTTAACGGAAATTATTTGTAACTTTCGACAAGTAGAACAATGAATGGAACAGGTAGACGGTTGAAATCATTGTATATATTGCTTCTATATAGTCTAAGAAACATATGTGCAAAGCATCCAAACAGTACAATTCGCCAATTTATTGTTCTTCAAGTTTAAGTGAACAATGAGCCCCAATGGTTAATCCTTTATCGGTAATTATTTGTAACTTTCGACAAGTAGAACAATGAATGGAACTGGTAGACGGTTGAAAGCTTTGCATATATTGCTTCTATATAATATAAGAAACATATATGCAAAGCATCTAAACAGTAACAATCGCCAATTTTTTGATCTTCAAGTTTAAGTGAACAGCGAGCCCCATTGATAATCATGAAATGGAAACTAATTGTAACTTTCTACAAGTAGAACAATGAATAGTACAGGTAGACGGGTGAAATCTTTCTATATATTGCTTCTAAATAGTCTAAGAAACATCTATGCAAAACATCCAAACAGTACAATTCGCCAATTTTTTGTTCTTCAAGTTTAAGTAAACTACGATCCCCATTGTTAATCCCTTAACGGAAATTATTTGTAACTTTCGACAAGTAGAACAATGAATGGAACAGGTAGACGGTTGAAATCCTTGTATATATTGCTTCCATATAGTCTAAGAAACATGTACGCAAAGCACCCAAACAGTACCATTCGCCAATTTTTTGTCCTTCAAGTTTAAGTGAACAATGAGCCCCATTGTTAATCCTTTATCGGAAATTATTTGTAAATTTCGACAAGTAGAACATTGAATGGAACAGGTAGACGGTTGAAATCTTTGTATATATTGCTTCTATATAGTCTAAGAAACATATATGCATAGCATCCAAACAGTACAATTCGCCAAATTTTTGTTCTTCAAGTTTAAGTGAACAATGAGCCCCATTGTTAATCCTTTAAAGGAAATTATTTGTAACTTTCGACAAGTAGAACAATGAATGGAACAGGTAGACGGTTGAATCTTTGTATATATTGCTTCTATATAGTCTAAGAAACATATATGCAAAGCATCCAAACAGTACAATTCGCCAATTTTTTGTTCTTCAAGTTTAAGTGAACAATGAGCCCCAATGGTTAATCCTTTATCGGAAATTATTTGTAAATTTCGACAAGTAGAACAATGAATGGAACAGGTAGACGGTTGAAATATTTGTATATATTGCTTCCGTATAGTCTAAGAAACATATATGCAAATCATCCAAACAGTACCGTTCGCCAATTTTTATTCTTCAAGTTTAAGTGAACAATGAGCCCCATTGTTAATCCTTTAACGGAAATTAATTGTAACTTTCTACAAGTAGAACAATGATTGGAACACGTAGACGGTTGAAATCTTTGTATATATTGCTTCTATATAGTCTAAGAAACATATATGCAAAGCATCCAAACAGTACCATTCGCCAATTTTTTGTTCTTCAAGTTTAAGTGAACAACGAGCCCCATTGATAATCATGAAACGGAACTTATTTGTAACTTTCGACATGTAGAACAATGAATGGAACAGGTAGACGGTTGAAATCATTATATATATACTGCTTCTATATAGTCTAAGAAACATATATGCAAAGCATCCAAACAGTACAATTCGCCAATTTTTTGTTCTTCAAGTTTAAGTGAACTACGAGCCCCATTGTTAATCCCTTAACGGAAATTAATTGTAACTTTCGACAAGTAGAACAGTGAATGGAACAGGTAGACGGTTGAAATATTTGTATATATTGCTTCTATATAGTCTAAGAAACATGTACGCAAAGCATCCAAACAGTACCATTCGCCAATTTTTTGTTCTTCAAGTTTAAGTGAACAATGAGCCCCAATGGTTAATCCTTTATCGGAAATTAATTGTAAATTTCTACAAGTAGAACAATGATTGGATCACGTAGACGGTTGAAATCTTTGTATATATTGCTTCCATATAGTCTAAGAAACATGTACGCAAAGCATCCAAACAGTACCATTCGCCAATTTTTTGTTCTTCAAGTTTAAGTGAACAATGAGCCCCAATGGTTAATCCTTTATCGGAAATTATTTGTAACTTTCGACAAGTAGAACAATGAATGGAACAGGTAGACGGTTGAATTCTTTGTATATATTGCTTCTATATAGTCTAAGAAATATATATGCAAAGCATCCAAACAGTGCAATTCGCCAATTTATTGTTCTTTAAGTTTAAGTGAACAACGAGCCCCATTGTTAATCCATTAAAGGAAATTATTTGTCAATTTCGACAAGTAGAACAATGATTGGAACACGTAGACGGTTGAAATCTTTGTATATATTGCTTCCATATAGTCTAAGAAACATGTACGCAAAGCATCCAAACAGTACCATTCGCCAATTTTTTGTTCTTCAAGTTTAAGTGAACAATGAGCCCCAATGGTTAATCCTTTATCGGAAATTATTTGTAAGTTTTGGCAAGTAGAACAATGAATGGAACAGGTAGACGGTTGAAATATTTGTATATATTGCTTCTATATAGTCTAAGAAACATGTACGCAAAGCATCCAAACAGTACCATTCGCCAATTTTTTGTTCTTCAAGTTTAAGTGAACAATGAGCCCCAATGGTTAATCCTTTATCGGAAATTAATTGTAAATTTCTACAAGTAGAACAATGATTGGAACACGTAGACGGTTGAAATCTTTGTATATATTGCTTCCATATAGTCTAAGAAACATGTACGCAAAGCATCCAAACAGTACCATTCGCCAATTTTTTGTTCTTCAAGTTTAAGTGAACAATGAGCCCCAATGGTTAATCCTTTATCGGAAATTATTTGTAACTTTCGGCAAGTAGAACAATGAATGGAACAGGTAGACGGTTGAAATCTTTGTACATATTGCTTCTATATAGTCTAAGAAATATATATGCAAAGCATCCAAATAGTACAATTCGCCAATTTATTGTTCTTCAAGTTTAAGTGAACAACGAGCCCCATTGTTAATCCATTAAAGGAAATTATCTGTAAATTTCGACAAGTAGAACAATGATTGGAACACGTAGACGGTTGAAATATTTGTATATATTGCTTCTATATAGTATAAGAAACATATATGCAAAGCAACCAAACAGTACAATTCGCCAATTATTTGTTCTTCAAGTTTAAGTAAACTACGATCCCCATTGTTAATCCCTTAACGGAAATTATTTGTAACTTTCGACAAGTAGAACAATGAATGGAACAGGTAGACGGTTGAAATCCTTGTATATATTGCTTCCATATAGTCTAAGAAACATGAACGCAAAGCATCCAAACAGTACCATTCGCCAATTTTTTGTCCTTCAAGTTTAAGTGAACAATGAGCCCCATTGTTAATCCTTTATCGGAAATTATTTGTAACTTTCGACAAGTAGAACAATGAATGGAACAGGTAGACGGTTGAAACCCTTGTATATATTGCTTCCATATAGTCTAAGAAACATGTACGCATAGCATCCAAACAGTACCATTCGCCAATTTTTTGTCCTTCAAGTTTAAGTGAACAATGAGCCCCATTGTTAATCCTTTATCGGAAATTATTTGTAACTTTCGACAAGTAGAACAATGAATGGAACAGTTCGACGGTTGAAATCTTTGTATATATTGCTTCTATATAATCTAAGAAACATATATGCAAAGCATCTAAACAGTAACAATCGCCAATTTTTTGATCTTCAAGTTTAAGTGAACAGCGAGCCCCATTGATAATCATGAAATGGAAATTATTTGTAACTTTCTACAAGTAGAACAATGAATAGTACAGGTAGACGGGTGAAATCTTTCTAAATATTGCTTCTAAATAGTCTAAGAAACATATATGCAAAGCATCCAAACAGTACAATTCGCCAATTTTTTGTTCTACAAGTTTAAGTGAACAATGAAATCCATTGTTAATCCTTTATCGGAAATTATTTGTAAATTTCGGCAAGTAGAACAATGAATGAAATAGGTAGACGGTTGAAATCATTGTATATATTGCTTCTATATAGTCTAAGAAACATATATGCAAAGCATCCAAACAGTACCATTCGCCAATTTTTTGTTCTTCAAGTTTAAGTGAACAATGAGCCCCAATGGTTAATCCTTTATCGGAAATTATTTGTAACTTTCGGCAAGTAGAACAATGAATGGAACAGGTAGACGGTTGAAATCTTTGTACATATTGCTTCTATATAGTCTAAGAAATATATATGCAAAGCAACCAAACAGTACAATTCGCCAATTATTTGTTCTTCAAGTTTAAGTAAACTACGATCCCCATTGTTAATCCCTTAACGGAAATTATTTGTAACTTTCGACCAGTAGAACAGTGAATGGAACTGGTAGACGGTTGAAATCTTTGTATATATTGCTTCTATATAGTATAAGAAACATATATGCAAAGCATCCAAACAGTACCATTCGCCAATTTTTTGTTCTTCAAGTTTAAGTGAACAATGAGCCCCAATGGTTAATCCTTTATCGGAAATAATTTGTAAGTTTTGGCAAGTAGAACAATGAATGGAACAGGTAGACGGTTGAAATATTTATATATATTGCTTCTATATAGTATAAGAAACATATATGCAAAGCAACCAAACAGTACAATTCGCCAATTATTTGTTCTTCAAGTTTAAGTAAACTACGATCCCCATTGTTAATCCCTTAACGGAAATTATTTGTAACTTTCGACAAGTAGAACAGTGAATGGAACTGGTAGACGGTTGAAATCTTTGTATATATTGCTTCTATATAGTATAAGAAACATATATGCATAGCATCCAAACAGTACAATTCGCCAATTTTTTGTTCTTCAAGTTTAAGTGAACAATGAGCCCCAATGGTTTATCCGTTATCGGAAATTATTTGTAACTTTCGACAAGTAGAACAATGAATGGAACAGGTAGACGGTTGAAATCTTTGTATATATTGATTCTATATAGTCTAAGAAACATTTACGCAAAGCATCCAAACAGTACCATTCGCCAATTTGTTGGTCTTCAAGTTTAAGTGAACAATGAGCCCCAATGGTTAATCCTTTATCGGAAATAATTTGTAAGTTTTGGCAACTAGAACAATGAATGGAACAGGTAGACGGTTGAAATATTTGTATATATTGCTTCTGTATAGTCTAAGAAATATATATGCAAAGCATGCAAACAGTACAATTCGCCAATTTATTGTTCTTCAAGTTTAAGTGAACAATGAGCCCCAATGGTTATTCCTTTATCGGTAATTATTTGTAACTTTCGACAAGTAGAACAATGAATGGAACAGGTAGACGGTTGAAATCCTTGTATATATTGCTTCCATATAGTCTAAGAAACATGAACGCAAAGCATCCAAACAGTACCATTCTCCAATTTTTTGTTCTTCAAGTTTAAGTGAACTACGAGCCCCATTGTTAATCCTTTAACGGAAATTAATTGCAACTTTCTACAAGTAGAACAATGAATGGAACACGTAGACGGTTGAAATCTTTGTATATATTGCTTCCATATAGTCTAAGAAACATGTACGCAAAGCATCCAAACAGTACCATTCGCCAATTTTTTGTTCTTCAAGTTTAAGTGAACAATGAGCCCCAATGGTTAATCCTTTATCGGAAATTATTTGTAAGTTTTGGCAAGTAGAACAATGAATGGAACAGGTAGACGGTTGAAATATTTGTATATATTGCTTCTATATAGTCTAAGAAACATGTACGCAAAGCATCCAAACAGTACCATTCGCCAATTTTTTGTTCTTCAAGTTTAAGTGAACAATGAGCCCCAATGGTTAATCCTTTATCGGAAATTATTTGTAAGTTTTGGCAAGTAGAACAATGATTGGAACACGTAGACGGTTGAAATCTTTGTATATATTGCTTCCATATAGTCTAAGAAACATGTACGCAAAGCATCCAAACAGTACCATTCGCCAATTTTTTGTTCTTCAAGTTTAAGTGAACAATGAGCCCCAATTGTTAATCCTTTATCGGAAATTATTTGTAAGTTTTGGCAAGTAGAACAATGAATGGAACAGGTAGACGGTTGAAATATTTGTATATATTGCTTCTATATAGTATAAGAAACATATATGCAAAGCATCCAAACAGTACAATTCGCCAATTATTTGTTCTTCAAGTTTAAGTAAACTACGTTCCCCATTGTTAATCCCTTAACGGAAATTATTTGTAACTTTCGACAAGTAGAACAGTGAATGGAACTGGTAGACGGTTGAAATCTTTGTATATATTGCTTCTATATAGTATAAGAAACATATATGCAAAGCATCCAAACAGTACAATTCGCCAATTTTTTGTTCTTCAAGTTTAAGTGAACAATGAGCCCCAATGGTTAATCCGTTATCGGAAATTATTTGTAACTTTCGACAAGTAGAACAATGAATGGAACAGGTAGACGGTTGAAATCTTTGTATATATTGATTCTATATAGTCTAAGAAACATGTACGCAAAGCATCCAAACAGTACCATTCGCCAATTTGTTGGTCTTCAAGTTTAAGTGAACAATGAGCCCCAATGGTTAATCCTTTATCGGAAATAATTTGTAAGTTTTGGCAAGTAGAACAATGAATGGAACAGGTAGACGGTTGAAATATTTGTATATATTGCTTCTGTATAGTCTAAGAAATATATATGCAAAGCATCCAAACAGTACAATTCGCCAATTTATTGTTCTTCAAGTTTAAGTGAACAATGAGCCGCAATGGTTATTCCTTTATCGGTAATTATTTGTAACTTTCGACAAGTAGAACAATGAATGGAACAGGTAGACGGTTGAAATCCTTGTATATATTGCTTCTATATAGTCTAAGAAACATATATGCAAAGCATCCAAACAGTACAATTCGCCAATTATTTGTTCTTCAAGTTTAAGTAAACTACGATCCCCATTGTTAATCCCTTAACGGAAATTATTTGTAACTTTCGACAAGTAGAACAGTGAATGGAACTGGTAGACGGTTGAAATCTTTGTATATATTGCTTCTATATAGTATAAGAAACATATATGCAAAGCATCCAAACAGTACCATTCGCCAATTTTTTGTTCTTCAAGTTTAAGTGAACAATGAGCCCCAATGGTTATTCCTTTATCGGTAATTATTTGTAACTTTCGACAAGTAGAACAATGAATGGAACAGGTAGACGGTTGAAATCCTTGTATATATTGCTTCCATATAGTCTAAGAAACATGAACGCAAAGCATCCAAACAGTACCATTCTCCAATTTTTTGTTCTTCAAGTTTAAGTGAACTACGAGCCCCATTGTTAATCCTTTAACGGAAATTAATTGCAACTTTCTACAAGTAGAACAATGATTGGAACACTTAGACGGTTGAAATCTTTGTATATATTTCTTCAATATAGTCTAAGAAACATATATGCAAAGCATCCAAACAGTACCATTCGCCAATTAAATGTTCTTCAAGTTTAAGTGAACAATGAGCCCCAATGGTTAATCCTTTATCGGAAATTATTTGTAACTTTCGGCAAGTAGAACAATGAATGGAACAGGTAGACGGTTGAAATCTTTGTATCTATTGCTTCTATATAATCTAAGAAACATATATGCAAAGCATCTAAACAGTAACAATCGCCAATTTTTTGATCTTCAAGTTTAAGTGAACTACGAGCCCCTTTGTTAATCCTTTAACGGAAATTAATTGTAACTTTCTACAAGTAGAACAATGATTGGAACACGTAGACGGTTGAAATCTTTTTATATATTGCTTCCATATAATCTAAGAAACATATATGCAAAGCGTCCAAACAGTACAATTCGCTAATTTTTTGCTCTACAAGTTTAAGTGAACTATGAGCCCCATTGTTAATCCTTTAAAGGAAATTATTTGTAAATTTCGGCAAGTAGAACAATGAATGGAACAGGTAGACGGTTGAAATATTTGTATATATTGCTTCTATATAGTCTAAGAAACATGTACGCAAAGCATCCAAACAGTACCATTCGCCAATTTTTTGTTCTTCAAGTTTAAGTGAACAATGAGCCCCAATGGTTAATCCTTTATCGGAAATTAATTGTAAATTTCTACAAGTAGAACAATGATTGGAACACGTAGACGGTTGAAATCTTTGTATATATTGCTTCCATATAGTCTAAGAAACATGTACGCAAAGCATCCAAACAGTACAATTCGCCAATTTATTGTTCTTCAAGTTTGAGTGAACAACGAGCCCCATTGTTAATCCATTAAAGGAAATTATTTGTCAATTTCGACAAGTAGAACAATGATTGGAACACGTAGACGGTTGAAATCTTTGTATATATTGCTTCCATATAGTCTAAGAAACATGTACGCAAAGCATCCAAACAGTAACATTCGCCAATTTTTTGTTCTTCAAGTTTAAGTGAACAATGAGCCTCAATGGTTAATCCTTTATCGGAAATTATTTGTAAGTTTTGGCAAGTAGAACAATGATTGGAACACGTAGACGGTTGAAATCTATGTATATATTGCTTCCATATAGTCTAAGAAACATGTACGCAAAGCATCCAAACAGTACCATTCGCCAATTTTTTGTTCTTCAAGTTTAAGTGAACAATGAGCCCCAATGGTTAATCCTTTATCGGAAATTATTTGTAAGTTTTGGCAAGTAGAACAATGAATGGAACAGGTAGACGGTTGAAATATTTGTATATATTGCTTCTATATAGTCTAAGAAACATGTACGCAAAGCATCCAAACAGTACCATTCGCCAATTTTTTGTTCTTCAAGTTTAAGTGAACAATGAGCCCCAATGGTTAATCCTTTATCGGAAATTATTTGTAAGTTTTGGCAAGTAGAACAATGATTGGAACACGTAGACGGTTGAAATCTTTGTATATATTGCTTCCATATAGTCTAAGAAACATGTACGCGAAGCATCCAAACAGTACCATTCGCCAATTTTTTGTTCTTCAAGTTTAAGTGAACAATGAGCCCCAATTGTTAATCCTTTATCGGAAATTATTTGTAAGTTTTGGCAAGTAGAACAATGAATGGAACAGGTAGACGGTTGAAATATTTGTATATATTGCTTCTATATAGTATAAGAAACATATATGCAAAGCATCCAAACAGTACAATTCGCCAATTATTTGTTCTTCAAGTTTAAGTAAACTACGTTCCCCATTGTTAATCCCTTAACGGAAATTATTTGTAACTTTCGACAAGTAGAACAGTGAATGGAACTGGTAGACGGTTGAAATCTTTGTATATATTGCTTCTATATAGTATAAGAAACATATATGCAAAGCATCCAAACAGTACAATTCGCCAATTTTTTGTTCTTCAAGTTTAAGTGAACAATGAGCCCCAATGGTTAATCCGTTATCGGAAATTATTTGTAACTTTCGACAAGTAGAACAATGAATGGAACAGGTAGACGGTTGAAATCTTTGTATATATTGATTCTATATAGTCTAAGAAACATGTACGCAAAGCATCCAAACAGTACCATTCGCCAATTTGTTGGTCTTCAAGTTTAAGTGAACAATGAGCCCCAATGGTTAATCCTTTATCGGAAATAATTTGTAAGTTTTGGCAAGTAGAACAATGAATGGAACAGGTAGACGGTTGAAATATTTGTATATATTGCTTCTGTATAGTCTAAGAAATATATATGCAAAGCATCCAAACAGTACAATTCGCCAATTTATTGTTCTTCAAGTTTAAGTGAACAATGAGCCGCAATGGTTATTCCTTTATCGGTAATTATTTGTAACTTTCGACAAGTAGAACAATGAATGGAACAGGTAGACGGTTGAAATCCTTGTATATATTGCTTCTATATAGTCTAAGAAACATATATGCAAAGCATCCAAACAGTACAATTCGCCAATTATTTGTTCTTCAAGTTTAAGTAAACTACGATCCCCATTGTTAATCCCTTAACGGAAATTATTTGTAACTTTCGACAAGTAGAACAGTGAATGGAACTGGTAGACGGTTGAAATCTTTGTATATATTGCTTCTATATAGTATAAGAAACATATATGCAAAGCATCCAAACAGTACAATTCGCCAATTTTTTGTTCTTCAAATTTAAGTGAACAATGAGCCCCAATGGTTAATCCGTTATCGGAAATTATTTGTAACTTTCGACAAGTAGAACAATGAATGGAACAGGTAGACGGTTGAAATCTTTGTATATATTGCTTCTATATAGTCTAAGAAACATATTTGCAAAGCATCCAAACAGTACCATTCGCCAATTTTTGTTCTTCAAGTTTAAGTGAACTACAAGCCCCATTGTTAATCCTTTAAAGGAAATTATTTGTAAATTTCGACAAGTAGAACAATGAATGGAACAGGTAGACGGTTGAAATATTTGTATATATTGCTTCTATATAGTCTAAGAAACATGTACGCAAAGCATCCAAACAGTACCATTCGCCAATTTTTTGTTCTTCAAGTTTAAGTGAACAACGAGCCCCATTGTTAATCCTTTAAAGGAAATTATTTGTAACTTTCGACAAGTAGAACAATGAATGGAACAGGTAGACGGTTGAAATCTTTGTATATATTGCTTCTATATAGTCTAAGAAAAATATATGCAAAGCATCCAAACAGTACCATTCGCCAATTTTTTGTTCTTCAAGTTTAAGTGAACAATGAGCCCCAATGGTTAATCCTTTATCGGAAATTATTTGTAATTATCGACTAGTAGAACAATGAATGGAACAGTTAGACGGTTGAAATATTTGTATATATTGCTTCCATATAGTCTAAGAAACATGTACGCAAAGCATCCAAACAGTAACATTCTCCAATTTTTTGTTCTTCAAGTTTAAGTGAATAACGAGCCCCATTGTTAATCCTTTAAAAGAAATTATTTGTAAATTTCGACAAGTAGAACAATGAATGTAACAGGTAGACGGTTGAAATCCTTGTATATATTGCTTCCATATAGCCTAAGAAACATGAACGCAAAGCATCCAAACAGTACCATTCGCCAATTTTTTGTCCTTCAAGTTTAAGTGAACAATGAGCCCCATTGTTAATCCTTTATCGGAAATTATTTGTAACTTTCGACAAGTAGAACAATTAATGGAACAGGTAGACGGTTGAAATCTTTGTATATATTGCTTCTATATAATCTAAGAAACATATATGCAAAGCATCCAAACAGTACAATTCGCCAATTTTTTGTTCTTCAAGTTTAAGTGAACAACGAGCCCCATTGTTAATCCATTAAAGGAAATTATCTGTAAATTTCGACAAGTAGAACAATGATTGGAACACGTAGACGGTTGAAATCTTTGTATATATTGCTTCCATATAGTCTAAGAAACATGTACGCAAAGCATCCAAACAGTACCATTCGCCAATTTGTTGGTCTTCAAGTTTAAGTGAACAATGAGCCCCAATGGTTAATCCTTTATCGGAAATAATTTGTAAGTTTTGGCAAGTAGAACAATGAATGGAACAGGTAGACGGTTGAAATATTTATATATATTGCTTCTATATAGTATAAGAAACATATATGCAAAGCAACCAAACAGTACAATTCGCCAATTATTTGTTCTTCAAGTTTAAGTAAACTACGATCCCCATTGTTAATCCCTTAACGGAAATTATTTGTAACTTTCGACAAGTAGAACAGTGAATGGAACTGGTAGACGGTTGAAATCTTTGTATATATTGCTTCTATATAGTATAAGAAACATATATGCAAAGCATCCAAACAGTACAATTCGCCAATTTTTTGTTCTTCAAGTTTAAGTGAACAATGAGCCCCAATGGTTAATCCGTTATCGGAAATTATTTGTAACTTTCGACAAGTAGAACAATGAATGGAACAGGTAGACGGTTGAAATCTTTGTATATATTGATTCTATATAGTCTAAGAAACATGTACGCAAAGCATCCAAACAGTACCATTCGCCAATTTGTTGGTCTTCAAGTTTAAGTGAACAATGAGCCCCAATGGTTAATCCTTTATCGGAAATAATTTGTAAGTTTTGGCAAGTAGAACAATGAATGGAACAGGTAGACGGTTGAAATATTTGTATATATTGCTTCTGTATAGTCTAAGAAATATATATGCAAAGCATCCAAACAGTACAATTCGCCAATTTATTGATCTTCAAGTTTAAGTGAACAATGAGCCGCAATGGTTATTCCTTTATCGGTAATTATTTGTAACTTTCGACAAGTAGAACAATGAATGGAACAGGTAGACGGTTGAAATCCTTGTATATATTGCTTCCATATAGTCTAAGAAACATGAACGCAAAGCATCCAAACAGTACCATTCGCCAATTTTTTGTTCTTCAAGTTTAAGTGAACTACGAGCCCCATTGTTAATCCTTTAACGGAAATTAATTGCAACTTTCTACAAGTAGAACAATGATTGGAACACTTAGACGGTTGAAATCTTTGTATATATTTCTTCCATATAGTCTAAGAAACATATATGCAAAGCATCCAAACAGTACCATTCGCCAATTTTTTATTCTTCAAGTTTAAGTGAACAATGAGCCCCAATGGTTAATCCTTTATCGGAAATTATTTGTAACTTTCGGCAAGTAGAACAATGAATGGAACAGGTAGACGGTTGAAATCTTTGTATCTATTGCTTCTATATAATCTAAGAAACATATATGCAAAGCATCCAAACAGTACCATTCGCCAATTTTTTGTTCTTCAAGTTTAAGTGAACTACAAGCCCCATTGTTAATCCTTTAAAGGAAATTATTTGTAAATTTCGACAAGTAGAACAATGAATGGAACAGGTAGACGGTTGAAATCTTTGTATATATTGCTTCTATATAGTCTAAGAAACATATATGCAAAGCATCCAAACAGTTCAATTCGCCAATATATTGTTCTTCAAGTTTAAGTGAACAACGAGCCCCATTGTTAATCCTTTAAAGGAAATTATTTGTAACTTTCGACAAGTAGAACAATGAATGGAACAGTTAGACGGTTGAAATCTTTGTATATATTGCTTCTATATAGTCTAAGAAACATATATGCAAAGCATCCAAACAGTACAATTCGCCAATTTTTTGTTCTTCAAGTTTAAGTGAACAATGAGCCCCAATGGTTAATCCTTTATCGGTAATTATTTGTAACTTTCGACAAGTAGAACAATGAATGGAACAGGTAGACGGTTGAAATCCTTGTATATATTGCTTCCATATAGTCTAAGAAACATGAACGCAAAGCAGCCAAACAGTACCATTCGCCAATTTTTTGTCCTTCAAGTTTAAGTGAACAATGAGCCCCATTGTTAATCCTTTATCGGAAATTATTTGTAACTTTCGACAAGTAGAACAATTAATGGAACAGGTAGACGGTTGAAATCTTTGTATATATTGATTCTATATAGTCTAAGAAACATGTACGCAAAGCATCCAAACAGTACAATTCGCCAATTTATTGTTCTTCAAGTTTAAGTGAACAACGAGCCCCATTGTTAATCCATTAAAGGAAATTATTTGTCAATTTCGACAAGTAGAACAATGATTGGAACACGTAGACGGTTGAAATCTTTGTATATATTGCTTCCATATAGTCTAAGAAACATGTACGCAAAGCATCCAAACAGTAACATTCGAAAATTTTTTGTTCTTCAAGTTTAAGTGAACAATGAGCCCCAATGGTTAATCCTTTATCGGAAATTATTTGTAAGTTTTGGCAAGTAGAACAATGAATGGAACAGGTAGACGGTTGAAATATTTGTATATATTGCTTCTATATAGTATAAGAAACATATATGCAAAGCATCCAAACAGTACAATTCGCCAATTATTTGTTCTTCAAGTTTAAGTAAACTACAATCCCCATTGTTAATCCCTTAACGGAAATTATTTGTAACTTTCGACAAGTAGAACAGTGAATGGAACTGGTAGACGGTTGAAATCTTTGTATATATTGCTTCTATATAGTATAAGAAACATATATGCAAAGCATCCAAACAGTACAATTCGCCAATTTTTTGTTCTTCAAATTTAAGTGAACAATGAGCCCCAATGGTTAATCCGTTATCGGAAATTATTTGTAACTTTCGACAAGTAGAACAATGAATGGAACAGGTAGACGGTTGAAATCTTTGTATATATTGCTTCTATATAGTCTAAGAAACATATATGCAAAGCATCCAAACAGTACAATTCGCCAATTATTTGTTCTTCAAGTTTAAGTAAACTACGATCCCCATTGTTAATCCCTTAACGGAAATTATTTGTAACTTTCGACATGTAGAACAGTGAATGGAACTGGTAGACGGTTGAAATCTTTGTATATATTGCTTCTATATAGTATAAGAAACATATATGCAAAGCATCCAAACAGTACAATTCGCCAATTTTTTGTTCTTCAAGTTTAAGTGAACAATGAGCCCCAATGGTTAATCCTTTATCGGTAATTATTTGTAACTTTCGACAAGTAGAACAATGAATGGAACAGGTAGACGGTTGAAATCCTTGTATATATTGCTTCCATATAGTCTAAGAAACATGAACGCAAAGCATCCAAACAGTACCATTCGCCAATTTTTTGTCCTTCAAGTTTAAGTGAACAATGAGCCCCATTGTTAATCCTTTATCGGAAATTATTTGTAACTTTCGACAAGTAGAACAATTAATGGAACAGGTAGACGGTTGAAATCTTTGTATATATTGATTCTATATAGTCTAAGAAACATGTACGCAAAGCATCCAAACAGTACAATTCGCCAATTTATTGTTCTTCAAGTTTAAGTGAACAACGAGCCCCATTGTTAATCCATTAAAGGAAATTATTTGTCAATTTCGACAAGTAGAACAATGATTGGAACACGTAGACGGTTGAAATCTTTGTATATATTGCTTCCATATAGTCTAAGAAACATGTACGCAAAGCATCCAAACAGTAACATTCGAAAATTTTTTGTTCTTCAAGTTTAAGTGAACAATGAGCCCCAATGGTTAATCCTTTATCGGAAATTATTTGTAAGTTTTGGCAAGTAGAACAATGAATGGAACAGGTAGACGGTTGAAATATTTGTATATGTTGCTTCTATATAGTATAAGAAACATATATGCAAAGCATCCAAACAGTACAATTCGCCAATTATTTGTTCTTCAAGTTTAAGTAAACTACGATCCCCATTGTTAATCCCTTAACGGAAATTATTTGTAACTTTCGACAAGTAGAACAGTGAATGGAACTGGTAGACGGTTGAAATCTTTGTATATATTGCTTCTATATAGTATAAGAAACATATATGCAAAGCATCCAAACAGTACAATTCGCCAATTTTTTGTTCTTCAAATTTAAGTGAACAATGAGCCCCAATGGTTAATCCGTTATCGGAAATTATTTGTAACTTTCGACAAGTAGAACAATGAATGGAACAGGTAGACGGTTGAAATCTTTGTATATATTGCTTCTATATAGTCTAAGAAACATATATGCAAAGCATCCAAACAGTACAATTCGCCAATTATTTGTTCTTCAAGTTTAAGTAAACTACGATCCCCATTGTTAATCCCTTAACGGAAATTATTTGTAACTTTCGACATGTAGAACAGTGAATGGAACTGGTAGACGGTTGAAATCTTTGTATATATTGCTTCTATATAGTATAAGAAACATATATGCAAAGCATCCAAACAGTACAATTCGCCAATTTTTTGTTCTTCAAATTTAAGTGAACAATGAGCCCCAATGGTTAATCCGTTATCGGAAATTATTTGTAACTTTCGACAAGTAGAACAATGAATGGAACAGGTAGACGGTTGAAATCTTTGTATATATTGCTTCTATATAGTCTAAGAAACATATATGCAAAGCATCCAAACAGTACCATTCGCCAATTTTTTGTTCTTCAAGTTTAAGTGAACTACAAGCCCCATTGTTAATCCTTTAAAGGAAATTATTTGTAAATTTCGACAAGTAGAACAATGAATGGAACAGGTAGACGGTTGAAATCTTTGTATATATTGCTTCTATATAGTCTAAGAAACATATATGCAAAGCATCCAAACAGTTCAATTCGCCAATATATTGTTCTTCAAGTTTAAGTGAACAACGAGCCCCATTGTTAATCCTTTAAAGGAAGTTATTTGTAACTTTCGACAAGTAGAACAATGAATGGAACAGTTAGACGGTTGAAATCTTTGTATATATTGCTTCTATATAGTCTAAGAAACATATATGCAAAGCATCCAAACAGTACAATTCGCCAATTTTTTGTTCTTCAAGTTTAAGTGAACAATGAGCCCCAATGGTTAATCCTTTATCGGTAATTATTTGTAACTTTCGACAAGTAGAACAATGAATGGAACAGGTAGACGGTTGAAATCCTTGTATATATTGCTTCCATATAGTCTAAGAAACATGAACGCAAAGCATCCAAACAGTACCATTCGCCAATTTTTTGTCCTTCAAGTTTAAGTGAACAATGAGCCCCATTGTTAATCCTTTATCGGAAATTATTTGTAACTTTCGACAAGTAGAACAATGAATGGAACAGGTAGACGGTTGAAACCCTTGTATATATTGCTTCCATATAGTCTAAGAAACATGTACGCAAAGCATCCAAACAGTACCATTCGCCAATTTTTTGTCCTTCAAGTTTAAGTGAACAATGAGCCCCATTGTTAATCCTTTATCGGAAATTATTTGTAACTTTCGACAAGTAGAACAATGAATGGAACAGTTCGACGGTTGAAATCTTTGTATATATTGCTTCTATATAATCTAAGAAACATATATGCAAAGCATCTAAACAGTAACAATCGCCAATTTTTTGATCTTCAAGTTTAAGTGAACAGCGAGCCCCATTGATAATCATGAAATGGAAATTATTTGTAACTTTCTACAAGTAGAACAATGAATAGTACAGGTAGACGGGTGAAATCTTTCTAAATGTTGCTTCTAAATAGTCTAAGAAACATATATGCAAAGCATCCAAACAGTACAATTCGCCAATTTTTTGTTCTACAAGTTTAAGTGAACAATGAACTCCATTGTTAATCCTTTATCGGAAATTATTTGTAAATTTCGGCAAGTAGAACAATGAATGAAATAGGTAGACGGTTGAAATCATTGTATATATTGCTTCTATATAGTCTAAGAAACATATATGCAAAGCATCCAAACAGTACAATTCGCCAATTTTTTGTTCCTCAAGTTTAAGTAAACTACGATCTCCATTGTTAATCCCTTAACGGAAATTATTTGTAAATTTCGGCAAGTAGAACAATGAATGGAATAGGTAGACGGTTGAAATCTTTGTATATATTGCTTCTATATAATCTAAGAAACATATATGCAAAGCATCCAAACAGTACCATTCGCCAATTTTTTGTTCTTCAAGTTTAAGTGAACAACGAGCCCCATTGATAATCATGAAACGGAAATTATTTGTAACTTTCTACAAGTAGAACAATGAATAGAACAGGTAGACTGTTGAAATCATTGTATATATTGCTTCTATATCGTGTATGAAACATATATGCAAAGCATCCAAACAGTACAATTCGCCAATTTTATGTTCTTCAAGTTTAAGTGAACTACGAGCCCCATTGTTAATCCTTTAGCGGAAATTAATTGTAACTTTCTACAAGTAGAACAATGATTGGAACACGTAGACGGTTGAAATCTTTGTATATATTTCTTCCATATAGTCTAAGAAACATATATGCAAAGCATCCAAACAGTACAATTCGCCAATTTATTGTTCTTCAAGTTTAAGTAAACTATGATCTCCATTGTTAATCCCTTAACGGAAATTATTTGTAACTTTCGACAAGTAGAACAATGATTGGAACACGTAGACGGTTGAAATCTTTGTATATATTTCTTCCATATAGTCTAAGAAACATATATGCAAAGCATCCAAACAGTACAATTCACCAATTTTTTGTTCTACAAGTTTAAGTGAACAATGAACTCCATTGTTAATCCTTTATCGGAAATTATTTGTAATTTTCGACAAGTAGAACAATGAATGAAACAGGCAGACGGTTGAAATCTTTGTATATATTGCTTCTATATAATCTAAGAAACATATATGCAAAGCATCCAAACAGTACAATTCGCCAATTATTTCATCTTCATGTTTAAGTGAACTACGAGCCCCATTGTTAATCCTTTAACGGAAATTATTTGTAACTTTCGACAAGTAGAACAATGATTGGAACACGTAGCGGTTGAAATCTTTGTATATATTTCTTCCATATAGTCTAAGAAACATATATGCAAACCATCCAAACAGTACCATTCGCCAATTTTTTGATCTTCAAGCTTAAGTGAACAGCGCGCCCCATTGATAATCATGAAATGGAAATTATTTGTAACTTTCTACAAGTAGAACAATGAATAGTACAGGTAGACGGGTGAAATCTTTCTATATATTGCTTCTAAATAGTCTAAGAAACACATATGCAAAGTATCCAAACAGTACAATTCCCCAATTTTTTGTTCTTCAAGTTTAAGTGAACTACGAGACCCATTGTTAATCCTTTAAAGGAAATTATTTGTAAATTTCGACAAGTAGAACAATGAATGGAACAGGTAGACGGTTGAAATCTTTGTATATATTGCTTCTATATAATCTAAGAAACATATATGCAATGCATCCAAACAGTACAATTCGCCAATTTCTTGTTCTTCAAGTTTAAGTAAACTACGATCCCCATTGTTAATCCCTTAACGGAAATTATTTGTAACTTTCGACAAGTAGAACTGTGAATGGAACTGGTAGACGGTTGAAATCTTTGTATATATTGCTTCTATATAGTATAAGAAACATATATGCAAAGCATCCAAACAGTCCAATTCGCCAATTTTTTGTTCTTCAAGTTTAAGTGAACAATGTGCCCCAATGGTTAATCCGTTATCGGAAATTATTTGTAACTTTCGACAAGTAGAACAATGAATGGAACAGGTAGACGGTTGAAATCTTTGTACATATTGCTTCTATATAGTCTAAGAAATATATATGCAAAGCATCCAACTAGTACAATTCGCCAATTTATTGTTCTTCAAGTTTAAGTGAACATCGAGCCCCATTGTTAATCCATTAAAGGAAATTATTTATCAATTTCGACAAGTAGAACAATGATTGGAACACGTAGACGGTTGAAATATTTGTATATATTGCTTCTATATAGTATAAGAAACATATATGCAAAGCAACCAAACAGTACAATTCGCCAATTATTTGTTCTTCAAGTTTAAGTAAACTACGATCCCCATTGTTAATCCCTTAACGGAAATTATTTGTAACTTTCGACAAGTAGAACAGTGAATGGAACTGGTAGACGGTTGAAATCTTTGTATATATTGCTTCTATATAGTCTAAGAAACATATATGCAAAGCATCCAAACAGTACCATTCGCCAATTTTTTGTTCTTCAAGTTTAAGTGAACAATGTGCCCCAATGGTTAATCCGTTATCGGAAATTATTTGTAACTTTCGACAAGTAGAACAATGAATGGAACAGGTAGACGGTTTAAATCTTTGTATATATTGATTCTATATAGTCTAAGAAACATGTACGCAAAGCATCCAAACAGTACAATTCGCCAATTTATTGTTCTTCAAGTTTAAGTGAACATCGAGCCCCATTGTTAATCCATTAAAGGAAATTATTTGTCAATTTCGACAAGTAGAACAATGATTGGAACACGTAGACGGTTGAAATATTTGTATATATTGCTTCTATATAGTATAAGAAACATATATGCAAAGCAACCAAACAGTACAATTCGCCAATTATTTGTTCTTCAAGTTTAAGTAAACTACGATCCCCATTGTTAATCCCTTAACGGAAATTATTTGTAACTTTCGACAAGTAGAACAGTGAATGGAACTGGTAGACGGTTGAAATCTTTGTATATATTGCTTCTATATAGTATAAGAAACATATATGCAAAGCATCCAAACAGTACAATTCGCCAATTTTTTGTTCTTCAAGTTTAAGTGAACAATGAGCCCCAATGGTTAATCCGTTATCGGAAATTATTTGTAACTTTCGACAAGTAGAACAATGATTGGAACACTTAGACGGTTGAAATCTTTGTATATATTGCTTCCATATAGTCTAAGAAACATGAACGCAAAGCATGCAAACAGTACCATTCGCCAATTTTTTGTTCTTCAAGTTTAAGTGAACTACGAGCCCCATTGTTAATCCTTTAACGGAAATTAATTGCAACTTTCTACAAGTAGAACAATGATTGGAACACTTAGACGGTTGAAATCTTTGTATATATTTCTTCCATATAGTCTAAGAAACATATATGCAAAGCATCCAAACAGTACCATTCGCCAATTTTTTGTTCTTCAAGTTTAAGTGAACAATGAGCCCCAATGGTTAATCCTTTATCGGAAATTATTTGTAACTTTCGGCAAGTAGAACAATGAATGGAACAGGTAGACGGTTGAAATCTTTGTATATATTGCTTCTATATAGTCTAAGAAATATATATGCAAAGCATCCAAACAGTGCAATTCGCCAATTTATTGTTCTTTAAGTTTAAGTGAACAACGAGCCCCATTGTTAATCCATTAAAGGAAATTATTTGTCAATTTCGACAAGTAGAACAATGATTGGAACACGTAGACGGTTGAAATCTTTGTATATATTGCTTCCATATAGTCTCAGAAACATGTACGCAAAGCATCCAAACAGTACCATTCGCCAATTTTTTGTTCTTCAAGTTTAAGTGAACAATGAGCCCCAATGGTTAATCCTTTATCGGAAATTAATTGTAAATTTCTACAAGTAGAACAATGATTGGAACACGTACACGGTTGAAATCTTTGTATATATTGCTTCCATATAGTCTAAGAAACATGTACGCAAAGCATCCAAACAGTACCATTCGCCAATTTTTTGTTCTTCAAGTTTAAGTGAACAATGAGCCCCAATGGTTAATCCTTTATCGCAAATTATTTGTAACTTTCGGCAAGTAGAACAATGAATGGAACAGGTAGACGGTTGAAATATTTGTATATATTGCTTCTATATAGTATAAGAAACATATATGCAAAGCAACCAAACAGTACAATTCGCCAATTATTTGTTCTTCAAGTTTAAGTAAACTACGATCCCCATTGTTAATCCCTTAACGGAAATTATTTGTAACTTTCGACAAGTAGAACAGTGAATGGAACTGGTAGACGGTTGAAATCTTTGTATATATTGCTTCTATATAGTATAAGAAACATATATGCAAAGCATCCAAACAGTACAATTCGCCAATTTTTTGTTCTTCAAGTTTAAGTGAACAATGAGCCCCAATGGTTAATCCGTTATCGGAAATTATTTGTAACTTTCGACAAGTAGAACAATGATTGGAACACTTAGACGGTTGAAATCTTTGTATATATTGCTTCCATATAGTCTAAGAAACATGAACGCAAAGCATGCAAACAGTACCATTCGCCAATTTTTTGTTCTTCAAGTTTAAGTGAACTACGAGCCCCATTGTTAATCCTTTAACGGAAATTAATTGCAACTTTCTACAAGTAGAACAATGATTGGAACACTTAGACGGTTGAAATCTTTGTATATATTTCTTCCATATAGTCTAAGAAACATATATGCAAAGCATCCAAACAGTACCATTCGCCAATTTTTTGTTCTTCAAGTTTAAGTGAACAATGAGCCCCAATGGTTAATCCTTTATCGGAAATTATTTGTAACTTTCGGCAAGTAGAACAATGAATGGAACAGGTAGACGGTTGAAATCTTTGTATATATTGCTTCTATATAGTCTAAGAAATATATATGCAAAGCATCCAAACAGTGCAATTCGCCAATTTATTGTTCTTTAAGTTTAAGTGAACAACGAGCCCCATTGTTAATCCATTAAAGGAAATTATTTGTCAATTTCGACAAGTAGAACAATGATTGGAACACGTAGACGGTTGAAATCTTTGTATATATTGCTTCCATATAGTCTAAGAAACATGTACGCAAAGCATCCAAACAGTACCATTCGCCAATTTTTTGTTCTTCAAGTTTAAGTGAACAATGAGCCCCAATGGTTAATCCTTTATCGGAAATTAATTGTAAATTTCTACAAGTAGAACAATGATTGGAACACGTAGACGGTTGAAATCTTTGTATATATTGCTTCCATATAGTCTAAGAAACATGTACGCAAAGCATCCAAACAGTACCATTCGCCAATTTTTTGTTCTTCAAGTTTAAGTGAACAATGAGCCCCAATGGTTAATCCTTTATCGCAAATTATTTGTAACTTTCGGCAAGTAGAACAATGAATGGAACAGGTAGACGGTTGAAATATTTGTATATATTGCTTCTATATAGTATAAGAAACATATATGCAAAGCAACCAAACAGTACAATTCGCCAATTATTTGTTCTTCAAGTTTAAGTAAACTACGATCCCCATTGTTAATCCCTTAACGGAAATTATTTGTAACTTTCGACAAGTAGAACAGTGAATGGAACTGGTAGACGGTTGAAATCTTTGTATATATTGCTTCTATATAGTATAAGAAACATATATGCAAAGCATCCAAACAGTACAATTCGCCAATTTTTTGTTCTTCAAGTTTAAGTGAACAATGAGCCCCAATGGTTAATCCGTTATCGGAAATTATTTGTAACTTTCGACAAGTAGAACAATGATTGGAACACTTAGACGGTTGAAATCTTTGTATATATTGCTTCCATATAGTCTAAGAAACATGAACGCAAAGCATGCAAACAGTACCATTCGCCAATTTTTTGTTCTTCAAGTTTAAGTGAACTACGAGCCCCATTGTTAATCCTTTAACGGAAATTAATTGCAACTTTCTACAAGTAGAACAATGATTGGAACACTTAGACGGTTGAAATCTTTGTATATATTTCTTCCATATAGTCTAAGAAACATATATGCAAAGCATCCAAACAGTACCATTCGCCAATTTTTTGTTCTTCAAGTTTAAGTGAACAATGAGCCCCAATGGTTAATCCTTTATCGGAAATTATTTGTAACTTTCGGCAAGTAGAACAATGAATGGAACAGGTAGACGGTTGAAATCTTTGTATATATTGCTTCTATATAGTCTAAGAAATATATATGCAAAGCATCCAAACAGTGCAATTCGCCAATTTATTGTTCTTTAAGTTTAAGTGAACAACGAGCCCCATTGTTAATCCATTAAAGGAAATTATTTGTCAATTTCGACAAGTAGAACAATGATTGGAACACGTAGACGGTTGAAATCTTTGTATATATTGCTTCCATATAGTCTAAGAAACATGTACGCAAAGCATCCAAACAGTACCATTCGCCAATTTTTTGTTCTTCAAGTTTAAGTGAACAATGAGCCCCAATGGTTAATCCTTTATCGGAAATTAATTGTAAATTTCTACAAGTAGAACAATGATTGGAACACGTAGACGGTTGAAATCTTTGTATATATTGCTTCCATATAGTCTAAGAAACATATATGCAAAGCATCTAAACAGTAACAATCGCCAATTTTTTGATCTTCAAGTTTAAGTGAACAGAGAGCCCCATTGATAATCATGAAATGGAAATTATTTGTAACTTTCTACAAGTAGAACAATGAATAGTACAGGTAGACGGGTGAAATCTTTGTAAATATTGCTTCTAAATAGTCTAAGAAACATCTATGCAAAGCATCCAAACAGTACAATTCGCCAATTTTTTGTTCTTCAAGTTTAAGTGAATAACGAGCCCCATTGTTAATCCTTTAAAAGAAATTATTTGTAAATTTCGACAAGTAGAACAATGAATGTAACAGGTAGACGGTTGAAATCCTTGTATATATTGCTTCCATATAGTCTAAGAAACATGAACGCAAAGCATCCAAACAGTACCATTCGCCAATTTTTTGTCCTTCAAGTTTAAGTGAACAATGAGCCCCATTGTTAATCCTTTATCGGAAATTATTTGTTACTTTCGACAAGTAGAACAATTAATGGAACAGGTAGACGGTTGAAATCTTTGTATATATTGCTTCCATATAATCTAAGAAACATATATGCAAAGCATCCAAACAGTACAATTCGCCAATTTTTTGTTCTTCAAGTTTAAGTGAACAACGAGCCCCATTGTTAATCCATTAAAGGAAATTATCTGTAAATTTCGACAAGTAGAACAATGATTGGAACACGTAGACGGTTGAAATCTTTGTATATATTGCTTCCATATAGTCTAAGAAACATGTACGCAAAGCATCCGAACAGTACCATTCGCCAATTTGTTGGTCTTCAAGTTTAAGTGAACAATGAGCCCCAATGGTTAATCCTTTATCGGAAATAATTTGTAAGTTTTGGCAAGTAGAACAATGAATGGAACAGGTAGACGGTTGAAATATTTATATATATTGCTTCTATATAGTATAAGAAACATATATGCAAAGCAACCAAACAGTACAATTCGCCAATTATTTGTTCTTCAAGTTTAAGTAAACTACGATCCCCATTGTTAATCCCTTAACGGAAATTATTTGTAACTTTCGACAATTAGAACAGTGAATGGAACTGGTAGACGGTTGAAATCTTTGTATATATTGCTTCTATATAGTATAAGAAACATATATGCAAAGCATCCAAACAGTACAATTCGCCAATTTTTTGTTCTTCAAGTTTAAGTGAACAATGAGCCCCAATGGTTAATCCGTTATCGGAAATTATTTGTAACTTTCGACAAGTAGAACAATGATTGGAACACTTAGACGGTTGAAATCTTTGTATATATTGCTTCCATATAGTCTAAGAAACATGAACGCAAAGCATCCAAACAGTACCATTCGCCAATTTTTTGTTCTTCAAGTTTAAGTGAACTACGAGCCCCATTGTTAATCCTTTAACGGAAATTAATTGCAACTTTCTACAAGTAGAACAATGATTGGAACACTTAGACGGTTGAAATCTTTGTATATATTTCTTCCATATAGTCTAAGAAACATGTACGCAAAGCATCCAAACAGTACCATTCGCCAATTTGTTGGTCTTCAAGTTTAAGTGAACAATGAGCCCCAATGGTTAATCCTTTATCGGAAATAATTTGTAAGTTTTGGCAAGTAGAACAATGAATGGAACAGGTAGACGGTTGAAATATTTATATATATTGCTTCTATATAGTATAAGAAACATATATGCAAAGCAACCAAACAGTACAATTCGCCAATTATTTGTTCTTCAAGTTTAAGTAAACTACGATCCCCATTGTTAATCCCTTAACGGAAATTATTTGTAACTTTCGACAAGTAGAACAGTGAATGGAACTGGTAGACGGTTGAAATCTTTGTATATATTGCTTCTATATAGTATAAGAAACATATATGCAAAGCATCCAAACAGTACAATTCGCCAATTTTTTGTTCTTCAAGTTTAAGTGAACAATGAGCCCCAATGGTTAATCCGTTATCGGAAATTATTTGTAACTTTCGACAAGTAGAACAATGAATGGAACAGGTAGACGGTTGAAATCTTTGTATATATTGATTCTATATAGTCTAAGAAACATGTACGCGAAGCATCCAAACAGTACCATTCGCCAATTTGTTGGTCTTCAAGTTTAAGTGAACAATGAGCCCCAATGGTTAATCCTTTATCGGAAATAATTTGTAAGTTTTGGCAAGTAGAACAATGAATGGAACAGGTAGACGGTTGAAATATTTGTATATATTGCTTCTGTATAGTCTAAGAAATATATATGCAAAGCTTCCAAACAGTACAATTCGCCAATTTATTGTTCTTCAAGTTTAAGTGAACAATGAGCCCCAATGGTTAATCCTTTATCGGAAATTATTTGTAACTTTCGACAAGTAGAACAATGAATGGAACAGGTATACGGTTGAATTCTTTGTATATATTGCTTCTATATAGTCTAAGAAATATATATGCAAAGCATCCAAACAGTGCAATTCCCCAATTTATTGTTCTTTAAGTTTAAGTGAACAACGAGCCCCATTGTTAATCCATTAAAGGAAATTATTTGTCAATTTCGACAAGTAGAACAATGATTGGAACACGTAGACGGTTGAAATCTTTGTATATATTGCTTCCATATAGTCTAAGAAACATGTACGCAAAGCATCCAAACAGTACCATTCGCCAATTTTTTGTTCTTCAAGTTTAAGTGAACAATGAGCCCCAATGGTTAATCCTTTATCGGAAATTATTTGTAAGTTTTGGCAAGTAGAACAATGAATGGAACAGGTAGACGGTTGAAATATTTGTATATATTGCTTCTATATAGTCTAAGAAACATGTACGCAAAGCATCCAAACAGTACCATTCGCCAATTTTTTGTTCTTCAAGTTTAAGTGAACAATGAGCCCCAATGGTTAATCCTTTATCGGAAATTAATTGTAAATTTCTACAAGTAGAACAATGATTGGAACACGTAGACGGTTGAAATCTTTGTATATATTGCTTCCATATAGTCTAAGAAACATGTACGCAAAGCATCCAAACAGTACCATTCGCCAATTTTTTGTTCTTCAAGTTTAAGTGAACAATGAGCCCCAATGGTTAATCCTTTATCGGAAATTATTTGTAACTTTCGGCAAGTAGAACAATGAACGGAACAGGTAGACGGTTGAAATCTTTGTACATATTGCTTCTATATAGTCTAAGAAATATATATGCAAAGCATCCAAATAGTACAATTCGCCAATTTATTGTTCTTCAAGTTTAAGTGAACAACGAGCCCCATTGTTAATCCATTAAAGGAAATTATCTGTAAATTTCGACAAGTAGAACAATGATTGGAACACGTAGACGGTTGAAATATTTGTATATATTGCTTCTATATAGTATAAGAAACATATATGCAAAGCAACCAAACAGTACAATTCGCCAATTATTTGTTCTTCAAGTTTAAGTAAACTACGATCCCCATTGTTAATCCCTTAACGGAAATTATTTGTAACTTTCGACAAGTAGAACAATGAATGGAACAGGTAGACGGTTGAAATCCTTGTATATATTGCTTCCATATAGTCTAAGAAACATGAACGCAAAGCATCCAAACAGTACCATTCGCCAATTTTTTGTCCTTCAAGATTAAGTGAACAATGAGCCCCATTGTTAATCCTTTATCGGAAATTATTTGTAACTTTCGACAAGTAGAACAATGAATGGAACAGGTAGACGGTTGAAACCCTTGTATATATTGCTTCCATATAGTCTAAGTAACATGTACGCAAAGCATCCAAACAGTACCATTCGCCAATTTTTTGTCCTTCAAGTTTAAGTGAACAATGAGCCCCATTGTTAATCCTTTATCGGAAATTATTTGTAACTTTCGACAAGTAGAACAATGAATGGAACAGTTCGACGGTTGAAATCTTTGTATATATTGCTTCTATATAATCTAAGAAACATATATGCAAAGCATCTAAACAGTAACAATCGCCAATTTTTTGATCTTCAAGTTTAAGTGAACAGCGAGCCCCATTTATAATCATGAAATGGAAATTATTTGTAACTTTCTACAAGTAGAACAATGAATAGTACAGGTAGACGGGTGAAATCTTTCTAAATATTGCTTCTAAATAGTCTAAGAAACATATATGCAAAGCATCCAAACAGTACAATTCGCCAATTTTTTGTTCTACAAGTTTAAGTGAACAATGAACTCCATTGTTAATCCTTTATCGGAAATTATTTGTAAATTTCGGCAAGTAGAACAATGAATGAAATAGGTAGACGGTTGAAATCATTGTATATATTGCTTCTATATAGTCTAAGAAACATATATGCAAAGCATCCAAACAGTACCATTCGCCAATTTTTTGTTCTTCAAGTTTAAGTGAACAATGAGCCCCAATGGTTAAGCCTTTATCGGAAATTATTTGTAACTTTCGGCAAGTAGAACAATGAATGGAACAGGTAGACGGTTGAAATCTTTGTACATATTGCTTCTATATAGTCTAAGAAATATATATGCAGAGCAACCAAACAGTACAATTCGCCAATTATTTGTTCTTCAAGTTTAAGTAAACTACGATCCCCATTGTTAATCCCTTAACGGAAATTATTTGTAACTTTCGACAAGTAGAACAGTGAATGGAACTGGTAGACGGTTGAAATCTTTGTATATATTGCTTCTATATAGTATAAGAAACATATATGCAAAGCATCCAAACAGTACCATTCGCCAATTTTTTGTTCTTCAAGTTTAAGTGAACAATGAGCCCCAATGGTTAATCCGTTATCGGAAATTATTTGTAACTTTCGACAAGTAGAACAATGAATGGAACAGGTAGACGGTTTAAATCTTTGTATATATTGATTCTATATAGTCTAAGAAACATGTACGCAAAGCATCCAAACAGTACAATTCGCCAATTTATTGTTCTTCAAGTTTAAGTGAACAACGAGCCCCATTGTTAATCCATTAAAGGAAATTATCTGTAAATTTCGACAAGTAGAACAATGATTGGAACACGTAGACGGTTGAAATATTTGTATATATTGCTTCTATATAGTATAAGAAACATATATGCAAAGCAACCAAACAGTACAATTCGCCAATTATTTGTTCTTCAAGTTTAAGTAAACTACGATCCCCATTGTTAATCCCTTAACGGAAATTATTTGTAACTTTCGACAAGTAGAACAATGAATGGAACAGGTAGACGGTTGAAATCCTTGTATATATTGCTTCCATATAGTCTAAGAAACATGAACGCAAAGCATCCAAACAGTACCATTCGCCAATTTTTTGTCCTTCAAGATTAAGTGAACAATGAGCCCCATTGTTAATCCTTTATCGGAAATTATTTGTAACTTTCGACAAGTAGAACAATGAATGGAACAGGTAGACGGTTGAAACCCTTGTATATATTGCTTCCATATAGTCTAAGTAACATGTACGCAAAGCATCCAAACAGTACCATTCGCCAATTTTTTGTCCTTCAAGTTTAAGTGAACAATGAGCCCCATTGTTAATCCTTTATCGGAAATTATTTGTAACTTTCGACAAGTAGAACAATGAATGGAACAGTTCGACGGTTGAAATCTTTGTATATATTGCTTCTATATAATCTAAGAAACATATATGCAAAGCATCTAAACAGTAACAATCGCCAATTTTTTGATCTTCAAGTTTAAGTGAACAGCGAGCCCCATTTATAATCATGAAATGGAAATTATTTGTAACTTTCTACAAGTAGAACAATGAATAGTACAGGTAGACGGGTGAAATCTTTCTAAATATTGCTTCTAAATAGTCTAAGAAACATATATGCAAAGCATCCAAACAGTACAATTCGCCAATTTTTTGTTCTACAAGTTTAAGTGAACAATGAACTCCATTGTTAATCCTTTATCGGAAATTATTTGTAAATTTCGGCAAGTAGAACAATGAATGAAATAGGTAGACGGTTGAAATCATTGTATATATTGCTTCTATATAGTCTAAGAAACATATATGCAAAGCATCCAAACAGTACCATTCGCCAATTTTTTGTTCTTCAAGTTTAAGTGAACAATGAGCCCCAATGGTTAAGCCTTTATCGGAAATTATTTGTAACTTTCGGCAAGTAGAACAATGAATGGAACAGGTAGACGGTTGAAATCTTTGTACATATTGCTTCTATATAGTCTAAGAAATATATATGCAGAGCAACCAAACAGTACAATTCGCCAATTATTTGTTCTTCAAGTTTAAGTAAACTACGATCCCCATTGTTAATCCCTTAACGGAAATTATTTGTAACTTTCGACAAGTAGAACAGTGAATGGAACTGGTAGACGGTTGAAATCTTTGTATATATTGCTTCTATATAGTATAAGAAACATATATGCAAAGCATCCAAACAGTACCATTCGCCAATTTTTTGTTCTTCAAGTTTAAGTGAACAATGAGCCCCAATGGTTAATCCGTTATCGGAAATTATTTGTAACTTTCGACAAGTAGAACAATGAATGGAACAGGTAGACGGTTTAAATCTTTGTATATATTGATTCTATATAGTCTAAGAAACATGTACGCAAAGCATCCAAACAGTACAATTCGCCAATTTATT
Source organism: Cerceris ruficornis (assembly GCA_963989415.1). Taxonomy (NCBI): domain Eukaryota; kingdom Metazoa; phylum Arthropoda; class Insecta; order Hymenoptera; family Crabronidae; genus Cerceris; species Cerceris ruficornis. The sequence continues at coordinate 392,979 of CAXDIW010000424.1, forward strand.
GTTCTTCAAGTTTAAGTGAACAACGAGCCCCATTGTTAATCCATTAAAGGAAATTATTTGTCAATTTCGACAAGTAGAACAATGATTGGAACACGTAGACGGTTGAAATCTTTGTATATATTGCTTCCATATAGTCTAAGAAACATGTACGCAAAGCATCCAAACAGTAACATTCGCCAATTTTTTGTTCTTCAAGTTTAAGTGAACAATGAGCCCCAATGGTTAATCCTTTATCGGAAATTATTTGTAAGTTTTGGCAAGTAGAACAATGGATGGAACAGGTAGACGGTTGAAATATTTGTATATATTGCTTCTATATAGTATAAGAAACATATATGCAAAGCATCCAAACAGTACAATTCGCCAATTATTTGTTCTTCAAGTTTAAGTAAACTACGATCCCCATTGTTAATCCCTTAACGGAAATTATTTGTAACTTTCGACAAGTAGAACAGTGAATGGAACTGGTAGACGGTTGAAATCTTTGTATATATTGCTTCTATATAGTATAAGAAACATATATGCAAAGCATCCAAACAGTACCATTCGCCAATTTTTTGTTCTTCAAGTTTAAGTGAACAATGAGCCCCAATGGTTAATCCTTTATCGGAAATAATTTGTAAGTTTTGTCAAGTAGAACAATGAATGGAACAGGTAGACGGTTGAAATATTTATATATATTGCTTCTATATAGTATAAGAAACATATATGCAAAGCAACCAAACAGTACAATTCGCCAATTATTTGTTCTTCAAGTTTAAGTAAACTACGATCCCCATTGTTAATCCCTTAACGGAAATTATTTGTAACTTTCGACAAGTAGAACAGTGAATGGAACTGGTAGACGGTTGAAATCTTTGTATATATTGCTTCTATATAGTATAAGAAACATATATGCATAGCATCCAAACAGTACAATTCGCCAATTTTTTGTTCTTCAAGTTTAAGTGAACAATGAGCCCCAATGGTTAATCCGTTATCGGAAATTATTTGTAACTTTCGACAAGTAGAACAATGAATGGAACAGGTAGACGGTTGAAATCTTTGTATATATTGATTCTATATAGTCTAAGAAACATTTACGCAAAGCATCCAAACAGTACCATTCGCCAATTTGTTGGTCTTCAAGTTTAAGTGAACAATGAGCCCCAATGGTTAATCCTTTATCGGAAATAATTTGTAAATTTCGACAAGTAGAACAATGAATGGAACAGGTAGACGGTTGAAATCTTTGTATCTATTGCTTCTATATAATCTAAGAAACATATATGCAAAGCATCTAAACAGTAACAATCGCCAATTTTTTGATCTTCAAGTTTAAGTGAACTACGAGCCCCTTTGTTAATCCTTTAACGGAAATTAATTGTAACTTTCTACAAGTAGAACAATGATTGGAACACGTAGACGGTTGAAATCTTTTTATATATTGCTTCCATATAATCTAAGAAACATATATGCAAAGCGTCCAAACAGTACAATTCGCTAATTTTTTGCTCTTCAAGTTTAAGTGAACTATGAGCCCCATTGTTAACCCTTTAAAGGAAATTATTTGTAAATTTCGGCAAGTAGAACAATGAATGGAACAGGTAGACGGTTGAAATATTTGTATATATTGCTTCTATATAGTCTAAGAAACATGTACGCAAAGCATCCAAACAGTACCATTCGCCAATTTTTTGTTCTTCAAGTTTAAGTGAACAATGAGCCCCAATGGTTAATCCTTTATCGGAAATTATTTGTAAGTTTTGGCAAGTAGAACAATGAATGGAACAGGTAGACGGTTGAAATATTTGTATATATTGCTTCTATATAGTCTAAGAAACATGTACGCAAAGCATCCAAACAGTACCATTCGCCAATTTTTTGTTCTTCAAGTTTAAGTGAACAATGAGCCCCAATGGTTAATCCTTTATCGGAAATTATTTGTAAGTTTTGGCAAGTAGAACAATGATTGGAACACGTAGACGGTTGAAATCTTTGTATATATTGCTTCCATATAGTCTAAGAAACATGTACGCAAAGCATCCAAACAGTACCATTCGCCAATTTTTTGTTCATCAAGTTTAAGTGAACAATGAGCCCCATTGATAATCATGAAACGGAAATTATTTGTAACTTTCTACAAGTAGAACAATGAATAGAACAGGTAGACGGTTGAAATCTTTGTATATGTTGCTTCTATATAGTCTACGAAACCTATATGCAAAGCATCTAAACAGTAACAATCGCCAATTTTTTGTCCTCAAGTTTAAGTGAACTACGAGCCCCATTGTTAATCCTTTAACGGAAATTAATTGTAACTTTCTACAAGTAGAACAATGATTGGAACACGTAGACGGTTGAAATCTTTGTATATATTGCTTCCATATAGTCTAAGAAACATGTACGCAAAGCATCCAAACAGTACCATTCGCCAATTTTTTGTTCTTCAAGTTTAAGTGAACAATGAGCCCCAATGGTTAATCCTTTATCGGAAATTACTTGTAATTTTCGACAAGTAGAACAATGAATGGAACAGGTAGACGGTTGAAATCTTTGTATATATTGCTTCTATATAGTCTAAGAAACATATATGCATAGCGTCCAAACAGTACAATTCGCCAATTTTTTGCACTTCAAGTTTAAGTAAACTACGATCCCCATTGTTAATCCCTTAACGGAAATTATTTGTAACTTTCGACAAGTAGAACAATGAATGGAACAGGTAGACAGTTGAAATCATTGTATATATTGCTTCTATATAGTCTAAGAAACATATCTGCAAATCATCCAAACAGTACAATTTGCCAATTATTTGATCTTCAAGTTTAAGTGAACTACGAGCCCCAATGGTTAATCCTTTATCGGAAATTATTTGCAATTTTCGCCAAGTAGAACAATGAATGGAACAGGTAGACGGTTGAAATCTTTGTATATATTGCTTCTATATAATCTAAGAAACATATATGCAAAGCATCCAAACAGTACAATTCGCCAATTTTTTGTTCTTCAAGTTTAAGTGAACTACGAGCCCCATTGTTAATCCTTTAACGGAAATTAATTGTAACTTTCTACAAGTAGAACAATGAATGGAACAGATAGACGGTTGAAATCTTTGTATATATTGCGTCTATATAGTCTAAGAAACATATGTGCAAAGCATCCAAACAGTACCATTAGCCAATTTTTTGTTCTTCAAGTTTAAGTGAACACGAGCCCCATTGTTAATCATTTAAAGGAAATTAATTGTAACTTTCTACAAGTAGAACAATGAATGGAACAGGTAGACGGTTGAAATCTTTGTATATATTGCTTCTATATCGTCTATGAAAAATATATATGCAAAGCATCCAAACAGTACAATTCGCCAATTTATTGTTCTTCAAGTTTAAGTAAACTATGATCTCCATTGTTAATCCCTTAACGGAAATTATTTGTAACTTTCGACAAGTAGAACAATGATTGGAACACGTAGACGGTTGAAATCTTTGTATATATTTCTTCCATATAGTCTAAGAAACATATATGCAAAGCATCCAAACAGTACAATTCGCCAATTTTTTGCTCTACAAGTTTAAGTGAACAATGAACTCCATTGTTAATCCTTTATCGGAAATTATTTGTAAATTTCGACAAGTAGAACAATGAATGGAACAGGTAGACGGTTGAAATCATTGTACATATTGCTTCTATATAGTCTAAAAAACATATATGCAAAGCAACCAGACAGTACCATTCGCCAATTTTTTGTTCTTCAAGTTTAAGTGAACTACGATCCCCATTGTTAATCCCTTAACGGAAATTATTTGTAAATTTCGGCAAGTAGAACAATGAATGGAATAGGTAGACGGTTGAAATCTTTGTATATATTGCTTCTATATAATCTAAGAAACATATATGCAAAGCATCCAAACAGTACCATTCGCCAATTTTTTGTTCTTCAAGTTTAAGTGAACAACGAGCCCCATTGATAATCATGAAACGGAAATTATTTCTAACGTTCGACAAGAAGAACAATGAATAGAACAGGTAGCCGGTTGAAATCTTTGTATATGTTGCTTCTATATAGTCTAAGAAACCTATATGCAAAGCATCCAAATAGTACAATTCGACAATTTTTTGTTCTTCAAGTTTAAGTGAACTACGAGCCCCATTGTTAATACTTTAACGGAAATTATTTGTAACTTTCGACAAGTAGAACAATGAATGGAACAGGTAGACGGTTGAAATCATTGTACATATTGCTTCTATATAGTCTAAAAAACATATATGCAAAGCAACCAGACAGTACCATTCGCCAATTTTTTGTTCTTCAAGTTTAAGTGAACAATGAGCCCCATTGTTAATCCTTTATCGGAAATTATTTGTAATTTTCGACAAGTAGAACAATGAATGAAACAGGCAGACGGTTGAAATCTTTATATATATTGCTTCTATATAATCTAAGAAACATATATGCAAAGCATCCAAACAGTACAATTCGCCAATTTATTGTTCTTCAAGTTTAAGTGAACAACGAGCCCCATTGTTAATCCATTAAAGGAAATTATTTGTCAATTTCGACAAGTAGAACAATGATTGGAACACGTAGACGGTTGAAATCTTTGTATATATTGCTTCCATATAGTCTAAGAAACATGTACGCAAAGCATCCAAACAGTAACATTCGCCAATTTTTTGTTCTTCAAGTTTAAGTGAACAATGAGCCCCAATGGTTAATCCTTTATCGGAAATTATTTGTAAGTTTTGGCAAGTAGAACAATGGATGGAACAGGTAGACGGTTGAAATATTTGTATATATTGCTTCTATATAGTATAAGAAACATATATGCAAAGCATCCAAACAGTACAATTCGCCAATTATTTGTTCTTCAAGTTTAAGTAAACTACGATCCCCATTGTTAATCCCTTAACGGAAATTATTTGTAACTTTCGACAAGTAGAACAGTGAATGGAACTGGTAGACGGTTGAAATCTTTGTATATATTGCTTCTATATAGTATAAGAAACATATATGCAAAGCATCCAAACAGTACCATTCGCCAATTTTTTGTTCTTCAAGTTTAAGTGAACAATGAGCCCCAATGGTTAATCCTTTATCGGAAATAATTTGTAAGTTTTGTCAAGTAGAACAATGAATGGAACAGGTAGACGGTTGAAATATTTATATATATTGCTTCTATATAGTATAAGAAACATATATGCAAAGCAACCAAACAGTACAATTCGCCAATTATTTGTTCTTCAAGTTTAAGTAAACTACGATCCCCATTGTTAATCCCTTAACGGAAATTATTTGTAACTTTCGACAAGTAGAACAGTGAATGGAACTGGTAGACGGTTGAAATCTTTGTATATATTGCTTCTATATAGTATAAGAAACATATATGCATAGCATCCAAACAGTACAATTCGCCAATTTTTTGTTCTTCAAGTTTAAGTGAACAATGAGCCCCAATGGTTAATCCGTTATCGGAAATTATTTGTAACTTTCGACAAGTAGAACAATGAATGGAACAGGTAGACGGTTGAAATCTTTGTATATATTGATTCTATATAGTCTAAGAAACATTTACGCAAAGCATCCAAACAGTACCATTCGCCAATTTGTTGGTCTTCAAGTTTAAGTGAACAATGAGCCCCAATGGTTAATCCTTTATCGGAAATAATTTGTAAATTTCGACAAGTAGAACAATGAATGGAACAGGTAGACGGTTGAAATCTTTGTATCTATTGCTTCTATATAATCTAAGAAACATATATGCAAAGCATCTAAACAGTAACAATCGCCAATTTTTTGATCTTCAAGTTTAAGTGAACTACGAGCCCCTTTGTTAATCCTTTAACGGAAATTAATTGTAACTTTCTACAAGTAGAACAATGATTGGAACACGTAGACGGTTGAAATCTTTTTATATATTGCTTCCATATAATCTAAGAAACATATATGCAAAGCGTCCAAACAGTACAATTCGCTAATTTTTTGCTCTTCAAGTTTAAGTGAACTATGAGCCCCATTGTTAACCCTTTAAAGGAAATTATTTGTAAATTTCGGCAAGTAGAACAATGAATGGAACAGGTAGACGGTTGAAATATTTGTATATATTGCTTCTATATAGTCTAAGAAACATGTACGCAAAGCATCCAAACAGTACCATTCGCCAATTTTTTGTTCTTCAAGTTTAAGTGAACAATGAGCCCCAATGGTTAATCCTTTATCGGAAATTATTTGTAAGTTTTGGCAAGTAGAACAATGAATGGAACAGGTAGACGGTTGAAATATTTGTATATATTGCTTCTATATAGTCTAAGAAACATGTACGCAAAGCATCCAAACAGTACCATTCGCCAATTTTTTGTTCTTCAAGTTTAAGTGAACAATGAGCCCCAATGGTTAATCCTTTATCGGAAATTATTTGTAAGTTTTGGCAAGTAGAACAATGATTGGAACACGTAGACGGTTGAAATCTTTGTATATATTGCTTCCATATAGTCTAAGAAACATGTACGCAAAGCATCCAAACAGTACCATTCGCCAATTTTTTGTTCATCAAGTTTAAGTGAACAATGAGCCCCATTGATAATCATGAAACGGAAATTATTTGTAACTTTCTACAAGTAGAACAATGAATAGAACAGGTAGACGGTTGAAATCTTTGTATATGTTGCTTCTATATAGTCTACGAAACCTATATGCAAAGCATCTAAACAGTAACAATCGCCAATTTTTTGTCCTCAAGTTTAAGTGAACTACGAGCCCCATTGTTAATCCTTTAACGGAAATTAATTGTAACTTTCTACAAGTAGAACAATGATTGGAACACGTAGACGGTTGAAATCTTTGTATATATTGCTTCCATATAGTCTAAGAAACATGTACGCAAAGCATCCAAACAGTACCATTCGCCAATTTTTTGTTCTTCAAGTTTAAGTGAACAATGAGCCCCAATGGTTAATCCTTTATCGGAAATTACTTGTAATTTTCGACAAGTAGAACAATGAATGGAACAGGTAGACGGTTGAAATCTTTGTATATATTGCTTCTATATAGTCTAAGAAACATATATGCATAGCGTCCAAACAGTACAATTCGCCAATTTTTTGCTCTTCAAGTTTAAGTAAACTACGATCCCCATTGTTAATCCCTTAACGGAAATTATTTGTAACTTTCGACAAGTAGAACAATGAATGGAACAGGTAGACAGTTGAAATCATTGTATATATTGCTTCTATATAGTCTAAGAAACATATCTGCAAATCATCCAAACAGTACAATTTGCCAATTATTTGATCTTCAAGTTTAAGTGAACTACGAGCCCCAATGGTTAATCCTTTATCGGAAATTATTTGCAATTTTCGCCAAGTAGAACAATGAATGGAACAGGTAGACGGTTGAAATCTTTGTATATATTGCTTCTATATAATCTAAGAAACATATATGCAAAGCATCCAAACAGTACAATTCGCCAATTTTTTGTTCTTCAAGTTTAAGTGAACTACGAGCCCCATTGTTAATCCTTTAACGGAAATTAATTGTAACTTTCTACAAGTAGAACAATGAATGGAACAGATAGACGGTTGAAATCTTTGTATATATTGCGTCTATATAGTCTAAGAAACATATGTGCAAAGCATCCAAACAGTACCATTAGCCAATTTTTTGTTCTTCAAGTTTAAGTGAACACGAGCCCCATTGTTAATCATTTAAAGGAAATTAATTGTAACTTTCTACAAGTAGAACAATGAATGGAACAGGTAGACGGTTGAAATCTTTGTATATATTGCTTCTATATCGTCTATGAAACATATATGCAAAGCATCCAAACAGTACAATTCGCCAATTTATTGTTCTTCAAGTTTAAGTAAACTATGATCTCCATTGTTAATCCCTTAACGGAAATTATTTGTAACTTTCGACAAGTAGAACAATGATTGGAACACGTAGACGGTTGAAATCTTTGTATATATTTCTTCCATATAGTCTAAGAAACATATATGCAAAGCATCCAAACAGTACAATTCGCCAATTTTTTGCTCTACAAGTTTAAGTGAACAATGAACTCCATTGTTAATCCTTTATCGGAAATTATTTGTAAATTTCGACAAGTAGAACAATGAATGGAACAGGTAGACGGTTGAAATCATTGTACATATTGCTTCTATATAGTCTAAAAAACATATATGCAAAGCAACCAGACAGTACCATTCGCCAATTTTTTGTTCTTCAAGTTTAAGTGAACTACGATCCCCATTGTTAATCCCTTAACGGAAATTATTTGTAAATTTCGGCAAGTAGAACAATGAATGGAATAGGTAGACGGTTGAAATCTTTGTATATATTGCTTCTATATAATCTAAGAAACATATATGCAAAGCATCCAAACAGTACCATTCGCCAATTTTTTGTTCTTCAAGTTTAAGTGAACAACGAGCCCCATTGATAATCATGAAACGGAAATTATTTCTAACGTTCGACAAGAAGAACAATGAATAGAACAGGTAGCCGGTTGAAATCTTTGTATATGTTGCTTCTATATAGTCTAAGAAACCTATATGCAAAGCATCCAAATAGTACAATTCGACAATTTTTTGTTCTTCAAGTTTAAGTGAACTACGAGCCCCATTGTTAATACTTTAACGGAAATTATTTGTAACTTTCGACAAGTAGAACAATGAATGGAACAGGTAGACGGTTGAAATCATTGTACATATTGCTTCTATATAGTCTAAAAAACATATATGCAAAGCAACCAGACAGTACCATTCGCCAATTTTTTGTTCTTCAAGTTTAAGTGAACAATGAGCCCCATTGTTAATCCTTTATCGGAAATTATTTGTAATTTTCGACAAGTAGAACAATGAATGAAACAGGCAGACGGTTGAAATCTTTGTATATATTGCTTCTATATAATCTAAGAAACATATATGCAAAGCATCCAAACAGTACAATTCGCCAATTATTTCATCTTCATGTTTAAGTGAACTACGAGCCCCATTGTTAATCCTTTAAAGGAAATTATTTGTAAATTTCGACAAGTAGAACAATGAATGGGTGATGTAGACGGTTGAAATCATTGTATATATTGCTTCTTTATAGTCTACGAAACATATATGCAAAGTATCCAAACAGTAGAATTCGCCAATTTTTTGTTCTTCAAGTTTAAGTGAACTACGAGCCCCATTGTTAATCCTTTAACGGAAATTATTTGTAACTTTCGACAAGTAGAACAATGATTGGAACACGTAGCGGTTGAAATCTTTGTATATATTTCTTCCATATAGTCTAAGAAACATATATGCAAACCATCCAAACAGTACCATTCGCCAATTTTTTGTTCTTCAAGTTTAAGTGAACAACGAGCCCCATTGATAATCATGAAACGGAAATTATTTGTAACTTTCTACAAGTAGAACAATGAATAGAACAGGTAGACGGTTGAAATCTTTGTATATGTTGCTTCTATATAGTCTACGAAACCTATATGCAAAGCATCTAAACAGTAACAATCGCCAATTTTTTGTCCTCAAGTTTAAGTGAACTACGAGCCCCATTGTTAATCCTTTAACGGAAATTAATTGTAACTTTCTACAAGTAGAACAATGATTGGAACACGTAGACGGTTGAAATCTTTGTATATATTGCTTCCATATAGTCTAAGAAACATGTACGCAAAGCATCCAAACAGTACCATTCGCCAATTTTTTGTTCTTCAAGTTTAAGTGAACAATGAGCCCCAATGGTTAATCCTTTATCGGAAATTACTTGTAATTTTCGACAAGTAGAACAATGAATGGAACAGGTAGACGGTTGAAATCTTTGTATATATTGCTTCTATATAGTCTAAGAAACATATATGCATAGCGTCCAAACAGTACAATTCGCCAATTTTTTGCTCTTCAAGTTTAAGTAAACTACGATCCCCATTGTTAATCCCTTAACGGAAATTATTTGTAACTTTCGACAAGTAGAACAATGAATGGAACAGGTAGACAGTTGAAATCATTGTATATATTGCTTCTATATAGTCTAAGAAACATATCTGCAAATCATCCAAACAGTACAATTTGCCAATTATTTGATCTTCAAGTTTAAGTGAACTACGAGCCCCAATGGTTAATCCTTTATCGGAAATTATTTGCAATTTTCGCCAAGTAGAACAATGAATGGAACAGGTAGACGGTTGAAATCTTTGTATATATTGCTTCTATATAATCTAAGAAACATATATGCAAAGCATCCAAACAGTACAATTCGCCAATTTTTTGTTCTTCAAGTTTAAGTGAACTACGAGCCCCATTGTTAATCCTTTAACGGAAATTAATTGTAACTTTCTACAAGTAGAACAATGAATGGAACAGATAGACGGTTGAAATCTTTGTATATATTGCGTCTATATAGTCTAAGAAACATATGTGCAAAGCATCCAAACAGTACCATTAGCCAATTTTTTGTTCTTCAAGTTTAAGTGAACACGAGCCCCATTGTTAATCATTTAAAGGAAATTAATTGTAACTTTCTACAAGTAGAACAATGAATGGAACAGGTAGACGGTTGAAATCTTTGTATATATTGCTTCTATATCGTCTATGAAACATATATGCAAAGCATCCAAACAGTACAATTCGCCAATTTATTGTTCTTCAAGTTTAAGTAAACTATGATCTCCATTGTTAATCCCTTAACGGAAATTATTTGTAACTTTCGACAAGTAGAACAATGATTGGAACACGTAGACGGTTGAAATCTTTGTATATATTTCTTCCATATAGTCTAAGAAACATATATGCAAAGCATCCAAACAGTACAATTCGCCAATTTTTTGCTCTACAAGTTTAAGTGAACAATGAACTCCATTGTTAATCCTTTATCGGAAATTATTTGTAAATTTCGACAAGTAGAACAATGAATGGAACAGGTAGACGGTTGAAATCATTGTACATATTGCTTCTATATAGTCTAAAAAACATATATGCAAAGCAACCAGACAGTACCATTCGCCAATTTTTTGTTCTTCAAGTTTAAGTGAACTACGATCCCCATTGTTAATCCCTTAACGGAAATTATTTGTAAATTTCGGCAAGTAGAACAATGAATGGAATAGGTAGACGGTTGAAATCTTTGTATATATTGCTTCTATATAATCTAAGAAACATATATGCAAAGCATCCAAACAGTACCATTCGCCAATTTTTTGTTCTTCAAGTTTAAGTGAACAACGAGCCCCATTGATAATCATGAAACGGAAATTATTTCTAACGTTCGACAAGAAGAACAATGAATAGAACAGGTAGCCGGTTGAAATCTTTGTATATGTTGCTTCTATATAGTCTAAGAAACCTATATGCAAAGCATCCAAATAGTACAATTCGACAATTTTTTGTTCTTCAAGTTTAAGTGAACTACGAGCCCCATTGTTAATACTTTAACGGAAATTATTTGTAACTTTCGACAAGTAGAACAATGAATGGAACAGGTAGACGGTTGAAATCATTGTACATATTGCTTCTATATAGTCTAAAAAACATATATGCAAAGCAACCAGACAGTACCATTCGCCAATTTTTTGTTCTTCAAGTTTAAGTGAACAATGAGCCCCATTGTTAATCCTTTATCGGAAATTATTTGTAATTTTCGACAAGTAGAACAATGAATGAAACAGGCAGACGGTTGAAATCTTTGTATATATTGCTTCTATATAATCTAAGAAACATATATGCAAAGCATCCAAACAGTACAATTCGCCAATTATTTCATCTTCATGTTTAAGTGAACTACGAGCCCCATTGTTAATCCTTTAAAGGAAATTATTTGTAAATTTCGACAAGTAGAACAATGAATGGGTGATGTAGACGGTTGAAATCATTGTATATATTGCTTCTTTATAGTCTACGAAACATATATGCAAAGCATCCAAACAGTAGAATTCGCCAATTTTTTGTTCTTCAAGTTTAAGTGAACTACGAGCCCCATTGTTAATCCTTTAACGGAAATTATTTGTAACTTTCGACAAGTAGAACAATGATTGGAACACGTAGCGGTTGAAATCTTTGTATATATTTCTTCCATATAGTCTAAGAAACATATATGCAAACCATCCAAACAGTACCATTCGCCAATTTTTTGTTCTTCAAGTTTAAGTGAACAACGAGCCCCATTGATAATCATGAAACGGAAATTATTTGTAACTTTCTACAAGTAGAACAATGAATAGAACAGGTAGACGGTTGAAATCTTTGTATATGTTGCTTCTATATAGTCTACGAAACCTATATGCAAAGCATCTAAACAGTAACAATCGCCAATTTTTTGTCCTCAAGTTTAAGTGAACTACGAGCCCCATTGTTAATCCTTTAACGGAAATTAATTGTAACTTTCTACAAGTAGAACAATGATTGGAACACGTAGACGGTTGAAATCTTTGTATATATTGCTTCCATATAGTCTAAGAAACATGTACGCAAAGCATCCAAACAGTACCATTCGCCAATTTTTTGTTCTTCAAGTTTAAGTGAACAATGAGCCCCAATGGTTAATCCTTTATCGGAAATTACTTGTAATTTTCGACAAGTAGAACAATGAATGGAACAGGTAGACGGTTGAAATCTTTGTATATATTGCTTCTATATAGTCTAAGAAACATATATGCATAGCGTCCAAACAGTACAATTCGCCAATTTTTTGCTCTTCAAGTTTAAGTAAACTACGATCCCCATTGTTAATCCCTTAACGGAAATTATTTGTAACTTTCGACAAGAAGAACAATGACTGGATCAGGTAGACGGTTGAAATCATTGTATATATTGCTTCTATATAGTCTAAGAAACATATATGCAAAGCATGCAAACAGTACCATTTGCCAATTTTTTGTTCTTCAAGTTTAAGTGAACAACAAGCCCCATTGATAATCATGAAACGGAAATTATTTGTAACTATCGACATGTAGAACAATGAATGGAACAGGTAGACGGTTGAAATCTTTGTATATATTGCTTCTATATAATCTAAGAAACATATATGCAAAGCATCCAAACAGTACCATTCGCCAATTTTTTGTTCTTCAAGTTTAAGTGAACAACGAGCCCCATTGATAATCATGAAACGGAAATTATTTGTAACTTTCTACAAGTAGAACAATGAATAGAACAGGTAGACGGTTGAAATATTTGTATATGTTGCTTCTATATAGTCTAACAAACTTATATGCAAAGCATCTAAACAGTAACAATCGCCAATTTATTGATCTTCAGGTTAAAGTGAACAGCGAGCCCCATTGATAATCATGAAATGGAAATTATTTGTAACATTCTACAAGTAGAACAATGAATAGTACAGGTAGACGGGTGAAATCTTTCTATATATTGCTTCTAAATAGTCTAAGAAACATATATGCAAAGCATCCAAACAGTACAATTCGCCAATTTTTTGATCTTCAAGTTTAAGTGAACAGTGAGCCCCATTGATAATCATGAACTGGAAATTATTTGTAACTTTCTACAAGTAGAACAATGAATAGTACAGGTAGACGGGTGAAATCTTTCTATATATTGCTTCTAAATAGTCTAAGAAACATATATGCAAAGCATCCAAACAGTACCATTCGCCAATTTTTTGTTCTTCAAGTTTAAGTGAACAACGAGCCCCATTGATAATCATGAAACGGAAATTATTTGTAACTTTCTACAAGTAGAACAATGAATAGAACAGGTAGACTGTTGAGATCATTGTATATATTGCTTCTATATCGTGTATGAAACATATATGCAAAGCATCCAAACAGTACAATTCGCCAATTTTTTGTTCTTCAAGTTTAAGTAAACTACGATCCCCATTGTTAATGCCTTAACGGAAATTATTTGTAACTTTCGACAAGAAGAACAATGAATAGAACAGGTAGCCGGTTGAAATCTTTGTATATGTTGCTTCTATATAGTCTAAGAAACCTATATGCAAAGCATCCAAACAGTACCATTCGCCAATTTTTTGTCCTTCAAGTTTAAGTGAACAATGAGCCCCATTGTTAATCCTTTATCGGAAATTATTTGTAACTTTCGACAAGTAGAACGATTAATGGAACAGGTAGACGGTTGAAATCTTTGTATATATTGCTTCGATATAATCTAAGAAACATATATGCAAAGCATCCAAACAGTACAATTCTCCAATTTTTTGTTCTTCAAGTTTATGTGAACAATGATCCCCATTGTTAATCCTTTATCGGAAATTATTTGTAACATTCGACAAGTAGAACAATGAATGGAACAGTTCGACGGTTGAAATCTTTGTATATATTGCTTCTATATAATCTAAGAAACATATATGCAAAGCATCTAAACAGTAACAATCGCCAATTTTTTGATCTTCAAGTTTAAGTGAACAGCGAGCCCCATTGATAATCATGAAATGGAAATTATTTGTAACTTTCTACAAGTAGAACAATGAATAGTACAGGTAGACGGGTGAAATCTTTCTAAATATTGCTTCTAAATAGTCTAAGAAACATCTATGCAAAGCATCCAAACAGTACAATTCGCCAATTTTTTGTTCTTCAAGTTTAAGTGAATGACGAGCCCCATTGTTAATCCTTTAAAAGAAATTATTTGTAAATTTCGACAAGTAGAACAATGAATGGATCATGTAGACGGTTGAAATCATTGTATATATTGCTTCTATATCGTCTATGAAACATATATGCAAAGCATCCAAACAGTACAATTCGCCAATTTATTGTTCTTCAAGTTTAAGGAAACTATGATCTCCATTGTTAATCCCTTAACGGAAATTATTTGTAACTTTCGACAAGTAGAACAATGATTGGAACACGTAGACGGTTGAAATCTTTGTATATATTTCTTCCATATAGTCTAAGAAACATATATGCAAAGCATCCAAACAGTACAATTCGCCAATTTTTTGTTCTACAAGTTTAACTGAACAATGAACTACATTGTTAATCCTTTATCGGAAATTATTTGTAAATTTCGACAAGTAGAACAATGAATGGAACAGGTAGACGGTTGAAATCTTTGTATCTATTGCTTCTATATAATCTAAGAAACATATATGCAAAGCATCTAAACAGTAACAATCGCCAATTTTTTGATCTTCAAGTTTAAGTGAACTACGAGCCCCTTTGTTAATCCTTTAACGGAAATTAATTGTAACTTTCTACAAGTAGAACAATGATTGGAACACGTAGACGGTTGAAATCTTTGTATATATTGCTTCTATATCGTCTAAGAAACATATATGCAAAGCATCCAAACAGTACAATTCGCCAATTTTTTGTTCTTCAAGTTTAAGTAAACTACGATCCCCATTGTTAATCCCTTAACGGAAATTATTTGTAAATTTCGGCAAGTAGAACAATGAATGGAATAGGTAGACGGTTGAAATCTTTGTATATATTGCTTCTATATAATCTAAGAAACATATATGCAAAGCATCCAAACAGTACCATTCGCCAATTTTTTGTTCTTCAAGTTTAAGTGAACAACGAGCCCCATTGATAATCATGAAACGGAAATTATTTCTAACTTTCGACAAGAAGAACAATGAATAGAACAGGTAGCCGGTTGAAATCTTTGTATATGTTGCTTCTATATAGTCTAAGAAACCTATATGCAAAGCATCCAAATAGTACAATTCGACAATTTTTTGTTCTTCAAGTTTAAGTGAACTACGAGCCCCATTGTTAATACTTTAACGGAAATTATTTGTAACTTTCGACAAGTAGAACAATGAATGGAACAGGTAGACGGTTGAAATCATTGTACATATTGCTTCTATATAGTCTAAAAAACATATATGCAAAGCAACCAGACAGTACCATTCGCCAATTTTTTGTTCTTCAAGTTTAAGTGAACAATGAGCCCCATTGTTAATCCTTTATCGGAAATTATTTGTAATTTTCGACAAGTAGAACAATGAATGAAACAGGCAGACGGTTGAAATCTTTGTATATATTGCTTCTATATAATCTAAGAAACATATATGCAAAGCATCCAAACAGTACAATTCGCCAATTATTTCATCTTCATGTTTAAGTGAACTACGAGCCCCATTGTTAATCCTTTAAAGGAAATTATTTGTAAATTTCGACAAGTAGAACAATGAATGGATGATGTAGACGGTTGAAATCATTGTATATATTGCTTCTTTATAGTCTACGAAACATATATGCAAAGCATCCAAACATTAGAATTCGCCAATTTTTTGTTCTTCAAGTTTAAGTGAACTACGAGCCCCATTGTTAATCCTTTAACGGAAATTATTTGTAACTTTCGACAAGTAGAACAATGATTGGAACACGTAGCGGTTGAAATCTTTGTATATATTTCTTCCATATAGTCTAAGAAACATATATGCAAACCATCCAAACAGTACCATTCGCCAATTTTTTGTTCTTCAAGTTTAAGTGAACAACGAGCCCCATTGATAATCATGAAACGGAAATTATTTGTAACTTTCTACAAGTAGAACAATGAATAGAACAGGTAGACGGTTGAAATCTTTGTATATATTGCTTCTATATAATCTAAGAAACATATATGCAAAGCATCCAAACAGTACAATTCGCCAATTATTTCATCTTCATGTTTAAGTGAACTACGAGCCCCATTGTTAATCCTTTAAAGGAAATTATTTGTAAATTTCGACAAGTAGAACAATGAATGGATGATGTAGACGGTTGAAATCATTGTATATATTGCTTCTTTATAGTCTACGAAACATATATGCAAAGCATCCAAACAGTAGAATTCGCCAATTTTTTGTTCTTCAAGTTTAAGTGAACTACGAGCCCCATTGTTAATCCTTTAACGGAAATTATTTGTAACTTTCGACAAGTAGAACAATGATTGGAACACGTAGCGGTTGAAATCTTTGTATATATTTCTTCCATATAGTCTAAGAAACATATATGCAAACCATCCAAACAGTACCATTCGCCAATTTTTTGTTCTTCAAGTTTAAGTGAACAACGAGCCCCATTAATAATCATGAAACGGAAATTATTTGTAACTTTCTACAAGTAGAACAATGAATAGAACAGGTAGACGGTTGAAATCTTTGTATATGTTGCTTCTATATAGTCTACGAAACCTATATGCAAAGCATCTAAACAGTAACAATCGCCAATTTTTTGTCCTCAAGTTTAAGTGAACTACGAGCCCCATTGTTAATCCTTTAACGGAAATTAATTGTAACTTTCTACAAGTAGAACAATGATTGGAACACGTAGACGGTTGAAATCTTTGTATATATTGCTTCCATATAGTCTAAGAAACATGTACGCAAAGCATCCAAACAGTACCATTCGCCAATTTTTTGTTCTTCAAGTTTAAGTGAACAATGAGCCCCAATGGTTAATCCTTTATCGGAAATTACTTGTAATTTTCGACAAGTAGAACAATGAATGGAACAGGTAGACGGTTGAAATCTTTGTATATATTGCTTCTATATAGTCTAAGAAACATATATGCATAGCGTCCAAACAGTACAATTCGCCAATTTTTTGCTCTTCAAGTTTAAGTAAACTACGATCCCCATTGTTAATCCCTTAACGGAAATTATTTGTAACTTTCGACAAGTAGAACAATGAATGGAACAGGTAGACGGTTGAAATCATTGTATATATTGCTTCTAAATAGTCTAAGAAACATATCTGCAAATCATCCAAACAGTACAATTCCCCAATTTTTTGTTCTTCAAGTTTAAGTGAACTACGAGACCCATTGTTAATCCTTTAAAGGAAATTATTTGTAAATTTCGACAAGTAGAACAATGAATGGAACAGGTAGACGGTTGAAATCATTGTATATATTGCTTCTATATAATCTAAGAAACATATATGCAATGCATCCAAACAGTACAATTCGCCAATTTCTTGTTCTTCAAGTTTAAGTAAACTACGATCCCCATTGTTAATCCCTTAACGGAAATTATTTGTAACTTTCGACAAGTAGAACAATGAATGGAACAGGTAGACGGTTGAAATCTTTGTATATATTGCTTCTATATAGTCGAAGAAACATATATGCATAGCGTCCAAACAGTACAATTCGCCAATTTTTTGCTCTTCAAGTTTAAGTAAACTAGATCCCCATTGTTAATCCCTTAACGGAAATTATTTGTAACTTTCGACAAGTAGAACAATGAATGGAACAGGTAGACGGTTGAAATCATTGTATATATTGCTTCTAAATAGTCTAAGAAACATATCTGCAAATCATCCAAACAGTACAATTCGCCAATTATTTGATCTTCAAGTTTAAGTGAACTACGAGCCCCATTGTTAATCCTTTAAAGGAAATTATTTGTAAATTTCGACAAGTAGAACAATGAATGGAACTGGTAGACGGTTGAAATCTTTTTATATATTGCTTCTATATAGTCTAAGAAACATATATGCAAAGCATCCAAACAGTACCAGTCGCCAATTTTTTGTTCTTCAAGTTTAAGTGAACAACGAGGCCCATTGATAATCATGAAACGGAAATTATTTGTAACTTTCTACAAGTAGAACAATGAATAGTACAGGTAGACGGGTGAAATCTTTCTATATATTGCTTCTAAATAGTCTAAGAAACACATATGCAAAGCATCCAAGCAGTGCAATTCGCCAATTTTTTGTTCTTCAAGTTTAAGTGAATTACGAGCCCCATTGTTAATCCTTTAAAGGAAATTATTTGTAAATTTCGACAAGTAGAACATTGAATGGAACAGGTAGACGGTTGAAATCTTTGTATATATTGCTTCTATATAGTCTAAGAAACATATATGCAAAGCATCCAAACAGTACCATTCGCCAATTTATTGATCTTCAAGTTTAAGTGAACTACGATACCCATTGTTAATACTTTATCGGAAATTACTTCTAACTTTCGACAAGTAGAACAATGAATGGAACAGGTAGACGGTTGAAATCTTTGTATATATTGCTTCTATATAGTCTAAGAAACATATATGCAAAGCATGCAAACAGTACCATTTGCCAATTTTTTGTTCTTCAAGTTTAAGTGAACAACAAGCCCCATTGATAATCATGAAACGGAAATTATTTGTAACTACCGACATGTAGAACAATGAATGGAACAGGTAGACGGTTGAAATCATTATATATATTGCTTCTATATAGTCTAAGAAACATATATGCAAAGCATCCAAACAGTACCATTCGCCAATTTTTTGTTCTTCAAGTTTAAGTGAACAATGAGCCCCAATGTTAATCCTTTAAAGGAAATTATTTGTAAATTTCGACAAGAAGAACAATGAATAGAACAGGTAGACGGTTGAAATCTTTGTATATGTTGCTTCTATATAGTCTAAGAAACCTATATGCAAAGCATCTAAACAGTAACATTCGCCAATTTGTTGATCTTCAAGTTTAAGTGAACAATGAGCCCCATTGTTAATCCTTTATCGGAAATTATTTGTAACTTTCGACAAGTAGAACAATGATTGGAACACGTAGCGGTTGAAATCTTTGTATATATTTCTTCCATATAGTCTAAGAAACATATATGCAAACCATCCAAACAGTACCATTCGCCAATTTTTTGTTCTTCAAGTTTAAGTGAACAACGAGCCCCATTGATAATCATGAAACGGAAATTATTTGTAACTTTCTACAAGTAGAACAATGAATAGAACAGGTAGACGGTTGAAATCTTTGTATATATTGCTTCTATATAATCTAAGAAACATATATGCAAAGCATCCAAACAGTACAATTCGCCAATTATTTCATCTTCATGTTTAAGTGAACTACGAGCCCCATTGTTAATCCTTTAAAGGAAATTATTTGTAAATTTCGACAAGTAGAACAATGAATGGATGATGTAGACGGTTGAAATCATTGTATATATTGCTTCTTTATAGTCTACGAAACATATATGCAAAGCATCCAAACAGTAGAATTCGCCAATTTTTTGTTCTTCAAGTTTAAGTGAACTACGAGCCCCATTGTTAATCCTTTAACGGAAATTATTTGTAACTTTCGACAAGTAGAACAATGATTGGAACACGTAGCGGTTGAAATCTTTGTATATATTTCTTCCATATAGTCTAAGAAACATATATGCAAACCATCCAAACAGTACCATTCGCCAATTTTTTGTTCTTCAAGTTTAAGTGAACAACGAGCCCCATTGATAATCATGAAACGGAAATTATTTGTAACTTTCTACAAGTAGAACAATGAATAGAACAGGTAGACGGTTGAAATCTTTGTATATGTTGCTTCTATATAGTCTACGAAACCTATATGCAAAGCATCCAAACAGTACCATTCGCCAATTTATTGATCTTCAAGTTTAAGTGAACTACGATACCCATTGTTAATACTTTATCGGAAATTACTTCTAACTTTCGACAAGTAGAACAATGAATGGAACAGGTAGACGGTTGAAATCTTTGTATATATTGCTTCTATATAGTCTAAGAAACATATATGCAAAGCATGCAAACAGTACCATTTGCCAATTTTTTGTTCTTCAAGTTTAAGTGAACAACAAGCCCCATTGATAATCATGAAACGGAAATTATTTGTAACTACCGACATGTAGAACAATGAATGGAACAGGTAGACGGTTGAAATCATTATATATATTGCTTCTATATAGTCTAAGAAACATATATGCAAAGCATCCAAACAGTACCATTCGCCAATTTTTTGTTCTTCAAGTTTAAGTGAACAATGAGCCCCAATGTTAATCCTTTAAAGGAAATTATTTGTAAATTTCGACAAGAAGAACAATGAATAGAACAGGTAGACGGTTGAAATCTTTGTATATGTTGCTTCTATATAGTCTAAGAAACCTATATGCAAAGCATCTAAACAGTAACATTCGCCAATTTGTTGATCTTCAAGTTTAAGTGAACAATGAGCCCCATTGTTAATCCTTTATCGGAAATTATTTGTAACTTTCGACAAGTAGAACAATGATTGGAACACGTAGACGGTTGAAATCTTTGTATATATTGCTTCCATATAATCTAAGAAACGTATATGCAAACCATCTAAACAGTAACAATCGCCAATTTTTTGATCTTCAAGTTTAAGTGAACAGCGAGCCCCATTGTTAATCCTTTAAAGGAAATTATTTGTAACTTTCGACAAGTAGAACAATGAATGGAACTGGTAGTCGGTTGAAATCTTTTTATATATTGCTTCTATATAGACTAAGAAACCTATATGCAAAGCATCTAAACAGTAACATTCGCCAATTTTTTGATCTTCAAGTTTAAGTGAACGATGAGCCCCATTGTTAATCCTTTATCGGAAATTATTTGTAACTTTCGACAAGTAGAACAATGAATGGAACAGGTAGACGGTAGAAATCTTTGTATATATTGCTTCTATATAGTCTAAGAAACATATATGCAAAGCATCCAAACAGTACAATTCGCCAATTTATTGATCTTCAAGTTTAAGTGAACAATGAGCTCCATGGTTAATCCTTTATCGGAAATTATTTGTAACTTTCGACAAGTAGAACAATGAATGGAACAGGTAGACGGTTGAAATCTTTGTATATATTGCTTCTATATAATCTAAGAAACATATATGCAAAGCATCCAAACAGTACAATTCGCCAATTATTTCATCTTCAAGTTTAAGTGTACTACGAGCCCCATTGTTAATACTTTAACGGAAATTATTTGTAACTTGCGACAAGTAGAAAAATGAGTGGATCAGGTAGACGGTTGAAAGCAATGTATATATTGCTTCTATATAGTCTAAGAAACATATATGAAAAGCATCTAAACAGTAACAATCGCCAATTTTTTGATCTTCAAGTTTAAGTGAACTACGAGCCCCTTTGTTAATCCTTTAACGGAAATTAATTGTAACTTTCTACAAGTAGAACAATGATTGGAACACGTAGACGGTTGAAATCTTTTTATATATTGCTTCCATATAATCTAAGAAACATATATGCAAAGCGTCCAAACAGTACAATTCGCTAATTTTTTGCTCTTCAAGTTTAAGTGAACTATGAGCCCCATTGTTAACCCTTTAAAGGAAATTATTTGTAAATTTCGGCAAGTAGAACAATGAATGGAACAGGTAGACGGTTGAAATATTTGTATATATTGCTTCTATATAGTCAAAGAAACATGTACGCAAAGCATCCAAACAGTACCATTCGCCAATTTTTTGTTCTTCAAGTTTAAGTGAACAATGAGCCCCAATGGTTAATCCTTTATCGGAAATTATTTGTAAGTTTTGGCAAGTAGAACAATGAATGGAACAGGTAGACGGTTGAAATATTTGTATATATTGCTTCTATATAGTCTAAGAAACATGTACGCAAAGCATCCAAACAGTACCATTCGCCAATTTTTTGTTCTTCAAGTTTAAGTGAACAATGAGCCCCAATGGTTAATCCTTTATCGGAAATTATTTGTAAGTTTTGGCAAGTAGAACAATGATTGGAACACGTAGACGGTTGAAATCTTTGTATATATTGCTTCCATATAGTCTAAGAAACATGTACGCAAAGCATCCAAACAGTACCGTTCGCCAATTTTTTGTTCTTCAAGTTTAAGTGAACAATGAGCCCCATTGATAATCATGAAACGGAAATTATTTGTAACTTTCTACAAGTAGAACAATGAATAGAACAGGTAGACGGTTGAAATCTTTGTATATGTTGCTTCTATATAGTCTACGAAACCTATATGCAAAGCATCTAAACAGTAACAATCGCCAATTTTTTGTCCTCAAGTTTAAGTGAACTACGAGCCCCATTGTTAATCCTTTAACGGAAATTAATTGTAACTTTCTACAAGTAGAACAATGATTGGAACACGTAGACGGTTGAAATCTTTGTATATATTGCTTCCATATAGTCTAAGAAACATGTACGCAAAGCATCCAAACAGTACCATTCGCCAATTTTTTGTTCTTCAAGTTTAAGTGAACAATGAGCCCCAATGGTTAATCCTTTATCGGAAATTACTTGTAATTTTCGACAAGTAGAACAATGAATGGAACAGGTAGACGGTTGAAATCTTTGTATATATTGCTTCTATATAGTCTAAGAAACATATATGCATAGCGTCCAAACAGTACAATTCGCCAATTTTTTGCTCTTCAAGTTTAAGTAAACTACGATCCCCATTGTTAATCCCTTAACGGAAATTATTTGTAACTTTCGACAAGTAGAACAATGAATGGAACAGGTAGACAGTTGAAATCATTGTATATATTGCTTCTATATAGTCTAAGAAACATATCTGCAAATCATCCAAACAGTACAATTTGCCAATTATTTGATCTTCAAGTTTAAGTGAACTACGAGCCCCAATGGTTAATCCTTTATCGGAAATTATTTGCAATTTTCGCCAAGTAGAACAATGAATGGAACAGGTAGACGGTTGAAATCTTTGTATATATTGCTTCTATATAATCTAAGAAACATATATGCAAAGCATCCAAACAGTACAATTCGCCAATTTTTTGTTCTTCAAGTTTAAGTGAACTACGAGCCCCATTGTTAATCCTTTAACGGAAATTAATTGTAACTTTCTACAAGTAGAACAATGAATGGAACAGATAGACGGTTGAAATCTTTGTATATATTGCGTCTATATAGTCTAAGAAACATATGTGCAAAGCATCCAAACAGTACCATTAGCCAATTTTTTGTTCTTCAAGTTTAAGTGAACACGAGCCCCATTGTTAATCATTTAAAGGAAATTAATTGTAACTTTCTACAAGTAGAACAATGAATGGAACAGGTAGACGGTTGAAATCTTTGTATATATTGCTTCTATATCGTCTATGAAACATATATGCAAAGCATCCAAACAGTACAATTCGCCAATTTATTGTTCTTCAAGTTTAAGTAAACTATGATCTCCATTGTTAATCCCTTAACGGAAATTATTTGTAACTTTCGACAAGTAGAACAATGATTGGAACACGTAGACGGTTGAAATCTTTGTATATATTTCTTCCATATAGTCTAAGAAACATATATGCAAAGCATCCAAACAGTACAATTCGCCAATTTTTTGCTCTACAAGTTTAAGTGAACAATGAACTCCATTGTTAATCCTTTATCGGAAATTATTTGTAAATTTCGACAAGTAGAACAATGAATGGAACAGGTAGACGGTTGAAATCATTGTACATATTGCTTCTATATAGTCTAAAAAACATATATGCAAAGCAACCAGACAGTACCATTCGCCAATTTTTTGTTCTTCAAGTTTAAGTGAACTACGATCCCCATTGTTAATCCCTTAACGGAAATTATTTGTAAATTTCGGCAAGTAGAACAATGAATGGAATAGGTAGACGGTTGAAATCTTTGTATATATTGCTTCTATATAATCTAAGAAACATATATGCAAAGCATCCAAACAGTACCATTCGCCAATTTTTTGTTCTTCAAGTTTAAGTGAACAACGAGCCCCATTGATAATCATGAAACGGAAATTATTTCTAACGTTCGACAAGAAGAACAATGAATAGAACAGGTAGCCGGTTGAAATCTTTGTATATGTTGCTTCTATATAGTCTAAGAAACCTATATGCAAAGCATCCAAATAGTACAATTCGACAATTTTTTGTTCTTCAAGTTTAAGTGAACTACGAGCCCCATTGTTAATACTTTAACGGAAATTATTTGTAACTTTCGACAAGTAGAACAATGAATGGAACAGGTAGACGGTTGAAATCATTGTACATATTGCTTCTATATAGTCTAAAAAACATATATGCAAAGCAACCAGACAGTACCATTCGCCAATTTTTTGTTCTTCAAGTTTAAGTGAACAATGAGCCCCATTGTTAATCCTTTATCGGAAATTATTTGTAATTTTCGACAAGTAGAACAATGAATGAAACAGGCAGACGGTTGAAATCTTTGTATATATTGCTTCTATATAATCTAAGAAACATATATGCAAAGCATCCAAACAGTACAATTCGCCAATTATTTCATCTTCATGTTTAAGTGAACTACGAGCCCCATTGTTAATCCTTTAAAGGAAATTATTTGTAAATTTCGACAAGTAGAACAATGAATGGGTGATGTAGACGGTTGAAATCATTGTATATATTGCTTCTTTATAGTCTACGAAACATATATGCAAAGCATCCAAACAGTAGAATTCGCCAATTTTTTGTTCTTCAAGTTTAAGTGAACTACGAGCCCCATTGTTAATCCTTTAACGGAAATTATTTGTAACTTTCGACAAGTAGAACAATGATTGGAACACGTAGCGGTTGAAATCTTTGTATATATTTCTTCCATATAGTCTAAGAAACATATATGCAAACCATCCAAACAGTACCATTCGCCAATTTTTTGTTCTTCAAGTTTAAGTGAACAACGAGCCCCATTGATAATCATGAAACGGAAATTATTTGTAACTTTCTACAAGTAGAACAATGAATAGAACAGGTAGACGGTTGAAATCTTTGTATATGTTGCTTCTATATAGTCTACGAAACCTATATGCAAAGCATCTAAACAGTAACAATCGCCAATTTTTTGTCCTCAAGTTTAAGTGAACTACGAGCCCCATTGTTAATCCTTTAACGGAAATTAATTGTAACTTTCTACAAGTAGAACAATGATTGGAACACGTAGACGGTTGAAATCTTTGTATATATTGCTTCCATATAGTCTAAGAAACATGTACGCAAAGCATCCAAACAGTACCATTCGCCAATTTTTTGTTCTTCAAGTTTAAGTGAACAATGAGCCCCAATGGTTAATCCTTTATCGGAAATTACTTGTAATTTTCGACAAGTAGAACAATGAATGGAACAGGTAGACGGTTGAAATCTTTGTATATATTGCTTCTATATAGTCTAAGAAACATATATGCATAGCGTCCAAACAGTACAATTCGCCAATTTTTTGCTCTTCAAGTTTAAGTAAACTACGATCCCCATTGTTAATCCCTTAACGGAAATTATTTGTAACTTTCGACAAGAAGAACAATGACTGGATCAGGTAGACGGTTGAAATCATTGTATATATTGCTTCTATATAGTCTAAGAAACATATATGCAAAGCATGCAGACAGTACCATTTGCCAATTTTTTGTTCTTCAAGTTTAAGTGAACAACAAGCCCCATTGATAATCATGAAACGGAAATTATTTGTAACTATCGACATGTAGAACAATGAATGGAACAGGTAGACGGTTGAAATCTTTGTATATATTGCTTCTATATAATCTAAGAAACATATATGCAAAGCATCCAAACAGTACCATTCGCCAATTTTTTGTTCTTCAAGTTTAAGTGAACAACGAGCCCCATTGATAATCATGAAACGGAAATTATTTGTAACTTTCTACAAGTAGAACAATGAATAGAACAGGTAGACGGTTGAAATATTTGTATATGTTGCTTCTATATAGTCTAACAAACTTATATGCAAAGCATCTAAACAGTAACAATCGCCAATTTATTGATCTTCAGGTTAAAGTGAACAGCGAGCCCCATTGATAATCATGAAATGGAAATTATTTGTAACATTCTACAAGTAGAACAATGAATAGTACAGGTAGACGGGTGAAATCTTTCTATATATTGCTTCTAAATAGTCTAAGAAACATATATGCAAAGCATCCAAACAGTACAATTCGCCAATTTTTTGATCTTCAAGTTTAAGTGAACAGTGAGCCCCATTGATAATCATGAACTGGAAATTATTTGTAACTTTCTACAAGTAGAACAATGAATAGTACAGGTAGACGGGTGAAATCTTTCTATATATTGCTTCTAAATAGTCTAAGAAACATATATGCAAAGCATCCAAACAGTACCATTCGCCAATTTTTTGTTCTTCAAGTTTAAGTGAACAACGAGCCCCATTGATAATCATGAAACGGAAATTATTTGTAACTTTCTACAAGTAGAACAATGAATAGAACAGGTAGACTGTTGAGATCATTGTATATATTGCTTCTATATCGTGTATGAAACATATATGCAAAGCATCCAAACAGTACAATTCGCCAATTTTTTGTTCTTCAAGTTTAAGTAAACTACGATCCCCATTGTTAATGCCTTAACGGAAATTATTTGTAACTTTCGACAAGAAGAACAATGAATAGAACAGGTAGCCGGTTGAAATCTTTGTATATGTTGCTTCTATATAGTCTAAGAAACCTATATGCAAAGCATCCAAACAGTACCATTCGCCAATTTTTTGTCCTTCAAGTTTATGTGAACAATGAGCCCCATTGTTAATCCTTTATCGGAAATTATTTGTAACTTTCGACAAGTAGAACAATTAATGGAACAGGTAGACGGTTGAAATCTTTGTATATATTGCTTCGATATAATCTAAGAAACATATATGCAAAGCATCCAAACAGTACAATTCTCCAATTTTTTGTTCTTCAAGTTTATGTGAACAATGATCCCCATTGTTAATCCTTTATCGGAAATTATTTGTAACATTCGACAAGTAGAACAATGAATGGAACAGTTCGACGGTTGAAATCTTTGTATATATTGCTTCTATATAATCTAAGAAACATATATGCAAAGCATCTAAACAGTAACAATCGCCAATTTTTTGATCTTCAAGTTTAAGTGAACAGCGAGCCCCATTGATAATCATGAAATGGAAATTATTTGTAACTTTCTACAAGTAGAACAATGAATAGTACAGGTAGACGGGTGAAATCTTTCTAAATATTGCTTCTAAATAGTCTAAGAAACATCTATGCAAAGCATCCAAACAGTACAATTCGCCAATTTTTTGTTCTTCAAGTTTAAGTGAATGACGAGCCCCATTGTTAATCCTTTAAAAGAAATTATTTGTAAATTTCGACAAGTAGAACAATGAATGGATCATGTAGACGGTTGAAATCATTGTATATATTGCTTCTATATCGTCTATGAAACATATATGCAAAGCATCCAAACAGTACAATTCGCCAATTTATTGTTCTTCAAGTTTAAGGAAACTATGATCTCCATTGTTAATCCCTTAACGGAAATTATTTGTAACTTTCGACAAGTAGAACAATGATTGGAACACGTAGACGGTTGAA
Source organism: Cerceris ruficornis (assembly GCA_963989415.1). Lineage (NCBI taxonomy): Eukaryota > Metazoa > Arthropoda > Insecta > Hymenoptera > Crabronidae > Cerceris > Cerceris ruficornis. Next base: position 420,994 of record CAXDIW010000424.1, read on the forward strand.
ATCTTTGTATATATTTCTTCCATATAGTCTAAGAAACATATATGCAAAGCATCCAAACAGTACAATTCGCCAATTTTTTGTTCTACAAGTTTAACTGAACAATGAACTACATTGTTAATCCTTTATCGGAAATTATTTGTAAATTTCGACAAGTAGAACAATGAATGGAACAGGTAGACGGTTGAAATCTTTGTATCTATTGCTTCTATATAATCTAAGAAACATATATGCAAAGCATCTAAACAGTAACAATCGCCAATTTTTTGATCTTCAAGTTTAAGTGAACTACGAGCCCCTTTGTTAATCCTTTAACGGAAATTAATTGTAACTTTCTACAAGTAGAACAATGATTGGAACACGTAGACGGTTGAAATCTTTGTATATATTGCTTCTATATCGTCTAAGAAACATATATGCAAAGCATCCAAACAGTACAATTCGCCAATTTTTTGTTCTTCAAGTTTAAGTAAACTACGATCCCCATTGTTAATCCCTTAACGGAAATTATTTGTAAATTTCGGCAAGTAGAACAATGAATGGAATAGGTAGACGGTTGAAATCTTTGTATATATTGCTTCTATATAATCTAAGAAACATATATGCAAAGCATCCAAACAGTACCATTCGCCAATTTTTTGTTCTTCAAGTTTAAGTGAACAACGAGCCCCATTGATAATCATGAAACGGAAATTATTTCTAACTTTCGACAAGAAGAACAATGAATAGAACAGGTAGCCGGTTGAAATCTTTGTATATGTTGCTTCTATATAGTCTAAGAAACCTATATGCAAAGCATCCAAATAGTACAATTCGACAATTTTTTGTTCTTCAAGTTTAAGTGAACTACGAGCCCCATTGTTAATACTTTAACGGAAATTATTTGTAACTTTCGACAAGTAGAACAATGAATGGAACAGGTAGACGGTTGAAATCATTGTACATATTGCTTCTATATAGTCTAAAAAACATATATGCAAAGCAACCAGACAGTACCATTCGCCAATTTTTTGTTCTTCAAGTTTAAGTGAACAATGAGCCCCATTGTTAATCCTTTATCGGAAATTATTTGTAATTTTCGACAAGTAGAACAATGAATGAAACAGGCAGACGGTTGAAATCTTTGTATATATTGCTTCTATATAATCTAAGAAACATATATGCAAAGCATCCAAACAGTACAATTCGCCAATTATTTCATCTTCATGTTTAAGTGAACTACGAGCCCCATTGTTAATCCTTTAAAGGAAATTATTTGTAAATTTCGACAAGTAGAACAATGAATGGATGATGTAGACGGTTGAAATCATTGTATATATTGCTTCTTTATAGTCTACGAAACATATATGCAAAGCATCCAAACATTAGAATTCGCCAATTTTTTGTTCTTCAAGTTTAAGTGAACTACGAGCCCCATTGTTAATCCTTTAACGGAAATTATTTGTAACTTTCGACAAGTAGAACAATGATTGGAACACGTAGCGGTTGAAATCTTTGTATATATTTCTTCCATATAGTCTAAGAAACATATATGCAAACCATCCAAACAGTACCATTCGCCAATTTTTTGTTCTTCAAGTTTAAGTGAACAACGAGCCCCATTGATAATCATGAAACGGAAATTATTTGTAACTTTCTACAAGTAGAACAATGAATAGAACAGGTAGACGGTTGAAATCTTTGTATATATTGCTTCTATATAATCTAAGAAACATATATGCAAAGCATCCAAACAGTACAATTCGCCAATTATTTCATCTTCATGTTTAAGTGAACTACGAGCCCCATTGTTAATCCTTTAAAGGAAATTATTTGTAAATTTCGACAAGTAGAACAATGAATGGATGATGTAGACGGTTGAAATCATTGTATATATTGCTTCTTTATAGTCTACGAAACATATATGCAAAGCATCCAAACAGTAGAATTCGCCAATTTTTTGTTCTTCAAGTTTAAGTGAACTACGAGCCCCATTGTTAATCCTTTAACGGAAATTATTTGTAACTTTCGACAAGTAGAACAATGATTGGAACACGTAGCGGTTGAAATCTTTGTATATATTTCTTCCATATAGTCTAAGAAACATATATGCAAACCATCCAAACAGTACCATTCGCCAATTTTTTGTTCTTCAAGTTTAAGTGAACAACGAGCCCCATTGATAATCATGAAACGGAAATTATTTGTAACTTTCTACAAGTAGAACAATGAATAGAACAGGTAGACGGTTGAAATCTTTGTATATATTGCTTCCATATAGTCTAAGAAACATGTACGCAAAGCATCCAAACAGTACCATTCGCCAATTTTTTGTTCTTCAAGTTTAAGTGAACAATGAGCCCCAATGGTTAATCCTTTATCGGAAATTACTTGTAATTTTCGAAAAGTAGAACAATGAATGGAACAGGTAGACGGTTGAAATCTTTGTATATATTGCTTCTATATAGTCTAAGAAACATATATGCATAGCGTCCAAACAGTACAATTCGCCAATTTTTTGCTCTTCAAGTTTAAGTAAACTACGATCCCCATTGTTAATCCCTTAACGGAAATTATTTGTAACTTTCGACAAGTAGAACAATGAATGGAACAGGTAGACGGTTGAAATCATTGTATATATTGCTTCTAAATAGTCTAAGAAACATATCTGCAAATCATCCAAACAGTACAATTCCCCAATTTTTTGTTCTTCAAGTTTAAGTGAACTACGAGACCCATTGTTAAACCTTTAAACGAAATTATTTGTAAATTTCGACAAGTAGAACAATGAATGGAACAGGTAGACGGTTGAAATCATTGTATATATTGCTTCTATATAATCTAAGAAACATATATGCAATGCATCCAAACAGTACAATTCGCCAATTTCTTGTTCTTCAAGTTTAAGTAAACTACGATCCCCATTGTTAATCCCTTAACGGAAATTATTTGTAACTTTCGACAAGTAGAACAATGAATGGAACAGGTAGACGGTTGAAATCTTTGTATATATTGCTTCTATATAGTCGAAGAAACATATATGCATAGCGTCCAAACAGTACAATTCGCCAATTTTTTGCTCTTCAAGTTTAAGTAAACTACGATCCCCATTGTTAATCCCTTAACGGAAATTATTTGTAACTTTCGACAAGTAGAACAATGAATGGAACAGGTAGACGGTTGAAATCATTGTATATATTGCTTCTAAATAGTCTAAGAAACATATCTGCAAATCATCCAAACAGTACAATTCGCCAATTATTTGATCTTCAAGTTTAAGTGAACTACGAGCCCCATTGTTAATCCTTTAAAGGAAATTATTTGTAAATTTCGACAAGTAGAACAATGAATGGAACTGGTAGACGGTTGAAATCTTTTTATATATTGCTTCTATATAGTCTAAGAAACATATATGCAAAGCATCCAAACAGTACCAGTCGCCAATTTTTTGTTCTTCAAGTTTAAGTGAACAACGAGGCCCATTGATAATCATGAAACGGAAATTATTTGTAACTTTCTACAAGTAGAACAATGAATAGTACAGGTAGACGGGTGAAATCTTTCTATATATTGCTTCTAAATAGTCTAAGAAACACATATGCAAAGCATCCAAGCAGTGCAATTCGCCAATTTTTTGTTCTTCAAGTTTAAGTGAATTACGAGCCCCATTGTTAATCATTTAAAGGAAATTATTTGTAAATTTCGACAAGTAGAACATTGAATGGAACAGGTAGACGGTTGAAATCTTTGTATATATTGCTTCTATATAGTCTAAGAAACATATATGCAAAGCATCCAAACAGTACCATTTGCCAATTTATTGATCTTCAAGTTTAAGTGAACTACGATACCCATTGTTAATACTTTATCGGAAATTACTTCTAACTTTCGACAAGTAGAACAATGAATGGAACAGGTAGACGGTTGAAATCTTTGTATATATTGCTTCTATATAGTCTAAGAAACATATATGCAAAGCATGCAAACAGTACCATTTGCCAATTTTTTGTTCTTCAAGTTTAAGTGAACAACAAGCCCCATTGATAATCATGAAACGGAAATTATTTGTAACTACCGACATGTAGAACAATGAATGGAACAGGTAGACGGTTGAAATCATTTTATATATTGCTTCTATATAGTCTAAGAAACATATATGCAAAGCATCCAAACAGTACCATTCGCCAATTTTTTGTTCTTCAAGTTTAAGTGAACAATGAGCCCCAATGTTAATCCTTTAAAGGAAATTATTTGTAAATTTCGACAAGAAGAACAATGAATAGAACAGGTAGACGGTTGAAATCTTTGTATATGTTGCTTCTATATAGTCTAAGAAACCTATATGCAAAGCATCTAAACAGTAACATTCGCCAATTTGTTGATCTTCAAGTTTAAGTGAACAATGAGCCCCATTGTTAATCCTTTATCGGAAATTATTTGTAACTTTCGACAAGTAGAACAATGATTGGAACACGTAGACGGTTGAAATCTTTGTATATATTGCTTCCATATAATCTAAGAAACGTATATGCAAACCATCTAAACAGTAACAATCGCCAATTTTTTGATCTTCAAGTTTAAGTGAACAGCGAGCCCCATTGTTAATCCTTTAAAGGAAATTATTTGTAACTTTCGACAAGTAGAACAATGAATGGAACTGGTAGTCGGTTGAAATCTTTTTATATATTGCTTCTATATAGACTAAGAAACCTATATGCAAAGCATCTAAACAGTAACATTCGCCAATTTTTTGATCTTCAAGTTTAAGTGAACGATGAGCCCCATTGTTAATCCTTTATCGGAAATTATTTGTAACTTTCGACAAGTAGAACAATGAATGGAACAGGTAGACGGTAGAAATCTTTGTATATATTGCTTCTATATAGTCTAAGAAACATATATGCAAAGCATCCAAACAGTACAATTCGCCAATTTATTGATCTTCAAGTTTAAGTGAACAATGAGCTCCATGGTTAATCCTTTATCGGAAATTATTTGTAACTTTCGACAAGTAGAACAATGAATGGAACAGGTAGACGGTTGAAATCTTTGTATATATTGCTTCTATATAATCTAAGAAACATATATGCAAAGCATCCAAACAGTACAATTCGCCAATTATTTCATCTTCAAGTTTAAGTGTACTACGAGCCCCATTGTTAATACTTTAACGGAAATTATTTGTAACTTGCGACAAGTAGAAAAATGAGTGGATCAGGTAGACGGTTGAAAGCAATGTATATATTGCTTCTATATAGTCTAAGAAACATATATGAAAAGCATCCAAACAGTACCATTCGCCAATTTTTTGTTCTTCAAGTTTAAGTGAACAATGAGCCCCATTGTTAATCCTTTAAAGGAAATTATTTGTAAATTTCGACAAGTAGAACAATGAATGGAACATGAATACGGTTGAAATCTTTGTATATATTGCTTCTATATAGTCTAAGAAACATATATGCAAAGCATCCAAACAGTACCAGTCGCCAATTTTCTGTTCTTCAAGTTTAAGTGAACAATGAGCCCCAATGTTAATCCTTTAAAGGAAATTATTTCTAACTTTCGACAAGTAGAACAATGAATGGAACAGGTAGACGGTTGAAATCTTTGTATATATTGCTTCTATATAGTCTAAGAAACATATATGCAAAGCATCCAAATAGTACAATTCGACAATTTTTTGTTCTTCAAGTTTAAGTGAACAATGAGCCCTAATGGTTAATCCTTTATCGGAAATTATTTGTAACTTTCGACTAGTAGAACAATGAATGGAACTGGTAGACGGTTGAAATCTTTTTATATATTGCTTCTATATAGTCTAAGAAACATATATGCAAAGCATCCAAACAGTTCCAGTCGCCAATTTTTTGTTCTTCAAGTTTAAGTGAACAACGAGGCCCATTGATAATCATGAAACGGAAATTATTTCTAACTTTCGACAAGAAGAACAATGAATGGAACAGGCAGACGGTTGAAATCAATGTATATATTGCTTCTATATAGTCTAAGAAACATATACGCAAAGCATCCAAACAGTACAATTCGCCAATTTTTTGTTCTTCAAGTTTAAGTGAACTACGAGCCCCATTGTTAATCCTTTATCGGAAATTATTTCTAACTTTCGACAATTAGAACAATGAATGGAACAGGTAGACGGTTGAAATCTTTGTATATGTTGCTTCTATATAGTCTAAGAAACATATATGCAAAGCATCCAAACAGTACAATTCGCCAATTTTTTGTTCTTCAAGTTTAAGTGAACTACGAGCCCCATTGTTAATACTTTAACGGAAATTATTAGTAATTTTCGACAAGAAGTACAATGACTGGAACAGGTAGACGGTTGAAATCTTTGTATATATTGCTTCTATATAGTCTAAGAAACATATACGCAAAGCATCCAAACAGTACCAGTCGCCAATTTTTTGTTCTTCAAGTTTAAGTGAAGAACGAGGCCCATTGATAATCATGAAACGGAAATTATTTGTAACTTTCTACAAGTAGAACTATGAATAGAACAGGTAGACGGGTGAAATCTTTCTATATGTTGCTTCTATATAGTCTAAGAAACATATATGCAAAGCATCCAAACAGTACCATTCGCCAATTTTTTGTTCTTCAAGTTTAAGTGAACAACGAGCCCCATTGGTTAATCCTTTATCGGAAATTATTAGTAACTTTCGACAAGTAGAACAATGAATGGAACAGGTAGACGGTTGAATTCTTTGTATATATTGCTTCTATATAGTCTAAGAAACATATATGCAAAGCGTCCAAACAGTACAATTCGCCAATTTTTTGCTCTTCAAGTTTAAGTGAACTACGAGCCCCATTGTTAATCCTTTAAAGGAAATTATTTGTAAATTTCGTCAAGTAGAACAATGAATGGAATAGGTAGACGGTTGAAATCATTGTAGATATTGCTTCTATATAGTCTAAGAAACATATATGCAAAGCATCTAAACAGTAACAATCGCCAATTTTTTGTTCTTCAAGTTTAAGTAAACTACGATCCCCATTGTTAATCCCTTAACGGAAATTATTTGTAACTTTCGACAAGTAGAACAATAAATGGAACAGGTAGACGGTTGAAATCATTGTATATATTGCTTCTATATAGTCTACGAAACAAATATGCAAAGCATCCAAACAGTACAATTCGCCAATTTTTTGTTCTTCAAGTTTAAGTGAACTACGAGCCCCATTTTTAATACTTTAACGGAAATTATTTGTAATTTTCGACAAGAAGAACAATGACTGGAACAGGTAGACGGTTGAAATCTTTGTATATATTGCTTCTATATAGTCTAAGAAACATATACGCAAAGCATCCAAACAGTACCAGTCGCCAATATTTTGTTCTTCAAGTTTAAGTGAAGAACGAGGCCCATTGATAATCATGAAACGGAAATTATTTGTAACTTTCTACAAGTAGAACTATGAATAGAACAGGTAGACGGGTGAAATCTTTCTATATGTTGCTTCAATATAGTCTAAGAAACATATATGCAAAGCATCCAAACAGTACAATTCGCCAATTTTTTGTTCTTCAAGTTTAAGTGAACTACGAGCCCCATTGTTAATCCTTTAAAGGAAATTATTTGTAAATTTCGACAAGTAGAACAATGAATGGAACAGGTAGACGGTTGAAATCATTGTATATATTGCTTCCATATAGTCTAAGAAACATATATGCAAAGCATTCAAAGAGTACCATTCGCCATTTTTTTGTTCTTCATGTTTAAGTGAACTACGAGCCCCATTGTTAATCCTTTAAAGGAAATTATTTGTAAATTTCGACAAGTAGAACAATGAATGGATCAGGTAGACGGTTGAAATCATTGTATATATTGCTTCCATATAGTCTAAGAAACATATATGCAAAGCATCCAAACAGTACCATTCGCCAATTTTTTGTTCTTCATGTTTAAGTGAACAATGAGCCCCTTTGTTGATCCTTTATCGGAAATTATTTGTAACTTTCGACAACTAGAACAATGAATGGAACAGGTAGACGGTTGAAATCATTGTATATATTGCTTCCATATAGTCTAAGAAACATATATGCAAAGCTTCCAAACAGTACCATTCGCCAATTTTTTGTTCTTCAAGTTTAAGTGAACTACGAGCCCCATTGTTAATCCTTTAAAGGAAATTATTTGTAAATTTCGACAAGTAGAACAATGAATGGAACAGGTAGACGGTTGAAATCTTTGTATATATTGCTTCTATATAGTCTAAGAAACATATATGCAAAGCATCCAAACAGTACAATTCGCCAATTTTTTGTTCTTCAAGTTTAAGTGAACTACGAGCCCCATTGTTAATCCTTTAACGGAAATTAATTGTAACTTTCTACAAGTAGAACAATGATTGGAACACGCAGACGGTTGAAATCTTTGTATATATTGCTTCCATATATTCTAAGAAACATATATGCAAAGCATCCAAACAGTACCATTCGCCAATTTTTTGTTCTTCAAGTTTAAGTGAACAATGAGCCCCATTGTTAATCCTTTATCGGAAATTATTTGTAACTTTCGACAACTAGAACAATGAATGGAACAGGTAGACGGTTGAAATCATTGTATATATTGCTTCTATATAGTCTAAGAAACATATATGCAAATCATCCAAACAGTACAATTCGCCAATTTCTTGTTCTTCAAGTTTAAGTGAACTACGAGCCCCATTGTTCATCCTTTAACGGAAATTATTTGTAAATTTCGACAAGTAGAACAATGAATGGAATAGGTAGACGGTTGAAATCATTGTATATATTGCTTCCATATAGTCTAAGAAACATATATGCAAAGCATCCAAACTGTACAATTCGCCAATTTTTTGTTTTTCAAGTTTAAGTGAACAATGAGCCCCAATGATTAATCCTTTATCGGAAATTATTTGTAACTTTCGACAAGTAGAACAATGAATGGAACAGGTAGACAGTTGAATTCTTTGTATATATTGCTTCTATATAGTCTAAGAAACATATATGCAAAGCATCCAAACAGTACAATTCGCCAATTTATTGTTCTTCAATTTTAAGTGAACAACGAGCCCCATTGTTAATTCTTTAAAGGAAATTATTTGTAAATTTCGACAAGTAGAACAATGATTGGAACACGTAGACTGTTGAAATCTTTGTATATATAGCTTCCATATAGTCTAAGAAACATGTACGCAAAGCATCCAAACAATACCATTTGCCAATTTTTTGGTCTTCAAGTTTAAGTGAACAATGAGACCCAATGGTTAATCCTTTATCGGAAATTATTTGTAATTTTCGACAAGTAGAACAATGAATAGAACAGGTAGACAGTTGAAATCTTTGTATATGTTGCTTCTATATAGCCTACGAAACCTATATGCAAAGCATCTAAACAGTAACAATCGCCAATTTTTTGATCTTCAAGTTCAAGTGAACAGCGAGCCCCATTGATAATCATGAAATGGAAATTATTTGTAACTTTCTACAAGTAGAACAATGAATAGTACAGGTAGACGGGTGAAATCTTTCTATATATTGCTTCTAAATAGTCTAAGAAACATATATGCAAAGCATCCAAACAGTACAATTCGCCAATTTTTTGTTCTTCAAGTTTAAGTGAACTACGAGCCCCATTGTTAATCCTTTAAAGGAAATTATTTGTAAATTTCGACAAGTAGAACAATGAATGGAACAGGTAGACGGTTGAAATATTTGTATATATTGCTTCTATATAGTCTAAGAAACGTATATGCAAAGCATCCAAACAGTACAAATCGCCAATTTTTTGTTCTTCAAGTTTAAGTAAACTACGATCCCCATTGTTAATCCCTAAACGGAAATTATTTGTAACTTTCGACAAGTAGAACAATAAATGGAACAGGTAGACGGTTGAAATCATTGTATATATTGCTCCTATATAGTCTACGAAACAAATATGCAAAGCATCCAAACAGTACAATTCGCCAATTTTTTGTTCTTCAAGTTTAAGTGAACTACGAGCCCTATTGTTAATCCTTTAACGGAAATTAATTGTAACTTTCTACAAGTAGAACAATGATTGGAACACGTAGACGGTTGAAATCTTTGTATATATTGCTTCCATATAGTCTAAGAAACATATATGCATAGCGTCCAAACAGTACAATTCGCCAATTTTTTGCTCTTCAAGTTTAAGTAAACTACGATCCCCATTGTTAATCCCTTAACGGAAATTATTTGTAACTTTCGACAAGTAGAACAATGAATGGAACAGGTAGACGGTTGAAATCTTTGTATATATTGCTTCTATATAGTCTAAGAAACATATCTGCAAATCATCCAAACAGTACAATTTGCCAATTATTTGATCTTCAAGTTTAAGTGAACTACGAGCCCCAATGGTTAATCCTTTATCGGAAATTATTTGCAATTTTCGCCAAGTAGAACAATGAATGGAACAGGTAGACGGTTGAAATCTTTGTATATATTGCTTCTATATAATCTAAGAAACATATATGCAAAGCATCCAAACAGTACAATTCGCCAATTTTTTGTTCTTCAAGTTTAAGTGAACTACGAGCCCCATTGTTAATCCTTTAACGGAAATTAATTGTAACTTTCTACAAGTAGAACAATGAATGGAACAGATAGACGGTTGAAATCTTTGTATATATTGCGTCTATATAGTCTAAGAAACATATGTGCAAAGCATCCAAACAGTACCATTAGCCAATTTTTTGTTCTTCAAGTTTAAGTGAACACGAGCCCCATTGTTAATCATTTAAAGGAAATTAATTGTAACTTTCTACAAGTAGAACAATGAATGGAACAGGTAGACGGTTGAAATCTTTGTATATATTGCTTCTATATCGTCTATGAAACATATATGCAAAGCATCCAAACAGTACAATTCGCCAATTTATTGTTCTTCAAGTTTAAGTAAACTATGATCTCCATTGTTAATCCCTTAACGGAAATTATTTGTAACTTTCGACAAGTAGAACAATGATTGGAACACGTAGACGGTTGAAATCTTTGTATATATTGCTTCCATATAGTCTAAGAAACATATATGCAAAGCATCCAAACAGTACCATTCGCCAATTTTTTGTCCTTCAGGTTTAAGTGAACAATGAGCACCATTGTTTATCCTTTATCGGAAATTATTTGTAACTTTCGACAAGTAGAACAATGATTGGAACACGTAGACGGTTGAAATCTTTGTATATATTGCTTCCATATAGTCTAAGAAACATGTACGCAAAGCATCCAAACAATACCATTTGCCAATTTTTTGGTCTTCAAGTTTAAGTGAACAATGAGACCCAATGGTTAATCCGTTATCGGAAATTATTTGTAACTTTCGACAAGTAGAACAATGAATGGAATAGGTAGACGGTTGAAATCATTGTATATATTGCTTCCATATAGTCTAAGAAACATATATGCAAAGCATCCAAACAGTACAATTCGCCAATTTTTTGTTTTTCAAGTTTAAGTGAACAATGAGCCCCAATGGTTAATCCTTTATCGCAAATTATTTGTAACTTTCGACAAGTAGAGCAATGAATGGAACAGGTAGACGGTTGTATTCTTTGTATATATTGCTTCTATATAGTCTAAGAAATATATATGCAAAGCATCCAAACAGTACAATTCGCCAATTTATTGTTCTTCAAGTTTAAGTGAACAACGAGCCCCATTGTTAATCCTTTAAAGGAAATTATTTGTAAATTTCGACAAGTAGAACAATGAATGGAACAGGTATACGGTTGAAATCTTTGTATATATTGCTTCTATATAGTCTAAGAAACATATATGCAAAGCATCCAAACAGTACAAATCGCCAATTTTTTGTTCTTCAAGTTTAAGTAAACTACGATCCCCATTGTTAATCCCTTAACGGAAATTATTTGTATCTTTCGACAAGTAGAACAATAAATGGAACAGGTAGACGGTTGAAATCATTGTATATATTGCTTCTATATAGTCTACGAAACAAATATGCAAAGCATCCAAACAGTACAATTCGCCAATTTTTTGTTCTTCAAGTTTAAGTGAACTACGAGCCCCATTGTTAATCCTTTAACGGAAATTAATTGTAACTTTCTACAAGTAGAACAATGATTGGAACACGTAGACGGTTGAAATCTTTGTATATATTGCTTCCATATAGTCTAAGAAACATATATGCAAAGCATCCAAACAGTACCATTCGCCAATTTTTTGTCCTTCAAGTTTAAGTGAACAATGAGCACCATTGTTTATCCTTTATCGGAAATTATTTGTAACTTTCGACAAGTAGAACAATGATTGGAACACGTAGACGGTTGAAATCTTTGTATATATTGCTTCCATATAGTCTAAGAAACATGTACGCAAAGCATCCAAACAATACCATTTGCCAATTTTTTGGTCTTCAAGTTTAAGTGAACAATGAGACCCAATGGTTAATCCGTTATCGGAAATTATTTGTAACTTTCGACAAGTAGAACAATGAATGGAATAGGTAGACGGTTGAAATCATTGTATATATTGCTTCCATATAGTCTAAGAAACATATATGCAAAGCATCCAAACAGTACAATTCGCCAATTTTTTGTTTTTCAAGTTTAAGTGAACAATGAACCCCAATGGTTAATCCTTTATCGGAAATTATTTGTAACTTTCTACAAGTAGAACAATGATTGGAACACGTAGACGGTTGAAATCTTTGTATATATTGCTTCCATATAGTCTAAGAAACATATATGCAAAGCATCCAAACAGTACAATTCGCCAATTTATTGTTCTTCAATTTTAAGTGAACAACGAGCCCCATTGTTAATTCTTTAAAGGAAATTATTTGTAAATTTCGACAAGTAGAACAATGATTGGAACACGTAGACTGTTGAAATCTTTGTATATATAGCTTCCATATAGTCTAAGAAACATGTACGCAAAGCATCCAAACAATACCATTTGCCAATTTTTTGGTCTTCAAGTTTAAGTGAACAGCGAGCCCCATTGATAATCATGAAATGGAAATTATTTGTAACTTTCTACAAGTAGAACAATGAATAGTACAGGTAGGCGGGTGAAATCTTTCTATATATTGCTTCTAAATAGTCTAAGAAACATATATGCAAAGCATCCAAACAGTACCATTCGCCAATTTTTTGTTCTTCAAGTTTAAGTGAACTACGAGCCCCATTGTTAATCCTTTAAAGGAAATTATTTGTAAATTTCGACAAGTAGAACAATGAATGGAACAGGTAGACGGTTGAAATCTTTGTATATATTGCTTCTATATAGTCTAAGAAACGTATATGCAAAGCATCCAAACAGTACAAATCGCCAATTTTTTGTTCTTCAAGTTTAAGTAAACTACGATCCCCATTGTTAATCCCTTAACGGAAATTATTTGTAACTTTCGACAAGTAGAACAATAAATGGAACAGGTAGACGGTTGAAATCATTGTATATATTGCTTCTATATAGTCTACGAAACAAATATGCAAAGCATCCAAACAGTACAATTCGCCAATTTTTTGTTTTTCAAGTTTAAGTGAACAATGAGCCCCAATGGTTAATCCTTTATCGCAAATTATTTGTAACTTTCGACAAGTAGAGCAATGAATGGAACAGGTAGACGGTTGTATTCTTTGTATATATTGCTTCTATATAGTCTAAGAAACATATATGCAAAGCATCCAAACAGTACCATTCGCCAATTTTTTGTCCTTCAAGTTTAAGTGAACAATGAGCACCATTGTTTATCCTTTATCGGAAATTATTTGTAACTTTCGACAAGTAGAACAATGATTGGAACACGTAGACGGTTGAAATCTTTGTATATATTGCTTCCATATAGTCTAAGAAACATGTACGCAAAGCATCCAAACAATACCATTTGCCAATTTTTTGGTCTTCAAGTTTAAGTGAACAATGAGACCCAATGGTTCATCCTTTATCGGAAATTATTTGTAATTTTCGACAAGTAGAACAATGAATAGAACAGGTAGACAGTTGAAATCTTTGTATATGTTGCTTCTATATAGTCTACGAAACCTATATGCAAAGCATCTAAACAGTAACAATCGCCAATTTTTTGATCTTCAAGTTCAAGTGAACAGCGAGCCCCATTGATAATCATGAAATGGAAATTATTTGTAACTTTCTACAAGTAGAACAATGAATAGTACAGGTAGACGGGTGAAATCTTTCTATATATTGCTTCTAAATAGTCTAAGAAACATATATGCAAAGCATCCAAACAGTACAATTCGCCAATTTTTTGTTCTTCAAGTTTAAGTGAACTACGAGCCCCATTGTTAATCCTTTAAAGGAAATTATTTGTAAATTTCGACAAGTAGAACAATGAATGGAACAGGTAGACGGTTGAAATCTTTGTATATATTGCTTCTATATAGTCTAAGAAACGTATATGCAAAGCATCCAAACAGTACAAATCGCCAATTTTTTGTTCTTCAAGTTTAAGTAAACTACGATCCCCATTGTTAATCCCTTAACGGAAATTATTTGTAACTTTCGACAAGTAGAACAATAAATGGAACAGGTAGACGGTTGAAATCATTGTATATATTGCTTCTATATAGTCTACGAAACAAATATGCAAAGCATCCAAACAGTACAATTCGCCAATTTTTTGTTCTTCAAGTTTAAGTGAACTACGAGCCCCATTGTTAATCCTTTAACGGAAATTATTTGTAACTTTCGACAAGTAGAACAATGAATGGAACAGGTAGACGGTTGAAATCTTTGTATATATTGCTTCCATATAGTCTAAGAAACGTATATGCAAAGCATCCAAACAGTACAAATCGCCAATTTTTTGTTCTTCAAGTTTAAGTGAACTACGAGCCCCATTGTTAATCCTTTAATGGAAATTAATTGTAACTTTCTACAAGTAGAACAATGATTGGAACACGTAGACGGTTGAAATCTTTGTATATATTGCTTCCATATAGTCTAAGAAACATATATGCAAAGCATCCAAACAGTACCATTCGCCAATTTTTTGTCCTTCAAGTTTAAGTGAACAATGAGCACCATTGTTTATCCTTTATCGGAAATTATTTGTAACTTTCGACAAGTAGAACAATGATTGGAACACGTAGACGGTTGAAATCTTTGTATATATTGCTTCCATATAGTCTAAGAAACATGTACGCAAAGCATCCAAACAATACCATTTGCCAATTTTTTGGTCTTCAAGTTTAAGTGAACAATGAGACCCAATGGTTAATCCGTTATCGGAAATTATTTGTAACTTTCGACAAGTAGAACAATGAATGGAATAGGTAGACGGTTGAAATCATTGTATATATTGCTTCCATATAGTCTAAGAAACATATATGCAAAGCATCCAAACAGTACAATTCGCCAATTTTTTGTTTTTCAAGTTTAAGTGAACAATGAGCCCCAATGGTTAATCCTTTATCGCAAATTATTTGTAACTTTCGACAAGTAGAGCAATGAATGGAACAGGTAGACGGTTGTATTCTTTGTATATATTGCTTCTATATAGTCTAAGAAATATATATGCAAAGCATCCAAACAGTACAATTCGCCAATTTATTGTTCTTCAAGTTTAAGTGAACAACGAGCCCCATTGTTAATCCTTTAAAGGAAATTATTTGTAAATTTCGACAAGTAGAACAATGAATGGAACAGGTATACGGTTGAAATCTTTGTATATATTGCTTCTATATAGTCTAAGAAACATATATGCAAAGCATCCAAACAGTACAAATCGCCAATTTTTTGTTCTTCAAGTTTAAGTAAACTACGATCCCCATTGTTAATCCCTTAACGGAAATTATTTGTAACTTTCGACAAGTAGAACAATAAATGGAACAGGTAGACGGTTGAAATCATTGTATATATTGCTTCTATATCGTCTACGAAACAAATATGCAAAGCATCCAAACAGTACAATTCGCCAATTTTTTGTTCTTCAAGTTTAAGTGAACTACGAGCCCCATTGTTAATCCTTTAACGGAAATTAATTGTAACTTTCTACAAGTAGAACAATGATTGGAACACGTAGACGGTTGAAATCTTTGTATATATTGCTTCCATATAGTCTAAGAAACATATATGCAAAGCATCCAAACAGTACCATTCGCCAATTTTTTGTCCTTCAAGTTTAAGTGAACAATGAGCACCATTGTTTATCCTTTATCGGAAATTATTTGTAACTTTCGACAAGTAGAACAATGATTGGAACACGTAGACGGTTGAAATCTTTGTATATATTGCTTCCATATAGTCTAAGAAACATGTACGCAAAGCATCCAAACAATACCATTTGCCAATTTTTTGGTCTTCAAGTTTAAGTGAACAATGAGACCCAATGGTTAATCCGTTATCGGAAATTATTTGTAACTTTCGACAAGTAGAGCAATGAATGGAACAGGTAGACGGTTGTATTCTTTGTATATATTGCTTCTATATAGTCTAAGAAATATATATGCAAAGCATCCAAACAGTACAATTCGCCAATTTATTGTTCTTCAAGTTTAAGTGAACAACGAGCCCCATTGTTAATCCTTTAAAGGAAATTATTTGTAAATTTCGACAAGTAGAACAATGAATGGAACAGGTATACGGTTGAAATCTTTGTATATATTGCTTCTATATAGTCTAAGAAACATATATGCAAAGCATCCAAACAGTACAAATCGCCAATTTTTTGTTCTTCAAGTTTAAGTGAACAATGAGCACCATTGTTTATCCTTTATCGGAAATTATTTGTAACTTTCGACAAGTAGAACAATGATTGGAACACGTAGACGGTTGAAATCTTTGTATATATTGCTTCCATATAGTCTAAGAAACATGTACGCAAAGCATCCAAACAATACCATTTGCCAATTTTTTGGTCTTCAAGTTTAAGTGAACTACGATCCCCATTGTTAATCCCTTAACGGAAATTATTTGTAACTTTCGACAAGTAGAACAATAAATGGAACAGGTAGACGGTTGAAATCATTGTATATATTGCTTCTATATAGTCTACGAAACAAATATGCAAAGCATCCAAACAGTACAATTCGCCAATTTTTTGTTCTTCAAGTTTAAGTGAACTACGAGCCCCATTGTTAATCCTTTAACGGAAATTAATTGTAACTTTCTACAAGTAGAACAATGATTGGAACACGTAGACGGTTGAAATCTTTGTATATATTGCTTCCATATAATCTAAGAAACATATATGCAAAGCATCCAAACAGTACCATTCGCCAATTTTTTGTCCTTCAAGTTTAAGTGAACAATGAGACCCAATGGTTAATCCTTTATCGGAAATTATTTGTAATTTTCGACAAGTAGAACAATGAATAGAACAGGTAGACAGTTGAAATCTTTGTATATGTTGCTTCTATATAGTCTACGAAACCTATATGCAAAGCATCTAAACAGTAACAATCGCCAATTTTTTGATCTTCAAGTTCAAGTGAACAGCGAGCCCCATTGATAATCATGAAATGGAAATTATTTGTAACTTTCTACAAGTAGAACAATGAATAGTACAGGTAGACGGGTGAAATCTTTCTATATATTGCTTCAAAATAGTCTAAGAAACATATATGCAAAGCATCCAAACAGTACAATTCGCCAATTTTTTGTTCTTCAAGTTTAAGTGAACTACGAGCCCCATTGTTAATCCTTTAAAGGAAATTATTTGTAAATTTCGACAAGTAGAACAATGAATGGAACAGGTAGAAGGTTGAAATCTTTGTATATATTGCTTCTATATAGTCTAAGAAACGTATATGCAAAGCATCCAAACAGTACAAATCGCCAATTTTTTGTTCTTCAAGTTTAAGTAAACTACGATCCCCATTGTTAATCCCTTAACGGAAATTATTTGTAACTTTCGACAAGTAGAACAATAAATGGAACAGGTAGACGGTTGAAATCATTGTATATATTGCTTCTATATAGTCTACGAAACAAATATGCAAAGCATCCAAACAGTACAATTCGCCAATTTTTTGTTCTTCAAGTTTAAGTGAACTACGAGCCCCATTGTTAATCCTTTAACGGAAATTAATTGTAACTTTCTACATGTAGAACAATGATTGGAACACGTAGACGGTTGAAATCTTTGTATATATTGCTTCCATATAGTCTAAGAAACATATATGCAAAGCATCCAAACAGTACCATTCGCCAATTTTTTGTCCTTCAAGTTTAAGTGAACAATGAGCACCATTGTTTATCCTTTATCGGAAATTATTTGTAACTTTCGACAAGTAGAACAATGAATAGAACAGGTAGACAGTTGAAATCTTTGTATATGTTGCTTCTATATAGTCTACGAAACCTATATGCAAAGCATCTAAACAGTAACAATCGCCAATTTTTTGATCTTCAAGTTCAAGTGAACAGCGAGCCCCATTGATAATCATGAAATGGAAATTATTTGTAACTTTCTACAAGTAGAACAATGAATAGTACAGGTAGACGGGTGAAATCTTTCTATATATTGCTTCTAAATAGTCAAAGAAACATATATGCAAAGCATCCAAACAGTACAATTCGCCAATTTTTTGTTCTTCAAGTTTAAGTGAACTACGAGCCCCATTGTTAATCCTTTAAAGGAAATTATTTGTAAATTTCGACAAGTAGAACAATGAATGGAACAGGTAGACGGTTGAAATTTTTGTATATATTGCTTCTATATAGTCTAAGAAACGTATATGCAAAGCATCCAAACAGTACAAATCGCCAATTTTTTGTTCTTCAAGTTTAAGTAAACTACGATCCCCATTGTTAATCCCTTAACGGAAATTATTTGTAACTTTCGACAAGTAGAACAATAAATGGAACAGGTAGACGGTTGAAATCATTGTATATATTGCTTCTATATAGTCTACGAAACAAATATGCAAAGCATCCAAACAGTACAATTCGCCAATTTTTTGTTCTTCAAGTTTAAGTGAACTACGAGCCCCATTGTTAATCCTTTAACGGAAATTATTTGTAACTTTCGACAAGTAGAACAATGAATGGAACAGGTAGACGGTTGAAATCTTTGTATATATTGCTTCCATATAGTCTAAGAAACGTATATGCAAAGCATCCAAACAGTACAAATCGCCAATTTTTTGTTCTTCAAGTTTAAGTAAACTACGATCCCCATTGTTAATCCCTTAACGGAAATTATTTGTAACTTTCGACAAGTAGAACAATAAATGGAACAGGTAGACGGTTGAAATCATTGTATATATTGCTTCTATATAGTCTACGAAACAAATATGCAAAGCATCCAAACAGTACAATTCGCCAATTTTTTGTTCTTCAAGTTTAAGTGAACTACGAGCCCCATTGTTAATCCTTTAACGGAAATTAATTGTAACTTTCTACAAGTAGAACAATGATTGGAACACGTAGACGGTTGAAATCTTTGTATATATTGCTTCCATATAGTCTAAGAAACATATATGCAAAGCATCCAAACAGTACCATTCGCCAATTTTTTGTCCTTCAAGTTTAAGTGAACAATGAGCACCATTGTTTATCCTTTATCGGAAATTATTTGTAACTTTCGACAAGTAGAACAATGATTGGAACACGTAGACGGTTGAAATCTTTGTATATATTGCTTCCATATAGTCTAAGAGACATGTACGCAAAGCATCCAAACAATACCATTTGCCAATTTTTTGGTCTTCAAGTTTAAGTGAACAATGAGACCCAATGGTTAATCCGTTATCGGAAATTATTTGTAACTTTCGACAAGTAGAACAATGAATGGAATAGGTAGACGGTTGAAATCATTGTATATATTGCTTCCATATAGTCTAAGAAACATATATGCAAAGCATCCAAACAGTACAATTCGCCAATTTTTTGTTTTTCAAGTTTAAGTGAACAATGAGCCCCAATGGTTAATCCTTTATCGGAAATTATTTGTAACTTTCGACAAGTAGAACAATGAATGGAACAGGTAGACGGTTGAATTCTTTGTATATATTGCTTCTATATAGTCTATGAAACATATATGCAAAGCATCCAAACAGTACAATTCGCCAATTTATTTTTCTTCAAGTTTAAGTGTACAACGAGCCCCATTGTTAATCCTTTAAAGGAAATTATTTGTAAATTTCGACAAGTAGAACAATGAATGGAATAGGTAGACGGTTGAAATCATTGTATATATTGCTTCCATATAGTCTAAGAAACATATATGCAAAGCATCCAAACAGTACAATTCGCCAATTTATTGTTCTTCAAGTTTAAGTGAACAACGAGCCCCATTGTTAATCCTTTAAAGGAAATTATTTGTAAATTTCGACAAGTAGAACAATGATTGGGACACGTAGACTGTTGAAATCTTTGTATATATTGCTTCCATATAGTCTAAGAAACATGTACGCAAAGCATCCAAACAATACCATTTGCCAATTTTTTGGTCTTCAAGTTTAAGTGAACAATGAGACCCAATGGTTAATCCTTTATCGGAAATTATTTGTAACGTTCGACAAGTAGAACAATGAATGGAACAGGTAGACGGTTGAATTCTTTGTATATATTGCTTCTATATAGTCTAAGAAACATATATGCAAAACATCCAAACAGTACAATTCGCCAATTTATTGTTCTTCAAGTTTAAGTGTACAACGAGCCCCATTGTTAATCCTTTAAAGGAAATTATTTGTAAATTTCGACAAGTAGAACAATGAATGGAATAGGTAGACGGTTGAAATCATTGTATATATTGCTTCCATATAGTCTAAGAAACATATATGCAAAGCATCCAAACTGTACAATTCGCCAATTTTTTGTTTTTCAAGTTTAAGTGAACAATGAGCCCCAATGATTAATCCTTTACCGGAAATTATTTGTAACTTTCGACAAGTAGAACAATGAATGGAACAGGTAGACAGTTGAATTCTTTGTATATATTGCTTCTATATAGTCTAAGAAACATATATGCAAAGCATCCAAACAGTACAATTCGCCAATTTATTGTTCTTCAAGTTTAAGTGAACAACGAGCCCCATTGTTAATCCTTTAAAGGAAATTATTTGTAAATTTCGACAAGTAGAACAATGATTGGAACACGTAGACTGTTGAAATCTTTGTATATATAGCTTCCATATAGTCTAAGAAACATGTACGCAAAGCATCCAAACAACACCATTTGCCAATTTTTTGGTCTTCAAGTTTAAGTGAACAATGAGACCCAATGGTTAATCCTTTATCGGAAATTATTTATAATTTTCGACAAGTAGAACAATGAATAGAACAGGTAGACAGTTGAAATCTTTGTATATGTTGCTTCTATATAGTCTACGAAACCTATATGCAAAGCATCTAAACAGTAACAATCGCCAATTTTTTGATCTTCAAGTTCAAGTGAACAGCGAGCCCCATTGATAATCATGAAATGGAAATTATTTGTAACTTTCTACAAGTAGAACAATGAATAGTACAGGTAGACGGGTGAAATCTTTCTATATATTGCTTCTAAATAGTCTAAGAAACATATATGCAAAGCATCCAAACAGTACAATTCGCCAATTTTTTGTTCTTCAAGTTTAAGTGAACTACGAGCCCCATTATTAATCCTTTAAAGGAAATTATTTGTAAATTTCGACAAGTAGAACAATGAATGGAACAGGTAGACGGTTGAAATCTTTGTATATATTGCTTCTATATAGTCTAAGAAACGTATATGCAAAGCATCCAAACAGTACAAATCGCCAATTTTTTGTTCTTCAAGTTTAAGTAAACTACGATCCCCATTGTTAATCCCTTAACGGAAATTATTTGTAACTTTCGACAAGTAGAACAATAAATGGAACAGGTAGACGGTTGAAATCATTGTATATATTGCTTCTATATAGTCTACGAAACAAATATGCAAAGCATCCAAACAGTACAATTCGCCAATTTTTTGTTCTTGAAGTTTAAGTGAACTACGAGCCCCATTGTTAATCCTTTAACGGAAATTATTTGTAACTTTCGACAAGTAGAACAATGATTGGAACACGTAGACTGTTGAAATCTTTGTATATATAGCTTCCATATAGTCTAAGAAACATGTACGCAAAGCATCCAAACAACACCATTTGCCAATTTTTTGGTCTTCAAGTTTAAGTGAACAATGAGACCCAATGGTTAATCCTTTATCGGAAATTATTTATAATTTTCGACAAGTAGAACAATGAATAGAACAGGTAGACAGTTGAAATCTTTGTATATGTTGCTTCTATATAGTCTACGAAACCTATATGCAAAGCATCTAAACAGTAACAATCGCCAATTTTTTGATCTTCAAGTTCAAGTGAACAGCGAGCCCCATTGATAATCATGAAATGGAAATTATTTGTAACTTTCTACAAGTAGAACAATGAATAGTACAGGTAGACGGGTGAAATCTTTCTATATATTGCTTCTAAATAGTCTAAGAAACATATATGCAAAGCATCCAAACAGTACAATTCGCCAATTTTTTGTTCTTCAAGTTTAAGTGAACTACGAGCCCCATTATTAATCCTTTAAAGGAAATTATTTGTAAATTTCGACAAGTAGAACAATGAATGGAACAGGTAGACGGTTGAAATCTTTGTATATATTGCTTCTATATAGTCTAAGAAACGTATATGCAAAGCATCCAAACAGTACAAATCGCCAATTTTTTGTTCTTCAAGTTTAAGTAAACTACGATCCCCATTGTTAATCCCTTAACGGAAATTATTTGTAACTTTCGACAAGTAGAACAATAAATGGAACAGGTAGACGGTTGAAATCATTGTATATATTGCTTCTATATAGTCTACGAAACAAATATGCAAAGCATCCAAACAGTACAATTCGCCAATTTTTTGTTCTTGAAGTTTAAGTGAACTACGAGCCCCATTGTTAATCCTTTAACGGAAATTATTTGTAACTTTCGACAAGTAGAACAATGAATGGAACAGGTAGACGGTTGAAATCTTTGTATATATTGCTTCGATATAGTCTAAGAAACGTATATGCAAAGCATCCAAACAGTACAAATCGCCAATTTTTTGTTCTTCAAGTTTAAGTAAACTACGATCCCCATTGTTAATCCCTTAACGGAAATTATTTGTAACTTTCGACAAGTAGAACAATAAATGGAACAGGTAGACGGTTGAAATCATTGTATATATTGCTTCTATATAGTCTACGAAACAAATATGCAAAGCATCCAAACAGTACAATTCGCCAATTTTTTGTTCTTCAAGTATAAGTGAACTACGAGCCCCATTGTTAATCCTTTAACGGAAATTAATTGTAACTTTCTACAAGTAGAACAATGATTGGAACACGTAGACGGTTGAAATCTTTGTATATATTGCTTCCATATAGTCTAAGAAACATATATGCAAAGCATCCAAACAGTACCATTCGCCAATTTTTTGTCCTTCAAGTTTAAGTGAACAATGAGCACTATTGTTTATCCTTTATCGGAAATTATTTGTAACTTTCGACAAGTAGAACAATGATTGGAACACGTAGACTGTTGAAATCTTTGTATATATAGCTTCCATATAGTCTAAGAAACATGTACGCAAAGCATCCAAACAACACCATTTGCCAATTTTTTGGTCTTCAAGTTTAAGTGAACAATGAGACCCAATGGTTAATCCTTTATCGGAAATTATTTATAATTTTCGACAAGTAGAACAATGAATAGAACAGGTAGACAGTTGAAATCTTTGTATATGTTGCTTCTATATAGTCTACGAAACCTATATGCAAAGCATCTAAACAGTAACAATCGCCAATTTTTTGATCTTCAAGTTCAAGTGAACAGCGAGCCCCATTGATAATCATGAAATGGAAATTATTTGTAACTTTCTACAAGTAGAACAATGAATAGTACAGGTAGACGGGTGAAATCTTTCTATATATTGCTTCTAAATAGTCTAAGAAACATATATGCAAAGCATCCAAACAGTACAATTCGCCAATTTTTTGTTCTTCAAGTTTAAGTGAACTACGAGCCCCATTATTAATCCTTTAAAGGAAATTATTTGTAAATTTCGACAAGTAGAACAATGAATGGAACAGGTAGACGGTTGAAATCTTTGTATATATTGCTTCTATATAGTCTAAGAAACGTATATGCAAAGCATCCAAACAGTACAAATCGCCAATTTTTTGTTCTTCAAGTTTAAGTAAACTACGATCCCCATTGTTAATCCCTTAACGGAAATTATTTGTAACTTTCGACAAGTAGAACAATAAATGGAACAGGTAGACGGTTGAAATCATTGTATATATTGCTTCTATATAGTCTACGAAACAAATATGCAAAGCATCCAAACAGTACAATTCGCCAATTTTTTGTTCTTGAAGTTTAAGTGAACTACGAGCCCCATTGTTAATCCTTTAACGGAAATTATTTGTAACTTTCGACAAGTAGAACAATGAATGGAACAGGTAGACGGTTGAAATCTTTGTATATATTGCTTCGATATAGTCTAAGAAACGTATATGCAAAGCATCCAAACAGTACAAATCGCCAATTTTTTGTTCTTCAAGTTTAAGTAAACTACGATCCCCATTGTTAATCCCTTAACGGAAATTATTTGTAACTTTCGACAAGTAGAACAATAAATGGAACAGGTAGACGGTTGAAATCATTGTATATATTGCTTCTATATAGTCTACGAAACAAATATGCAAAGCATCCAAACAGTACAATTCGCCAATTTTTTGTTCTTCAAGTATAAGTGAACTACGAGCCCCATTGTTAATCCTTTAACGGAAATTAATTGTAACTTTCTACAAGTAGAACAATGATTGGAACACGTAGACGGTTGAAATCTTTGTATATATTGCTTCCATATAGTCTAAGAAACATATATGCAAAGCATCCAAACAGTACCATTCGCCAATTTTTTGTCCTTCAAGTTTAAGTGAACAATGAGCACTATTGTTTATCCTTTATCGGAAATTATTTGTAACTTTCGACAAGTAGAACAATGATTGGAACACGTAGACGGTTGAAATCTTTGTATATATTGCTTCCATATAGTCTAAGAAACATGTACGCAAAGCATCCAAACAATACCATTTGCCAATTTTTTGGTCTTCAAGTTTAAGTGAACAATGAGACCCAATGGTTAATCCGTTATCGGAAATTATTTGTAACTTTCGACAAGTAGAACAATGAATGGAATAGGTAGACGGTTGAAATCATTGTATATATTGCTTCCATATAGTCTAAGAAACATATATGCAAAGCATCCAAACAGTACAATTCGCCAATTTTTTGTTTTTCAAGTTTAAGTGAACAATGAGCCCCAATGGTTAATCCTTTATCGGAAATTATTTGTAACTTTCGACAAGTAGAGCAATGAATGGAACAGGTAGACGGTTGTATTCTTTGTATATATTGCTTCTATATAGTCTAAGAAATATATATGCAAAGCATCCAAACAGTACAATTCGCCAATTTATTGTTCTTCAAGTTTAAGTGAACAACGAGCCCCATTGTTAATCCTTTAAAGGAAATTATTTGTAAATTTCGACAAGTAGAACAATGAATGGAACAGGTATACGGTTGAAATCTTTGTATATATTGCTTCTATATAGTCTAAGAAACATATATGCAAAGCATCCAAACTGTACAATTCGCCAATTTTTTGTTTTTCAAGTTTAAGTGAACAATGAGCCCCAATGATTAATCCTTTACCGGAAATTATTTGTAACTTTCGACAAGTAGAACAATGAATGGAACAGGTAGACAGTTGAATTCTTTGTATATATTGCTTCTATATAGTCTAAGAAACATATATGCAAAGCATCCAAACAGTACAATTCGCCAATTTATTGTTCTTCAAGTTTAAGTGAACAACGAGCCCCATTGTTAATCCTTTAAAGGAAATTATTTGTAAATTTCGACAAGTAGAACAATGATTGGAACACGTAGACTGTTGAAATCTTTGTATATATAGCTTCCATATAGTCTAAGAAACATGTACGCAAAGCATCCAAACAACACCATTTGCCAATTTTTTGGTCTTCAAGTTTAAGTGAACAATGAGACCCAATGGTTAATCCTTTATCGGAAATTATTTATAATTTTCGACAAGTAGAACAATGAATAGAACAGGTAGACAGTTGAAATCTTTGTATATGTTGCTTCTATATAGTCTACGAAACCTATATGCAAAGCATCTAAACAGTAACAATCGCCAATTTTTTGATCTTCAAGTTCAAGTGAACAGCGAGCCCCATTGATAATCATGAAATGGAAATTATTTGTAACTTTCTACAAGTAGAACAATGAATAGTACAGGTAGACGGGTGAAATCTTTCTATATATTGCTTCTAAATAGTCTAAGAAACATATATGCAAAGCATCCAAACAGTACAATTCGCCAATTTTTTGTTCTTCAAGTTTAAGTGAACTACGAGCCCCATTGTTAATCCTTTAAAGGAAATTATTTGTAAATTTCGACAAGTAGAACAATGAATGGAACAGGTAGACGGTTGAAATCTTTGTATATATTGCTTCTATATAGTCTAAGAAACGTATATGCAAAGCATCCAAACAGTACAAATCGCCAATTTTTTGTTCTTCAAGTTTAAGTAAACTACGATCCCCATTGTTAATCCCTTAACGGAAATTATTTGTAACTTTCGACAAGTAGAACAATAAATGGAACAGGTAGACGGTTGAAATCATTGTATATATTGCTTCTATATAGTCTACGAAACAAATATGCAAAGCATCCAAACAGTACAATTCGCCAATTTTTTGTTCTTCAAGTTTAAGTGAACTACGAGCCCCATTGTTAATCCTTTAACGGAAATTAATTGTAACTTTCTACAAGTAGAACAATGATTGGAACACGTAGACGGTTGAAATCTTTGTATATATTGCTTCCATATAGTCTAAGAAACATATATGCAAAGCATCCAAACAGTACCATTCGCCAATTTTTTGTCCTTCAAGTTTAAGTGAACAATGAGCACCATTGTTTATCCTTTATCGGAAATTATTTGTAACTTTCGACAAGTAGAACAATGATTGGAACACGTAGACGGTTGAAATCTTTGTATATATTGCTTCCATATAGTCTAAGAAACATGTACGCAAAGCATCCAAACAATACCATTTGCCAATTTTTTGGTCTTCAAGTTTAAGTGAACAATGAGACCCAATGGTTAATCCGTTATCGGAAATTATTTGTAACTTTCGACAAGTAGAACAATGAATGGAATAGGTAGACGGTTGAAATCATTGTATATATTGCTTCCATATAGTCTAAGAAACATATATGCAAAGCATCCAAACAGTACAATTCGCCAATTTTTTGTTTTTCAAGTTTAAGTGAACAATGAGCCCCAATGGTTAATCCTTTATCGGAAATTATTTGTAACTTTCGACAAGTAGAGCAATGAATGGAACAGGTAGACGGTTGTATTCTTTGTATATATTGCTTCTATATAGTCTAAGAAATATATATGCAAAGCATCCAAACAGTACAATTCGCCAATTTATTGTTCTTCAAGTTTAAGTGAACAACGAGCCCCATTGTTAATCCTTTAAAGGAAATTATTTGTAAATTTCGACAAGTAGAACAATGAATGGAACAGGTATACGGTTGAAATCTTTGTATATATTGCTTCTATATAGTCTAAGAAACATATATGCAAAGCATCCAAACTGTACAATTCGCCAATTTTTTGTTTTTCAAGTTTAAGTGAACAATGAGCCCCAATGATTAATCCTTTACCGGAAATTATTTGTAACTTTCGACAAGTAGAACAATGAATGGAACAGGTAGACAGTTGAATTCTTTGTATATATTGCTTCTATATAGTCTAAGAAACATATATGCAAAGCATCCAAACAGTACAATTCGCCAATTTATTGTTCTTCAAGTTTAAGTGAACAACGAGCCCCATTGTTAATCCTTTAAAGGAAATTATTTGTAAATTTCGACAAGTAGAACAATGATTGGAACACGTAGACTGTTGAAATCTTTGTATATATAGCTTCCATATAGTCTAAGAAACATGTACGCAAAGCATCCAAACAACACCATTTGCCAATTTTTTGGTCTTCAAGTTTAAGTGAACAATGAGACCCAATGGTTAATCCTTTATCGGAAATTATTTATAATTTTCGACAAGTAGAACAATGAATAGAACAGGTAGACAGTTGAAATCTTTGTATATGTTGCTTCTATATAGTCTACGAAACCTATATGCAAAGCATCTAAACAGTAACAATCGCCAATTTTTTGATCTTCAAGTTCAAGTGAACAGCGAGCCCCATTGATAATCATGAAATGGAAATTATTTGTAACTTTCTACAAGTAGAACAATGAATAGTACAGGTAGACGGGTGAAATCTTTCTATATATTGCTTCTAAATAGTCTAAGAAACATATATGCAAAGCATCCAAACAGTACAATTCGCCAATTTTTTGTTCTTCAAGTTTAAGTGAACTACGAGCCCCATTGTTAATCCTTTAAAGGAAATTATTTGTAAATTTCGACAAGTAGAACAATGAATGGAACAGGTAGACGGTTGAAATCTTTGTATATATTGCTTCTATATAGTCTAAGAAACGTATATGCAAAGCATCCAAACAGTACAAATCGCCAATTTTTTGTTCTTCAAGTTTAAGTAAACTACGATCCCCATTGTTAATCCCTTAACGGAAATTATTTGTAACTTTCGACAAGTAGAACAATAAATGGAACAGGTAGACGGTTGAAATCATTGTATATATTGCTTCTATATAGTCTACGAAACAAATATGCAAAGCATCCAAACAGTACAATTCGCCAATTTTTTGTTCTTGAAGTTTAAGTGAACTACGAGCCCCATTGTTAATCCTTTAACGGAAATTATTTGTAACTTTCGACAAGTAGAACAATGAATGGAACAGGTAGACGGTTGAAATCTTTGTATATATTGCTTCGATATAGTCTAAGAAACGTATATGCAAAGCATCCAAACAGTACAAATCGCCAATTTTTTGTTCTTCAAGTTTAAGTAAACTACGATCCCCATTGTTAATCCCTTAACGGAAATTATTTGTAACTTTCGACAAGTAGAACAATAAATGGAACAGGTAGACGGTTGAAATCATTGTATATATTGCTTCTATATAGTCTACGAAACAAATATGCAAAGCATCCAAACAGTACAATTCGCCAATTTTTTGTTCTTCAAGTTTAAGTGAACTACGAGCCCCATTGTTAATCCTTTAACGGAAATTAATTGTAACTTTCTACAAGTAGAACAATGATTGGAACACGTAGACGGTTGAAATCTTTGTATATATTGCTTCCATATAGTCTAAGAAACATATATGCAAAGCATCCAAACAGTACCATTCGCCAATTTTTTGTCCTTCAAGTTTAAGTGAACAATGAGCACCATTGTTTATCCTTTATCGGAAATTATTTGTAACTTTCGACAAGTAGAACAATGATTGGAACACGTAGACGGTTGAAATCTTTGTATATATTGCTTCCATATAGTCTAAGAAACATGTACGCAAAGCATCCAAACAATACCATTTGCCAATTTTTTGGTCTTCAAGTTTAAGTGAACAATGAGACCCAATGGTTAATCCGTTATCGGAAATTATTTGTAACTTTCGACAAGTAGAACAATGAA
Source organism: Cerceris ruficornis (assembly GCA_963989415.1). Lineage (NCBI taxonomy): Eukaryota > Metazoa > Arthropoda > Insecta > Hymenoptera > Crabronidae > Cerceris > Cerceris ruficornis. The sequence continues at coordinate 450,576 of CAXDIW010000424.1, forward strand.
TGGAATAGGTAGACGGTTGAAATCATTGTATATATTGCTTCCATATAGTCTAAGAAACATATATGCAAAGCATCCAAACAGTACAATTCGCCAATTTTTTGTTTTTCAAGTTTAAGTGAACAATGAGCCCCAATGGTTAATCCTTTATCGGAAATTATTTGTAACTTTCGACAAGTAGAGCAATGAATGGAACAGGTAGACGGTTGTATTCTTTGTATATATTGCTTCTATATAGTCTAAGAAATATATATGCAAAGCATCCAAACAGTACAATTCGCCAATTTATTGTTCTTCAAGTTTAAGTGAACAACGAGCCCCATTGTTAATCCTTTAAAGGAAATTATTTGTAAATTTCGACAAGTAGAACAATGAATGGAACAGGTATACGGTTGAAATCTTTGTATATATTGCTTCTATATAGTCTAAGAAACATATATGCAAAGCATCCAAACAGTACAAATCGCCAATTTTTTGTTCTTCAAGTTTAAGTAAACTACGATCCCCATTGTTAATCCCTTAACGGAAATTATTTGTAACTTTCGACAAGTAGAACAATAAATGGAACAGGTAGACGGTTGAAATCATTGTATATATTGCTTCTATATAGTCTACGAAACAAATATGCAAAGCATCCAAACAGTACAATTCGCCAATTTTTTGTTCTTCAAGTTTAAGTGAACTACGAGCCCCATTGTTAATCCTTTAACGGAAATTAATTGTAACTTTCTACAAGTAGAACAATGATTGGAACACGTAGACGGTTGAAATCTTTGTATATATTGCTTCCATATAGTCTAAGAAACATATATGCAAAGCATCCAAACAGTACCATTCGCCAATTTTTTGTCCTTCAAGTTTAAGTGAACAATGAGCACCATTGTTTATCCTTTATCGGAAATTATTTGTAACTTTCGACAAGTAGAACAATGATTGGAACACGTAGACGGTTGAAATCTTTGTATATATTGCTTCCATATAGTCTAAGAAACATGTACGCAAAGCATCCAAACAATACCATTTGCCAATTTTTTGGTCTTCAAGTTTAAGTGAACAATGAGACCCAATGGTTAATCCGTTATCGGAAATTATTTGTAACTTTCGACAAGTAGAACAATGAATGGAATAGGTAGACGGTTGAAATCATTGTATATATTGCTTCCATATAGTCTAAGAAACATATATGCAAAGCATCCAAACAGTACAATTCGCCAATTTTTTGTTTTTCAAGTTTAAGTGAACAATGAGCCCCAATGGTTAATCCTTTATCGGAAATTATTTGTAACTTTCGACAAGTAGAGCAATGAATGGAACAGGTAGACGGTTGTATTCTTTGTATATATTGCTTCTATATAGTCTAAGAAATATATATGCAAAGCATCCAAACAGTACAATTCGCCAATTTATTGTTCTTCAAGTTTAAGTGAACAACGAGCCCCATTGTTAATCCTTTAAAGGAAATTATTTGTAAATTTCGACAAGTAGAACAATGAATGGAACAGGTATACGGTTGAAATCTTTGTATATATTGCTTCTATATAGTCTAAGAAACATATATGCAAACCATCCAAACAGTACAAATCGCCAATTTTTTGTTCTTCAAGTTTAAGTAAACTACGATCCCCATTGTTAATCCCTTAACGGAAATTATTTGTAACTTTCGACAAGTAGAACAATAAATGGAACAGGTAGACGGTTGAAATCATTGTATATATTGCTTCTATATAGTCTACGAAACAAATATGCAAAGCATCCAAACAGTACAATTCGCCAATTTTTTGTTCTTCAAGTTTAAGTGAACTACGAGCCCCATTGTTAATCCTTTAACGGAAATTAATTGTAACTTTCTACAAGTAGAACAATGATTGGAACACGTAGACGGTTGAAATCTTTGTATATATTGCTTCCATATAGTCTAAGAAACATATATGCAAAGCATCCAAACAGTACCATTCGCCAATTTTTTGTCCTTCAAGTTTAAGTGAACAATGAGCACCATTGTTTATCCTTTATCGGAAATTGTTTGTAACTTTCGACAAGTAGAACAATGATTGGAACACGTAGACGGTTGAAATCTTTGTATATATTGCTTCCATATAGTCTAAGAGACATGTACGCAAAGCATCCAAACAATACCATTTGCCAATTTTTTGGTCTTCAAGTTTAAGTGAACAATGAGACCCAATGGTTAATCCGTTATCGGAAATTATTTGTAACTTTCGACAAGTAGAACAATGAATGGAATTGGTAGACGGTTGAAATCATTGTATATATTGCTTCCATATAGTCTAAGAAACATATATGCAAAGCATCCAAACAGTACAATTCGCCAATTTTTTGTTTTTCACGTTTAAGTGAACAATGAGCCCCAATGGTTAATCCTTTATCGGAAATTATTTGTAACTTTCGACAAGTAGAACAATGAATGGAACAGGTAGACTGTTGAATTCTTTGTATATATTGCTTCTATATAGTCTATGAAACATATATGCAAAGCATCCAAACAGTACAATTCGCCAATTTATTTTTCTTCAAGTTTAAGTGTACAACGAGCCCCATTGTTAATCCTTTAAAGGAAATTATTTGTAAATTTCGACAAGTAGAACAATGAATGGAATAGGTAGACGGTTGAAATCATTGTATATATTGCTTCCATATAGTCTAAGAAACATATATGCAAAGCATCCAAACAGTACAATTCGCCAATTTATTGTTCTTCAAGTTTAAGTGAACAACGAGCCCCATTGTTAATACTTTAAAGGAAATTATTTGTAAATTTCGACAAGTAGAACAATGATTGGAACACGTAGACTGTTGAAATCTTTGTATATATTGCTTCCATATAGTCTAAGAAACATGTACGCAAAGCATCCAAACAATACCATTTGCCAATTTTTTGGTCTTCAGGTTTAAGTGAACAATGAGACCCAATGGTTAATCCTTTATCGGAAATTATTTGTAACGTTCGACAAGTAGAACAATGAATGGAACAGGTAGACGGTTGAATTCTTTGTATATATTGCTTCTATATAGTCTAAGAAACATATATGCAAAGCATCCAAACAGTACAATTCGCCAATTTATTGTTCTTCAAGTTTAAGTGTACAACGAGCCCCATTGTTAATCCTTTAAAGGAAATTATTTGTAAATTTCGACAAGTAGAACAATGAATGGAATAGGTAGACGGTTGAAATCATTGTATATATTGCTTCCATATAGTCTAAGAAACATATATGCAAAGCATCCAAACTGTACAATTCGCCAATTTTTTGTTTTTCAAGTTTAAGTGAACAATGAGCCCCAATGATTAATCCTTTATCGGAAATTATTTCTAACTTTCGACAAGTAGAACAATGAATGGAACAGGTAGACAGTTGAATTCTTTGTATATATTGCTTCTATATAGTCTAAGAAACATATATGCAAAGCATCCAAACAGTACAATTCGCCAATTTATTGTTCTTCAAGTTTAAGTGAACAACGAGCCCCATTGTTAATCCTTTAAAGGAAATTATTTGTAAATTTCGACAAGTAGAACAATGATTGGAACACGTAGACTGTTGAAATCTTTGTATATATAGCTTCCATATAGTCTAAGAAACATGTACGCAAAGCATCCAAACAATACCATTTGCCAATTTTTTGGTCTTCAAGTTTAAGTGAACAATGAGACCCAATGGTTAATCCTTTATCGGAAATTATTTATAATTTTCGACAAGTAGAACAATGAATAGAACAGGTAGACAGTTGAAATCTTTGTATATGTTGCTTCTATATAGTCTACGAAACCTATATGCAAAGCATCTAAACAGTAACAATCGCCAATTTTTTGATCTTCAAGTTCAAGTGAACAGCGAGCCCCATTGATAATCATGAAATGGAAATTATTTGTAACTTTCTACAAGTAGAACAATGAATAGTACAGGTAGACGGGTGAAATCTTTCTATATATTGCTTCTAAATAGTCTAAGAAACATATATGCAAAGCATCCAAACAGTACAATTCGCCAATTTTTTGTTCTTCAAGTTTAAGTGAACTACGAGCCCCATTGTTAATCCTTTAAAGGAAATTATTTGTAAATTTCGACAAGTAGAACAATGAATGGAACAGGTAGACGGGTGAAATCTTTGTATATATTGCTTCTATATAGTCTAAGAAACGTATATGCAAAGCATCCAAACAGTACAAATCGCCAATTTTTTGTTCTTCAAGTTTAAGTAAACTACGATCCCCATTGTTAATCCCTTAACGGAAATTATTTGTAACTTTCGACAAGTAGAACAATAAATGGAACAGGTAGACGGTTGAAATCATTGTATATATTGCTTCTATATAGTCTACGAAACAAATATGCAAAGCATCCAAACAGTACAATTCGCCAATTTTTTGTTCTTCAAGTTTAAGTGAACTACGAGCCCCATTGTTAATCCTTTAACGGAAATTATTTGTAACTTTCGACAAGTAGAACAATGAATGGAACAGGTAGACGGTTGAAATCTTTGTATATATTGCTTCCATATAGTCTAAGAAACGTATATGCAAAGCATCCAAACAGTACAAATCGCCAATTTTTTGTTCTTCAAGTTTAAGTAAACTACGATCCCCATTGTTAATCCCTTAACGGAAATTATTTGTAATTTTCGACAAGTAGAACAATAAATGGAACAGGTAGACGGTTGAAATCATTGTATATATTGCTTCTATATAGTCTACGAAACAAATATGCAAAGCATCCAAACAGTACAATTCGCCAATTTTTTGTTCTTCAAGTTTAAGTGAACTACGAGCCCCATTGTTAATCCTTTAACGGAAATTAATTGTAACTTTCTACAAGTAGAACAATGATTGGAACACGTAGACGGTTGAAATCTTTGTATATATTGCTTCCATATAGTCTAAGAAACATATATGCAAAGCATCCAAACAGTACCATTCGCCAATTTTTTGTCCTTCAAGTTTAAGTGAACAATGAGCACCATTGTTTATCCTTTATCGGAAATTATTTGTAACTTTCGACAAGTAGAACAATGATTGGAACACGTAGACGGTTGAAATCTTTGTATATATTGCTTCCATATAGTCTAAGAAACATGTACGCAAAGCATCCAAACAATACCATTTGCCAATTTTTTGGTCTTCAAGTTTAAGTGAACAATGAGACCCAATGGTTAATCCGTTATCGGAAATTATTTGTAACTTTCGACAAGTAGAACAATGAATGGAATAGGTAGACGGTTGAAATCATTGTATATATTGCTTCCATATAGTCTAAGAAACATATATGCAAAGCATCCAAACAGTACAATTCGCCAATTTTTTGTTTTTCAAGTTTAAGTGAACAATGAGCCCCAATGGTTAATCCTTTATCGGAAATTATTTGTAACTTTCGACAAGTAGAGCAATGAATGGTACAGGTAGACGGTTGTATTCTTTGTATATATTGCTTCTATATAGTCTAAGAAATATATATGCAAAGCATCCAAACAGTACAATTCGCCAATTTATTGTTCTTCAAGTTTAAGTGAACAACGAGCCCCATTGTTAATCCTTTAAAGGAAATTATTTGTAAATTTCGACAAGTAGAACAATGAATGGAACAGGTATACGGTTGAAATCTTTGTATATATTGCTTCTATATAGTCTAAGAAACATATATGCAAAGCATCCAAACAGTACAAATCGCCAATTTTTTGTTCTTCAAGTTTAAGTAAACTACGATCCCCATTGTTAATCCCTTAACGGAAATTATTTGTAACTTTCGACAAGTAGAACAATAAATGGAACAGGTAGACGGTTGAATTCATTGTATATATTGCTTCTATATAGTCTACGAAACAAATATGCAAAGCATCCAAACAGTACAATTCGCCAATTTTTTGTTCTTCAAGTTTAAGTGAACTACGAGCCCCATTGTTAATCCTTTAACGGAAATTAATTGTAACTTTCTACAAGTAGAACAATGATTGGAACACGTAGACGGTTGAAATCTTTGTATATATTGCTTCCATATAGTCTAAGAAACATATATGCAAAGCATCCAAACAGTACCATTCGCCAATTTTTTGTCCTTCAAGTTTAAGTGAACAATGAGCACCATTGTTTATCCTTTATCGGAAATTATTTGTAACTTTCGACAAGTAGAACAATGATTGGAACACGTAGACGGTTGAAATCTTTGTATATATTGCTTCCATATAGTCTAAGAAACATGTACGCAAAGCATCCAAACAATACCATTTGCCAATTTTTTGGTCTTCAAGTTTAAGTGAACAATGAGACCCAATGGTTAATCCGTTATCGGAAATTATTTGTAACTTTCGACAAGTAGAACAATGAATGGAATAGGTAGACGGTTGAAATCATTGTATATATTGCTTCCATATGGTCTAAGAAACATATATGCAAAGCATCCAAACAGTACAATTCGCCAATTTTTTGTTTTTCAAGTTTAAGTGAACAATGAGCCCCAATGGTTAATCCTTTATCGCAAATTATTTGTAACTTTCGACAAGTAGAGCAATGAATGGAACAGGTAGACGGTTGTATTCTTTGTATATATTGCTTCTATATAGTCTAAGAAATATATATGCAAAGCATCCAAACAGTACAATTCGCCAATTTATTGTTCTTCAAGTTTAAGTGAACAACGAGCCCCATTGTTAATCCTTTAAAGGAAATTATTTGTAAATTTCGACAAGTAGAACAATGAATGGAACAGGTATACGGTTGAAATCTTTGTATATATTGCTTCTATATAGTCTAAGAAACATATATGCAAAGCATCCAAACAGTACAAATCGCCAATTTTTTGTTCTTCAAGTTTAAGTAAACTACGATCCCCATTGTTAATCCCTTAACGGAAATTATTTGTAACTTTCGACAAGTAGAACAATAAATGGAACAGGTAGACGGTTGAAATCATTGTATATATTGCTTCTATATAGTCTACGAAACAAATATGCAAAGCATCCAAACAGTACAATTCGCCACTTTTTTGTTCTTCAAGTTTAAGTGAACTACGAGCCCCATTGTTAATCCTTTAACGGAAATTAATTGTAACTTTCTACAAGTAGAACAATGATTGGAACACGTAGACGGTTGAAATCTTTGTATATATTGCTTCCATATAGTCTAAGAAACATATATGCAAAGCATCCAAACAGTACCATTCGCCAATTTTTTGTCCTTCAAGTTTAAGTGAACAATGAGCACCATTGTTTATCCTTTATCGGAAATTATTTGTAACTTTCGACAAGTAGAACAATGATTGGAACACGTAGACGGTTGAAATCTTTGTATATATTGCTTCCATATAGTCTAAGAAACATGTACGCAAAGCATCCAAACAATACCATTTGCCAATTTTTTGGTCTTCAAGTTTAAGTGAACAATGAGACCCAATGGTTAATCCGTTATCGGAAATTATTTGTAACTTTCGACAAGTAGAACAATGAATGGAATAGGTAGACGGTTGAAATCATTGTATATATTGCTTCCATATAGTCTAAGAAACATATATGCAAAGCATCCAAACAGTACAATTCGCCAATTTTTTGTTTTTCAAGTTTAAGTGAACAATGAGCCCCAATGGTTAATCCTTTATCGGAAATTATTTGTAACTTTCGACAAGTAGAGCAATGAATGGAACAGGTAGACGGTTGTATTCTTTGTATATATTGCTTCTATATAGTCTAAGAAATATATATGCAAAGCATCCAAACAGTACAATTCGCCAATTTATTGTTCTTCAAGTTTAAGTGAACAACGAGCCCCATTGTTAATCCTTTAAAGGAAATTATTTGTAAATTTCGACAAGTAGAACAATGAATGGAACAGGTATACGGTTGAAATCTTTGTATATATTGCTTCTATATAGTCTAAGAAACATATATGCAAAGCATCCAAACAGTACAAATCGCCAATTTTTTGTTCTTCAAGTTTAAGTAAACTACGATCCCCATTGTTAATCCCTTAACGGAAATTATTTGTAACTTTCGACAAGTAGAACAATAAATGGAACAGGTAGACGGTTGAAATCATTGTATATATTGCTTCTATATAGTCTACGAAACAAATATGCAAAGCATCCAAACAGTACAATTCGCCAATTTTTTGTTCTTCAAGTTTAAGTGAACTACGAGCCCCATTGTTAATCCTTTAACGGAAATTAATTGTAACTTTCTACAAGTAGAACAATGATTGGAACACGTAGACGGTTGAAATCTTTGTATATATTGCTTCCATATAGTCTAAGAAACATATATGCAAAGCATCCAAACAGTACCATTCGCCAATTTTTTGTCCTTCAAGTTTAAGTGAACAATGAGCACCATTGTTTATCCTTTATCGGAAATTGTTTGTAACTTTCGACAAGTAGAACAATGATTGGAACACGTAGACGGTTGAAATCTTTGTATATATTGCTTCCATATAGTCTAAGAGACATGTACGCAAAGCATCCAAACAATACCATTTGCCAATTTTTTGGTCTTCAAGTTTAAGTGAACAATGAGACCCAATGGTTAATCCGTTATCGGAAATTATTTGTAACTTTCGACAAGTAGAACAATGAATGGAATAGGTAGACGGTTGAAATCATTGTATATATTGCTTCCATATAGTCTAAGAAACATATATGCAAAGCATCCAAACAGTACAATTCGCCAATTTTTTGTTTTTCAAGTTTAAGTGAACAATGAGCCCCAATGGTTAATCCTTTATCGGAAATTATTTGTAACTTTCGACAAGTAGAACAATGAATGGAACAGGTAGACGGTTGAATTCTTTGTATATATTGCTTCTATATAGTCTATGAAACATATATGCAAAGCATCCAAACAGTACAATTCGCCAATTTATTTTACTTCAAGTTTAAGTGTACAACGAGCCCCATTGTTAATCCTTTAAAGGAAATTATTTGTAAATTTCGACAAGTAGAACAATGAATGGAATAGGTAGACGGTTGAAATCATTGTATATATTGCTTCCATATAGTCTAAGAAACATATATGCAAAGCATCCAAACAGTACAATTCGCCAATTTATTGTTCTTCAAGTTTAAGTGAACAACGAGCCCCATTGTTAATCCTTTAAAGGAAATTATTTGTAAATTTCGACAAGTAGAACAATGATTGGAACACGTAGACTGTTGAAATCTTTGTATATATTGCTTCCATATAGTCTAAGAAACATGTACGCAAAGCATCCAAACAATACCATTTGCCAATTTTTTGGTCTTCAAGTTTAAGTGAACAATGAGACCCAATGGTTAATCCTTTATCGGAAATTATTTGTAACGTTCGACAAGTAGAACAATGAATGGAACAGGTAGACGGTTGAATTCTTTGTATATATTGCTTCTATATAGTCTAAGAAACATATATGCAAAGCATCCAAACAGTACAATTCGCCAATTTATTGTTCTTCAAGTTTAAGTGTACAACGAGCCCCATTGTTAATCCTTTAAAGGAAATTATTTGTACATTTCGACAAGTAGAACAATGAATGGAATAGGTAGACGGTTGAAATCATTGTATATATTGCTTCCATATAGTCTAAGAAACATATATGCAAAGCATCCAAACTGTACAATTCGCCAATTTTTTGTTTTTCAAGTTTAAGTGAACAATGAGCCCCAATGATTAATCCTTTATCGGAAATTATTTGTAACTTTCGACAAGTAGAACAATGAATGGAACAGGTAGACAGTTGAATTCTTTGTATATATTGCTTCTATATAGTCTAAGAAACATATATGCAAAGCATCCAAACAGTACAATTCGCCAATTTATTGTTCTTCAAGTTTAAGTGAACAACGAGCCCCATTGTTAAACCTTTAAAGGAAATTATTTGTAAATTTCGACAAGTAGAACAATGATTGGAACACGTAGACTGTTGAAATCTTTGTATATATAGCTTCCATATAGTCTAAGAAACATGTACGCAAAGCATCCAAACAATACCATTTGCCAATTTTTTGGTCTTCAAGTTTAAGTGAACAATGAGACCCAATGGTTAATCCTTTATCGGAAATTATTTATAATTTTCGACAAGTAGAACAATGAATAGAACAGGTAGACAGTTGAAATCTTTGTATATGTTGCTTCTATATAGTCTACGAAACCTATATGCAAAGCATCTAAACAGTAACAATCGCCAATTTTTTGATCTTCAAGTTCAAGTGAACAGCGAGCCCCATTGATAATCATGAAATGGAAATTATTTGTAACTTTCTACAAGTAGAACAATGAATAGTACAGGTAGACGGGTGAAATCTTTCTATATATTGCTTCTAAATAGTCTAAGAAACATATATGCAAAGCATCCAAACAGTACAATTCGCCAATTTTTTGTTCTTCAAGTTTAAGTGAACTACGAGCCCCATTGTTAATCCTTTAAAGGAAATTATTTGTAAATTTCGACAAGTAGAACAATGAATGGAACAGGTAGACGGTTGAAATCTTTGTATATATTGCTTCTATATAGTCTAAGAAACGTATATGCAGAGCATCCAAACAGTACAAATCGCCAATTTTTTGTTCTTCAAGTTTAAGTAAACTACGATCCCCATTGTTAATCCCTTAACGGAAATTATTTGTAACTTTCGACAAGTAGAACAATAAATGGAACAGGTAGACGGTTGAAATCATTGTATATATTGCTTCTATATAGTCTACGAAACAAATATGCAAAGCATCCAAACAGTACAATTCGCCAATTTTTTGTTCTTCAAGTTTAAGTGAACTACGAGCCCCATTGTTAATCCTTTAACGGAAATTATTTGTAACTTTCGACAAGTAGAACAATGAATGGAACAGGTAGACGGTTGAAATCTTTGTATATATTGCTTCCATATAGTCTAAGAAACGTATATGCAAAGCATCCAAACAGTACAAATCGCCAATTTTTTGTTCTTCAAGTTTAAGTAAACTACGATCCCCATTGTTAATCCCTTAACGGAAATTATTTGTAATTTTCGACAAGTAGAACAATAAATGGAACAGGTAGACGGTTGAAATCATTGTATATATTGCTTCTATATAGTCTACGAAACAAATATGCAAAGCATCCAAACAGTACAATTCGCCAATTTTTTGTTCTTCAAGTTTAAGTGAACTACGAGCCCCATTGTTAATCCTTTAACGGAAATTAATTGTAACTTTCTACAAGTAGAACAATGATTGGAACACGTAGACGGTTGAAATCTTTGTATATATTGCTTCCATATAGTCTAAGAAACATATATGCAAAGCATCCAAACAGTACCATTCGCCAATTTTTTGTCCTTCAAGTTTAAGTGAACAATGAGCACCATTGTTTATCCTTTATCGGAAATTATTTGTAACTTTCGACAAGTAGAACAATGATTGGAACACGTAGACGGTTGAAATCTTTGTATATATTGCTTCCATATAGTCTAAGAAACATGTACGCAAAGCATCCAAACAATACCATTTGCCAATTTTTTGGTCTTCAAGTTTAAGTGAACAATGAGACCCAATGGTTAATCCGTTATCGGAAATTATTTGTAACTTTCGACAAGTAGAACAATGAATGGAATAGGTAGACGGTTGAAATCATTGTATATATTGCTTCCATATAGTCTAAGAAACATATATGCAAAGCATCCAAACAGTACAATTCGCCAATTTTTTGTTTTTCAAGTTTAAGTGAACAATGAGCCCCAATGGTTAATCCTTTATCGGAAATTATTTGTAACTTTCGACAAGTAGAGCAATGAATGGAACAGGTAGACGGTTGTATTCTTTGTATATATTGCTTCTATATAGTCTAAGAAATATATATGCAAAGCATCCAAACAGTACAATTCGCCAATTTATTGTTCTTCAAGTTTAAGTGAACAACGAGCCCCATTGTTAATCCTTTAAAGGAAATTATTTGTAAATTTCGACAAGTAGAACAATGAATGGAACAGGTATACGGTTGAAATCTTTGTATATATTGCTTCTATATAGTCTAAGAAACATATATGCAAAGCATCCAAACAGTACAAATCGCCAATTTTTTGTTCTTCAAGTTTAAGTAAACTACGATCCCCATTGTTAATCCCTTAACGGAAATTATTTGTAACTTTCGACAAGTAGAACAATAAATGGAACAGGTAGACGGTTGAAATCATTGTATATATTGCTTCTATATAGTCTACGAAACAAATATGCAAAGCATCCAAACAGTACAATTCGCCAATTTTTTGTTCTTCAAGTTTAAGTGAACTACGAGCCCCATTGTTAATCCTTTAACGGAAATTAATTGTAACTTTCTACAAGTAGAACAATGATTGGAACACGTAGACGGTTGAAATCTTTGTATATATTGCTTCCATATAGTCTAAGAAACATATATGCAAAGCATCCAAACAGTACCATTCGCCAATTTTTTGTCCTTCAAGTTTAAGTGAACAATGAGCACCATTGTTTATCCTTTATCGGAAATTATTTGTAACTTTCGACAAGTAGAACAATGATTGGAACACGTAGACGGTTGAAATCTTTGTATATATTGCTTCCATATAGTCTAAGAAACATGTACGCAAAGCATCCAAACAATACCATTTGCCAATTTTTTGGTCTTCAAGTTTAAGTGAACAATGAGACCCAATGGTTAATCCGTTATCGGAAATTATTTGTAACTTTCGACAAGTAGAACAATGAATGGAATAGGTAGACGGTTGAAATCATTGTATATATTGCTTCCATATAGTCTAAGAAACATATATGCAAAGCATCCAAACAGTACAATTCGCCAATTTTTTGTTTTTCAAGTTTAAGTGAACAATGAGCCCCAATGGTTAATCCTTTATCGGAAATTATTTGTAACTTTCGACAAGTAGAACAATGAATGGAACAGGTAGACGGTTGAATTCTTTGTATATATTGCTTCTATATAGTCTATGAAACATATATGCAAAGCATCCAAACAGTACAATTCGCCAATTTATTTTTCTTCAAGTTTAAGTGTACAACGAGCCCCATTGTTAATCCTTTAAAGGAAATTATTTGTAAATTTCGACAAGTAGAACAATGAATGGAATAGGTAGACGGTTGAAATCATTGTATATATTGCTTCCATATAGTCTAAGAAACATATATGCAAAGCATCCAAACAGTACAATTCGCCAATTGTTTGTTTTTCAAGTTTAAGTGAACAATGAGCCCCAATGGTTAATCCTTTATCGGAAATTATTTGTAACTGTCGAAAAGTAGAACAATGAATGGAACAGGTAGACGGTAGAATTCTTTGTATATATTGCTTCTATATAGTCTAAGAAACATATATGCAAAGCATCCAAACAGTACAATTCGCCAATTTATTGTTCTTCAAGTTTAAGTGAACAACGAGCCCCATTGTTAATCCTTTAAAGGAAATTATTTGTAAATTTCGACAAGTAGAACAATGATTGGAACACGTAGACTGTTGAAATCTTTGTATATATTGCTTCCATATAGTCTAAGAAACATGTACGCAAAGCATCCAAACAATACCATTTGCCAATTTTTTGGTCTTCAAGTTTAAGTGAACAATGAGACCCAATGGTTAATCCTTTATCGGAAATTATTTGTAACGTTCGACAAGTAGAACAATGAATGGAACAGGTAGACGGTTGAATTCTTTGTATATACTGCTTCTATATAGTCTAAGAAACATATATGCAAAGCATCCAAACAGTACAATTCGCCAATTTATTGTTCTTCAAGTTTAAGTGTACAACGAGCCCCATTGTTAATCCTTTAAAGGAAATTATTTGTAAATTTCGACAAGTAGAACAATGAATGGAATAGGTAGACGGTTGAAATCATTGTATATATTGCTTCCATATAGTCTAAGAAACATATATGCAAAGCATCCAAACTGTACAATTCGCCAATTTTTTGTTTTTCAAGTTTAAGTGAACAATGAGCCCCAATGATTAATCCTTTATCGGAAATTATTTGTAACTTTCGACAAGTAGAACAATGAATGGAACAGGTAGACAGTTGAATTCTTTGTATATATTGCTTCTATATAGTCTAAGAAACATATATGCAAAGCATCCAAACAGTACAATTCGCCAATTTATTGTTCTTCAAGTTTAAGTGAACAACGAGCCCCATTGTTAATCCTTTAAAGGAAATTATTTGTAAATTTCGACAAGTAGAACAATGATTGGAACACGTAGACTGTTGAAATCTTTGTTTATATAGCTTCCATATAGTCTAAGAAACATGTACGCAAAGCATCCAAACAATACCATTTGCCAATTTTTTGGTCTTCAAGTTTAAGTGAACAATGAGACCCAATGGTTAATCCTTTATCGGAAATTATTTGTAATTTTCGACAAGTAGAACAATGAATAGAACAGGTAGACAGTTGAAATCTTTGTATATGTTGCTTCTATATAGTCTACGAAACCTATATGCAAAGCATCTAAACAGTAACAATCGCCAATTTTTTGATCTTCAAGTTCAAGTGAACAGCGAGCCCCATTGATAATCATGAAATGGAAATTATTTGTAACTTTCTACAAGTAGAACAATGAATAGTACAGGTAGACGGGTGAAATCTTTCTATATATTGCTTCTAAATAGTCTAAGAAACATATATGCAAAGCATCCAAACAGTACAATTCGCCAATTTTTTGTTCTTCAAGTTTAAGTGAACTACGAGCCCCATTGTTAATCCTTTAAAGGAAATTATTTGTAAATTTCGACAAGTAGAACAATGAATGGAACAGGTAGACGGTTGAAATCTTTGTATATATTGCTTCTATATAGTCTAAGAAACGTATATGCAAAGCATCCAAACAGTACAAATCGCCAATTTTTTGTTCTTCAAGTTTAAGTAAACTACGATCCCCATTGTTAATCCCTTATCGGAAATTATTTGTAACGTTCGACAAGTAGAACAATGAATGGAACAAGTAGACGGTTGAATTCTTTGTATATACTGCTTCTATATAGTCTAAGAAATATATATGCAAAGCATCCAAACAGTACAATTCGCCAATTTATTGCTCTTCAAGTTTAAGTGAACAACGAGCCCCATTGTTAATCCTTTAAAGGAAATTATTTGTAAATTTCGACAAGTAGAACAATGAATGGAACAGGTATACGGTTGAAATCTTTGTATATATTGCGTCCATATAGTCTAAGAAACATATATGCAAAGCATCCAAACAGTACAATTCGCCAATTTATTGTTCTTCAAGTTTAAGTGAACAATGAGCCCCAATGGTTAATCCTTTATCGGAAATTATTTGTAACTTTCGACAAGTAGAACAATGAATGGAACAGGTAGACGGTTGAAATATTTGTATATATTGCTTCTATATAATATAAGAAACATATATTCAAAGCATCCAAACAGTACCATTCGCCAATTTTTTGTTCTTCAAGTTTAAGTGAACAATGAGACCCATTGTTAATCCTTTATCAGAAATTATTTGTAAATTTCGACAAGTAGAACAATGATTGGAACACGTAGACGGTTGAAATCTTTGTATATATTGCTACCATATAGTCTAAGAAACATGTACGCAAAGCATCCAAACAGTACCATTCGCCAATTTTTTGGTCTTCACGTTTAAGTGAACAATGAGCCCCAATGGTTAATCCTTTATCGGAAATTATTTGTAATTTTCGACAAGTAGAACAATGAATGGAACAGGTAGACGGTTGAAATATTTGTATATATTGCTTCTATATAATATAAGAAACATATATTCAAAGCATCCAAACAGTACCATTCGCCAATTTTTTGTTCTTCAAGTTTAAGGGAACAACGAGCCCCATTGTTAATCCTTTAAAGGAAATTATTTGTAAATTTCGACAAGTAGAACAACGATTGGAACACGTAGACGGTTAAAATCTTTGTATATATAGCTTCCATATAGTTTAAGAAACATGTACGCAAAGCATCCAAACAGTACCATTCGCCAATTTTTTGTTCTTCAAGTTTAAGTGAACAATGAGCCCCAATGGTTAATCCTTTATCGGAAATCACTTGTAATTTTCGACAAGTAGAACAATGATTGGAATACGTAGACGGTTGAAATCTTTGTATATATTGCTTCCATATATTCTAAGAAACATTTATGCAAAGCATCCAAACAGTACAATTCGCCAATTTATTGTTCTTCAAGTTTAAGTGAACAACGAGCCCCATTGTTAATCCTTTAAAGGAAATTACTTGTAAATTTCGACAAGTAGAACAATGATTGGAACACGTAGACGGTTGAAATCTTTGTATATATTGCTACCATATAGTCTAAGAAACATGTACGCAAAGCATCCAAACAGTACCATTCGCCAATTTTTTGTTCTTCAAGTTTAAGTGAACAATGAGACCCATTGTTAATCCTTTATCAGAAATTATTTGTAAATTTCGACAAGTAGAACAATGATTGGAACACGTAGACGGTTGAAATCTTTGTATATATTGCTACCATATAGTCTAAGAAACATGTACGCAAAGCATCCAAACAGTACCATTCGCCAATTTTTTGGTCTTCACGTTTAAGTGAACAATGAGCCCCAATGGTTAATCCTTTATCGGAAATTATTTGTAATTTTCGACAAGTAGAACAATGAATGGAACAGGTAGACGGTTGAAATATTTGTATATATTGCTTCTATATAATATAAGAAACATATATTCAAAGCATCCAAACAGTACCATTCGCCAATTTTTTGTTCTTCAAGTTTAAGGGAACAACGAGCCCCATTGTTAATCCTTTAAAGGAAATTATTTGTAAATTTCGACAAGTAGAACAACGATTGGAACACGTAGACGGTTGAAATCTTTGTATATATAGCTTCCATATAGTTTAAGAAACATGTACGCAAAGCATCCAAACAGTACCATTCGCCAATTTTCTGTTCTTCAAGTTTAAGTTAACAATGAGCCCCAATGGTTAATCCTTTATCGGAAATTATTTGTAATTTTCGACAAGTAGAACAATGAATGGAACAGGTAGACGGTTGAAATCTTTGTATATATTGCTTCTATATAATCTAAGAAACATATATGCAAAGCATCTAAACAGTAACAATCGCCAATTTTTGGATCTTCAAGTTTAAGTGAACAGCGAGCCCAATTGATAATCATGAAATGGAAATTATTTGTAACTTTCTACAAGTAGAACAATGAATAGTACAGGTAGACGGGTGAAATCTTTCTATATATTGCTTCTAAATAGTCTAAGAAACAAATATGCAAAGCATCCAAACAGTACAATTCGCCAATTTTTTGCTCTTCAAGTTTAAGTAAACAATGAGCCCCAATGGTTAATCCTTTATCGGAAATTACTTGTAATTTTCGACAAGTAGAACAATGAATGGAACAGGTAGACGGTTGAAATCTTTGTATATATTGCTTCTATATAATCTAAGAAACATATTTTCAAAGCATCCAAACAGTGCCATTCGCCAATTTTTTGTTCTTCAAGTTTAAGTGAACTACGAGCCCCATTGTTAATCCTTTAAAGGAAATTATTTGTAAATTTCGACAAGTAGAACAATGAATGGAACAGGTAGACGGTTGAAATCAATGTATATATTGCTTCTATATAGTCTAAGAAACATATATGCAAAGCATCCAAACAGTACCATTCGCCAATTTTTTGTTCTTCAAGTTTAAGTGAACAATGAGCCCCAATGGTTAATCCTTTATCGGAAATTATTTGTAACTGTCGAAAAGTAGAACAATGAATGGAACAGGTAGACGGTTGAAATCCTTGTATATATTGCGTCTATATAGTCTAAGAAACATATATGCAAAGCATCCAAACAGTACAATTCGCCAATTTATTGTTCTTCAAGTTTAAGTGAACAACGAGCCCCATTGTTAATCCTTTAAAGGAAATTATTTGTAAATTTCGACAAGTAGAACAATGAATGGAACAGGTAGACGGTTGAAATCTTTGCATATATTGCGTCCATATAGTCTAAGAAACATATATGCAAAGCATCCAAACAGTACAATTCGCCAATTTTTTGTTCTTCAAGTTTAAGGGAACAACGAGCTCCATTGTTAATCCTTTAAAGGAAATTATTTGTAAATTTCGGCAAGTAGAACAATGAATGGAACAGGTAGACGTTTGAAATCTTTGTATATATTGCTTCTATATAGTCTAAGAAACATATATGCAAAGCATCCAAACAGTACAATTCGCCAATTTTTTGTTCTTCAAGTTTAAGTGAACAATGAGCCCCAATGGTTAATCCTTTATCGGAAATTATTTGTAATTTTCGACAAGTAGAACAATGAATGGAACAGGTAGACGGTTGAAATATTTGTATGTATTGCTTCTATATAATATAAGAAACATATATTCAAAGCATCCAAACAGTACCATTCGCCAATTTTTTGTTCTTCAAGTTTAAGGGAACAACGAGCCCCATTGTTAATCCTTTAAAGGAAATTATTTGTAAATTTCGACAAGTAGAACAACGATTGGAACACGTAGACGGTTGAAATCTTTGTATATATAGCTTCCATATAGTCTAAGAAACATGTACGCAAAGCATCCAAACAGTACCATTCGCCAATTTTTTGTTCTTCAAGTTTAAGTTAACAATGAGCCCCAATGGTTAATCCTTTATTGGAAATTATTTGTAATTTTCGACAAGTAGAACAATGAATGGAACAGGTAGACGGTTGAAATCTTTGTATATATTGCTTCTATATAATCTAAGAAACATATATGCAAAGCATCTAAACAGTAACAATCGCCAATTTTTGGATCTTCAAGTTTAAGTGAACAGCGAGCCCAATTGATAATCATGAAATGGAAATTATTTGTAACTTTCTACAAGTAGAACAATGAATAGTACAGGTAGACGGGTGAAATCTTTCTATATATTGCTTCTAAATAGTCTAAGAAATAAATATGCAAAGCATCCAAACAGTACAATTCGCAAATTTTTTGCTCTTCAAGTTTAAGTAAACAATGAGCCCCAATGGTTAATACTTTATCGGAAATTACTTGTAATTTTCGACAAGTAGAACAATGAATGGAACAGGTAGACGGTTGAAATCTTTGTATATATTGCTTCTATATAATCTAAGAAACATATATTCAAAGCATCCAAACAGTACCATTCGCCAATTTTTTGTTCTTCAAGTTTAAGTGAACTACGAGCCCCATTGTTAATCCTTTAAAGGAAATTATTTGTAAATTTCGGCAAGTAGAACAATGAATGGAATAGGTAGACGGTTGAAATCATTGTATATATTGCTTCTATATAGTCTAAGAAACATGTATGCAAAGCATCCAAACAGTACCATTTGGCAATTTTTTGTTCTTCAAGTTTAAGTGAACAATGAGACCCATTGTTAATCCTTTATCGGAAATTATTTGTAACTTTTGACAAGTAGAACAATGAATGGAACAGGTAGACGGTTGAAATCTTTGTATATATTGCTACTATATAGTCTAAGAAACATATATGCAAAGCATCCAAACAGTACAATTCGCCAATTTTTTGTTCTTCAAGTTTAAGTGAACAATGAGCCCCAATGGTTAATCCTTTAAAGGAAATTATTTGTAAATTTCGACAAGTAGAACAATGAATGGAACAGGTAGACTGTTGAAATCATTGTATATATTGCTTCTGTATAGTCTAAGAAACATATATGCAAAGCATCCAAACAGTACAATTCGCCAATTTTTTGTTCTTCAAGTTTAAGTGAACAATGAGCCCCAATGGTTAATCCTTTATCGGTAATTATTTGTAACTTTCGACAAGTAGAACAATGAATGGAACAGGTAGATGGTTGAAATCCTTGTATATATTGCGTCTATATAGTCTAAGAAACATATATGCAAAGCATCCAAACAGTACAATTCGCCAATTTATTGTTCTTCAAGTTTAAGTGAACAACGAGCCCCATTGTTAATCCTTTAAAGGAAATTATTTGTAAATTTCGACAAATAGAACAATGAATGGAACAGGTAGACGGTTGAAATCTTTGTATATATTGCGTCTATATAGTCTAAGAAACATATATGCAAAGCATCCAAACAGTACAATTCGCCAATTTATTGTTCTTCATGTTTAAGTGAACAACGAGCCCCATTGATAATCATGAAACGGAAATTATTTGTAACTTTCTACAAGTAGAACAATGAATGGAACAGGTAGACGGTTGAAATCAATGTATATATTGGTTCTATATAGTCTATGAAACATATATGCAAAGCGTCCAAAAAGTACAATTCGCCAATTTTTTGCTCTTCAAGTTTAAGTGAACTACGAGCCCCATTGTTAATCCTTTAAAGGAAATTATTTGTAAATTTCGGCAAGTAGAACAATGAATGGAATTGGTAGACTGTTGAAATCATTGTATATATTGCTTCTATATAGTCTAAGAAACATATATGCAAAGCATCTAAACAGTAACAATCGCCAATTTTTGGATCTTCAAGTTTAAGTGAACAGCGAGCCCAATTGATAATCATGAAATGGAAATTATTTGTAACTTTCTACAAGTAGAACAATGAATAGTACAGGTAGACGGGTGAAATCTTTCTATATATTGCTTCTAAATAGTCTAAGAAACAAATATGCAAAGCATCCAAACAGTACAATTCGAAAAATTTTTGCTCTTCAAGTTTAAGTACACAATGAGCCCCAATGGTTAATCCTTTATCGGAAATTACTTGTAATTTTCGACAAGTAGAACAATGATTGGAACACGTAGACGGTTGAAATCTTTGTATATATTGCTACCATATAGTCTAAGAAACATGTACGCAAAGCATCCAAACAGTACCATTCGCCAATTTTTTGTTCTTCAAGTTTAAGTGAACAATGAGACCCATTGTTAATCCTTTATCAGAAATTATTTGTAAATTTCGACAAGTAGAACAATGATTGGAACACGTAGACGGTTGAAATCTTTGTATATATTGCTACCATATAGTCTAAGAAACATATATGCAAAGCATCCAAACAGTACAATTCGCCAATTTATTTTTCTTCAAGTTTAAGTGAACAACGAGCCCCAATGATAATCATGAAATGGAAATTATTTGTAACTTTCTACAAGTAGAACAAGGAATAGTACAGGTAGACGGGTGAAATCTTTCTATATATTGCTTCTAAATAATCTAAGAAACATATATGCAAAGCATCCAAACAATACAATTCGCCAATTTTTTGTTCTTCAAGTTTAAGTGAACTACGAGCCCCATTGTTAATCCTTTAAAGGAAATTATTTGTAAATTTCGACAAGTAGAACAATGAATGGAACAGGTAGACGGTTGAAATCTTTGTATATATTGCTTCCATACAGTCTAAGAAACATGTACGCAAATCCTCCAAACAATTCCATTTGCCAATTTTTTGGTCTTCAAGTTTAAGTGAACAATGAGACCCAATGGTGAATCCTTTATCGGAAATTATTTCTAATTTTCGACAAGTAGAACAATGAATAGAACAGGTAGACGTTTGAAATCTTTGTATATGTTGCTTCTATATAGTCTAAGAAACATGTACGCAAAGCATCCAAAAAGTACCATTCGCCAATTTTTTGTTCTTCCAGTTTAAGTTAACAATGAGCCCCAATGGTTAATCCTTTATCGGAAATTATTTGTAATTTTCGACAAGTAGAACAATGAATGGAACAGGTAGACGGTTGAAATATTTGTATATATTGCTTCTATATAATCTAAGAAACAAATATGCAAAGCATCCAAACAGTACCTTTCGCCAATTTTTTGTTCTTCAAGTTTAAGTGAACAACGTGCCCCATTGATAATCATGAAACGGAAATTATTTGTAACTTTCTACAAGTAGAACAATGAATAGAACAGGTAGACGGTTGAAATATTTGTATATATTGCTTCTATATAATATAAGAAACATATATTCAAAGCATCCAAACAGTACCATTCGCCAATTTTTTGTTCTTCCAGTTTAAGGGAACAACGAGCCCCATTGTTAATCCTTTAAAGGAAATTATTTGTAAATTTCGACAAGTAGAACAACGATTGGAACACGTAGACGGTTGAAATCTTTGTATATATAGCTTCCATATAGTCTAAGAAACATGTACGCAAAGCATCCAAACAGTACCATTCGCCAATTTTTTGTTCTTCAAGTTTAAGTGAACAATGAGACCCATTGTTAATCCTTTATCAGAAATTATTTGTAAATTTCGACAAGTAGAACAATGATTGGAACACGTAGACGATTGAAATCTTTGTATATATTGCTACCATATAGTCTAAGAAACATGTACGCAAAGCATCCAAACAGTACCATTCGCCAATTTTTTGTTCTTCAAGTTTAAGTGAACAATGAGACCCATTGTTAATCCTTTATCAGAAATTATTTGTAAATTTCGACAAGTAGAACAATGATTGGAACACGTAGACGGTTGAAATCTTTGTATATATTGCTACCATATAGTCTAAGAAACATGTACGCAATGCATCCAAACAGTACCATTCGCCAATTTTTTGGTCTTCACGTTTAAGTGAACAATGAGCCCCAATGGTTAATCCTTTATCGGAAATTATTTGTAACTTTCGACAAGTAGAACAATGAATGGAACAGGTAGACGGTTGAAATATTTGTATATATTGCTTCTATATAATATAAGAAACATATATTCAAAGCATCCAAACAGTACCATTCGCCAATTTTTTGTTCTTCCAGTTTAAGGGAACAACGAGCCCCATTGTTAATCCTTTAAAGGAAATTATTTGTAAATTTCGACAAGTAGAACAACGATTGGAACACGTAGACGGTTGAAATCTTTGTATATATAGCTTCCATATAGTCTAAGAAACATGTACGCAAAGCATCCAAACAGTACCATTCGCCAATTTTTTGTTCTTCAAGTTTAAGTTAACAATGAGCCCCAATGGTTAATCCTTTATCGGAAATTATTTGTAACTTTCGACAAGTAGAACAATGAATGGAAAAGGTAGACGGTTGAAATCTTTGTATATATTGCTTCTATATAGACTAAGAAACCTATATGCAAAGCATCTAAACAGTAACAATCGCCAATTTTTTGATCTTCAAGTTCAAGTGAACAGCGAGCCCCATTGATAATCATGAAATGGAAATTATTTGTAACTTTCTACAAGTAGAACAATGAATAGTACAGGTAGACGGGTGAAATCTTTCTATATATTGCTTCTAAATAGTCTAAGAAACATATATGCAAAGCATCCAAACAGTACAATTCGCCAATTTTTTGTTCTTCAAGTTTAAGTGAACTACGAGCCCCATTGTTAATCCTTTAAAGGAAATTATTTGTAAATTTCGACAAGTAGAACAATGAATGGAACAGGTAGACGGTTGAAATCTTTGTATATATTGCTTCTATATAGTCTAAGAAACGTATATGCAAAGCATCCAAACAGTACAAATCGCCAATTTTTTGTTCTTCAAGTTTAAGTAAACTACGATCCCCATTGTTAATCCCTTAACGGAAATTATTTGTAACTTTCGACAAGTAGAACAATAAATGGAACAGGTAGACGGTTGAAATCATTGTATATATTGCTTCTATATAGTCTACGAAACAAATATGCAAAGCATCCAAACAGTACAATTCGCCAATTTTTTGTTCTTCAAGTTTAAGTGAACTACGAGCCCCATTGTTAATCCTTTAACGGAAATTATTTGTAACTTTCGACAAGTAGAACAATGAATGGAACAGGTAGACGGTTGAAATCTTTGTATATGTTGCTTCCATATAGTCTAAGAAACGTATATGCAAAGCATCCAAACAGTACAAATCGCCAATTTTTTGTTCTTCAAGTTTAAGTAAACTACGATCCCCATTGTTAATCCCTTAACGGAAATTATTTGTAACTTTCGACAAGTGGAACAATAAATGGAACAGGTAGACGGTTGAAATCATTGTATATATTGCTTCTATATAGTCTACGAAACAAATATGCAAAGCATCCAAACAGTATAATTCGCCAATTTTTTGTTCTTCAAGTTTAAGTGAACTACGAGCCCCATTGTTAATCCTTTAACGGAAATTAATTGTAACTTTCTACAAGTAGAACAATGATTGGAACACGTAGACGGCTGAAATCTTTGTATATATTGCTTCCATATAGTCTAAGAAACATATATGCAAAGCATCCAAACAGTACCATTCGCCAATTTTTTGTCCTTCAAGTTTAAGTGAACAATGAGCACCATTGTTTATCCTTTATCGGAAATTATTTGTAACTTTCGACAAGTAGAACAATGATTGGAACACGTAGACGGTTGAAATCTTTGTATATATTGCTTCCATATAGTCTAAGAAACATGTACGCAAAGCATCCAAACAATACCATTTGCCAATTTTTTGGTCTTCAAGTTTAAGTGAACAATGAGACCCAATGGTTAATCCTTTATCGGAAATTATTTGTAATTTTCGACAAGTAGAACAATGAATAGAACAGGTAGACAGTTGAAATCTTTGTATATGTTGCTTCTATATAGTCTACGAAACCTATATGCAAAGCATCTAAACAGTAACAATCGCCAATTTTTTGATCTTCAAGTTCAAGTGAACAGCGAGCCCCATTGATAATCATGAAATGGAAATTATTTGTAAC
Source organism: Cerceris ruficornis (assembly GCA_963989415.1). Taxonomy (NCBI): domain Eukaryota; kingdom Metazoa; phylum Arthropoda; class Insecta; order Hymenoptera; family Crabronidae; genus Cerceris; species Cerceris ruficornis. Next base: position 475,151 of record CAXDIW010000424.1, read on the forward strand.
TTTCTACAAGTAGAACAATGAATAGTACAGGTAGACGGGTGAAATCTTTCTATATATTGCTTCTAAATAGTCTAAGAAACATATATGCAAAGCATCCAAACAGTACAATTCGCCAATTTTTTGGTCTTCAAGTTTAAGTGAACTACGAGCCCCATTGTTAATCCTTTAAAGGAAATTATTTGTAAATTTCGACAAGTAGAGCAATGAATGGAACAGGTAGACGGTTGAAATCTTTGTATATATTGCTTCTATATAGTCTAAGAAACGTATATGCAAAGCATCCAAACAGTACAAATCGCCAATTTTTTGTTCTTCAAGTTTAAGTAAACTACGATCCCCATTGTTAATCCCTTAACGGAAATTATTTGTAACTTTCGACAAGTAGAACAATAAATGGAACAGGTAGACGGTTGAAATCATTGTATATATTGCTTCTATATAGTCTACGAAACAAATATGCAAAGCATCCAAACAGTACAATTCGCCAATTTTTTGTTCTTCAAGTTTAAGTGAACTACGAGCCCCATTGTTAATCCTTTAACGGAAATTAATTGTAACTTTCTACAAGTAGAACAATGATTGGAACACGTAGACGGTTGAAATCTTTGTATATATTGCTTCCATATAGTCTAAGAAACATATATGCAAAGCATCCAAACAGTACAATTCGCCAATTTTTTGTTCTTCAAGTTTAAGTGAACTACGATCCCCATTGTTAATCCCTTAACGGAAATTATTTGTAACTTTCGACAAGTAGAACAATAAATGGAACAGGTAGACGGTTGAAATCATTGTATATATTGCTTCTATATAGTCTACGAAACAAATATGCAAAGCATCCAAACAGTACAATTCGCCAATTTTTTGTTCTTCAAGTTTAAGTGAACTACGAGCCCCATTGTTAATCCTTTAACGGAAAATATTTGTAACTTTCGACAAGTAGAACAATGAATGGAACAGGTAGACGGTTGAAATCTTTGTATATATTGCTTCTATATAGTCTAAGAAACGTATATGCAAAGCATCCAAACAGTACAAATCGCCAATTTTTTGTTCTTCAAGTTTAAGTAAACTACGATCCCCATTGTTAATCCCTTAACGGAAATTATTTGTAACTTTCGACAAGTAGAACAATAAATGGAACAGGTAGACGGTTGAAATCATTGTATATATTGCTTCTATATAGTCTACGAAACAAATATGCAAAGCATCCAAACAGTACAATTCGCCAATTTTTTGTTCTTCAAGTTTAAGTGAACTACGAGCCCCATTGTTAATCCTTTAACGGAAATTAATTGTAACTTTCTACAAGTAGAACAATGCTTGGAACACGTAGACGGTTGAAATCTTTGTATATATTGCTTCCATATAGTCTAAGAAACATATATGCAAAGCATCCAAACAGTACCATTCGCCAATTTTTTGTCCTTCAAGTTTAAGTGAACAATGAGCACCATTGTTTATCCTTTATCGGAAATTATTTGTAACTTTCGACAAGTAGAACAATGATTGGAACACGTAGACGGTTGAAATCTTTGTATATATTGCTTCCATATAGTCTAAGAAACATGTACGCAAAGCATCCAAACAATACCATTTGCCAATTTTTTGGTCTTCAAGTTTAAGTGAACAATGAGACCCAATGGTTAATCCGTTATCGGAAATTATTTGTAACTTTCGACAAGTAGAACAATGAATGGAATAGGTAGACGGTTGAAATCATTGTATATATTGCTTCCATATAGTCTAAGAAACATATATGCAAAGCATCCAAACAGTACAATTCGCCAATTTTTTGTTTTTCAAGTTTAAGTGAACAATGAGCCCCAATGGTTAATCCTTTATCGGAAATTATTTGTAACTTTCGACAAGTAGAGCAATGAATGGAACAGGTAGACGGTTGTATTCTTTGTATATATTGCTTCTATATAGTCTAAGAAATATATATGCAAAGCATCCAAACAGTACAATTCGCCAATTTATTGTTCTTCAAGTTTAAGTGAACAACGAGCCCCATTGTTAATCCTTTAAAGGAAATTATTTGTAAATTTCGACAAGTAGAACAATGAATGGAACAGGTATACGGTTGAAATCTTTGTATATATTGCTTCTATATAGTCTAAGAAACATATATGCAAAGCATCCAAACAGTACAAATCGCCAATTTTTTGTTCTTCAAGTTTAAGTAAACTACGATCCCCATTGTTAATCCCTTAACGGAAATTATTTGTAACTTTCGACAAGTAGAACAATAAATGGAACAGGTAGACGGTTGAAATCATTGTATATATTGCTTCTATATAGTCTACGAAACAAATATGCAAAGCATCCAAACAGTACAATTCGCCAATTTTTTGTTCTTCAAGTTTAAGTGATATACGAGCCCCATTGTTAATCCTTTAACGGAAATTAATTGTAACTTTCTACAAGTAGAACAATGATTGGAACACGTAGACGGTTGAAATCTTTGTATATATTGCTTCCATATAGTCTAAGAAACATATATGCAAAGCATCCAAACAGTACCATTCGCCAATTTTTTGTCCTTCAAGTTTAAGTGAACAATGAGCACCATTGTTTATCCTTTATCGGAAATTATTTGTAACTTTCGACAAGTAGAACAATGATTGGAACACGTAGACGGTTGAAATCTTTGTATATATTGCTTCCATATAGTCTAAGAAACATGTACGCAAAGCATCCAAACAATACCATTTGCCAATTTTTTGGTCTTCAAGTTTAAGTGAACAATGAGACCCAATGGTTAATCCGTTATCGGAAATTATTTGTAACTTTCGACAAGTAGAACAATGAATGGAATAGCTAGACGGTTGAAATCATTGTATATATTGCTTCCATATAGTCTAAGAAACGTATATGCAAAGCATCCAAACAGTACAAATCGCCAATTTTTTGTTCTTCAAGTTTAAGTAAACTACGATCCCCATTGTTAATCCCTTAACGGAAATTATTTGTAACTTTCGACAAGTAGAACAATAAATGGAATAGGTAGACGGTTGAAATCATTGTATATATTGCTTCCATATAGTCTAAGAAACATATATGCAAAGCATCCAAACAGTACAATTCGCCAATTTTTTGTTTTTCAAGTTTAAGTGAACAATGAGCCCCAATGGTTAATCCTTTATCGGAAATTATTTGTAACGTTCGACAAGTAGAACAATGAATGGAACAGGTAGACGGTTGAATTCTTTGTATATACTGCTTCTATATAGTCTAAGAAACATATATGCAAAGCATCCAAACAGTACAATTCGCCAATTTATTGTTCTTCAAGTTTAAGTGTACAACGAGCCCCATTGTTAATCCTTTAAAGGAAATTATTTGTAAATTTCGACAAGTAGAACAATGTATGGAATAGGTAGACGGTTGAAATCATTGTATATATTGCTTCCATATAGTCTAAGAAACATATATGCAAAGCATCCAAACTGTACAATTCGCCAATTTTTTGTTTTTCAAGTTTAAGTGAACAATGAGCCCCAATGATTAATCCTTTATCGGAAATTATTTGTAACTTTCGACAAGTAGAACAATGAATGGAACAGGTAGACAGTTGAAATCTTTGTATATATTGCTTCCATATAGTCTAAGAAACATATATGCAAAGCATCCAAACAGTACCATTCGCCAATTTTTTGTCCTTCAAGTTTAAGTGAACAATGAGCACCATTGTTTATCCTTTATCGGAAATTATTTGTAACTTTCGACAAGTAGAACAATGATTGGAACACGTAGACGGTTGAAATCTTTGTATATATTGCTTCCATATAGTCTAAGAAACATGTACGCAAAGCATCCAAACAATACCATTTGCCAATTTTTTGGTCTTCAAGTTTAAGTGAACAATGAGACCCAATGGTTAATCCGTTATCGGAAATTATTTGTAACTTTCGACAAGTAGAACAATGAATGGAATAGGTAGACGGTTGAAATCATTGTATATATTGCTTCCATATAGTCTAAGAAACATATATGCAAAGCATCCAAACAGTACAATTCGCCAATTTTTTGTTTTTCAAGTTTAAGTGAACAATGAGCCCCAATGGTTAATCCTTTATCGCAAATTATTTGTAACTTTCGACAAGTAGAGCAATGAATGGAACAGGTAGACGGTTGTATTCTTTGTATATATTGCTTCTATATAGTCTAAGAAATATATATGCAAAGCATCCAAACAGTACAATTCGCCAATTTATTGTTCTTCAAGTTTAAGTGAACAATGAGCCCCAATGGTTAATCCTTTATCGGAAATTATTTGTAACTTTCGACAAGTAGAGCAATGAATGGAACAGGTAGACGGTTGTATTCTTTGTATATATTGCTTCTATATAGTCTAAGAAATATATATGCAAAGCATCCAAACAGTACAATTCGCCAATTTATTGTTCTTCAAGTTTAAGTGAACAACGAGCCCCATTGTTAATCCTTTAAAGGAAATTATTTGTAAATTTCGACAAGTAGAACAATGAATGGAACAGGTATACGGTTGAAATCTTTGTATATATTGCTTCTATATAGTCTAAGAAACATATATGCAAAGCATCCAAACAGTACAAATCGCCAATTTTTTGTTCTTCAAGTTTAAGTAAACTACGATCCCCATTGTTAATCCCTTAACGGAAATTATTTGTAACTTTCGACAAGTAGAACAATAAATGGAACAGGTAGACGGTTGAAATCATTGTATATATTGCTTCTATATAGTCTACGAAACAAATATGCAAAGCATCCAAACAGTACAATTCGCCAATTTTTTGTTCTTCAAGTTTAAGTGAACTACGAGCCCCATTGTTAATCCTTTAACGGAAATTAATTGTAACTTTCTACAAGTAGAACAATGATTGGAACACGTAGACGGTTGAAATCTTTGTATATATTGCTTCCATATAGTCTAAGAAACATATATGCAAAGCATCCAAACAGTACCATTCGCCAATTTTTTGTCCTTCAAGTTTAAGTGAACAATGAGCACCATTGTTTATCCTTTATCGGAAATTATTTGTAACTTTCGACAAGTAGAACAATGATTGGAACACGTAGACGGTTGAAATCTTTGTATATATTGCTACCATATAGTCTAAGAAACATGTACGCAAAGCATCCAAACAATACCATTTGCCAATTTTTTGGTCTTCAAGTTTAAGTGAACAATGAGACCCAATGGTTAATCCGTTATCGGAAATTATTTGTAACTTTCGACAAGTAGAACAATGAATGGAATAGGTAGACGGTTGAAATCATTGTATATATTGCTTCCATATAGTCTAAGAAACATATATGCAAAGCATCCAAACAGTACAATTCGCCAATTTTTTGTTTTTCAAGTTTAAGTGGACAATGAGCCCCAATGGTTAATCCTTTATCGCAAATTATTTGTAACTTTCGACAAGTAGAGCAATGAATGGAACAGGTAGACGGTTGTATTCTTTGTATATATTGCTTCTATATAGTCTAAGAAATATATATGCAAAGCATCCAAACAGTACAATTCGCCAATTTATTGTTCTTCAAGTTTAAGTGAACAACGAGCCCCATTGTTAATCATTTAAAGGAAATTATTTGTAAATTTCGACAAGTAGAACAATGAATGGAACAGGTATACGGTTGAAATCTTTGTATATATTGCTTCTATATAGTCTAAGAAACATATATGCAAAGCATCCAAACAGTACAAATCGCCAATTTTTTGTTCTTCAAGTTTAAGTAAACTACGATCCCCATTGTTAATCCCTTAACGGAAATTATTTGTAACTTTCGACAAGTAGAACAATAAATGGAACAGGTAGACGGTTGAAATCATTGTATATATTGCTTCTATATAGTCTACGAAACAAATATGCAAAGCATCCAAACAGTACAATTCGCCAATTTTTTGTTCTTCAAGTTTAAGTGAACTACGAGCCCCATTGTTAATCCTTTAACGGAAATTAATTGTAACTTTCTACAAGTAGAACAATGATTGGAACACGTAGACGGTTGAAATCTTTGTATATATTGCTTCCATATAGTCTAAGAAACATATATGCAAAGCATCCAAACAGTACCATTCGCCAATTTTTTGTCCTTCAAGTTTAAGTGAACAATGAGCACCATTGTTTATCCTTTATCGGAAATTATTTGTAACTTTCGACAAGTAGAACAATGATTGGAACACGTAGACGGTTGAAATCTTTGTATATATTGCTTCCATATAGTCTAAGAAACATGTACGCAAAGCATCCAAACAATACCATTTGCCAATTTTTTGGTCTTCAAGTTTAAGTGAACAATGAGACCCAATGGTTAATCCGTTATCGGAAATTATTTGTAACTTTCGACAAGTAGAACAATGAATGGAATAGGTAGACGGTTGAAATCATTGTATATATTGCTTCCATATAGTCTAAGAAACATATATGCAAAGCATCCAAACAGTACAATTCGCCAATTTTTTGTTTTTCAAGTTTAAGTGAACAATGAGCCCCAATGGTTAATCCTTTATCGGAAATTATTTGTAACTTTCGACAAGTAGAGCAATGAATGGAACAGGTAGACGGTTGTATTCTTTGTATATATTGCTTCTATATAGTCTAAGAAATATATATGCAAAGCATCCAAACAGTACAATTCGCCAATTTATTGTTCTTCAAGTTTAAGTGAACAACGAGCCCCATTGTTAATCCTTTAAAGGAAATTATTTGTAAATTTCGACAAGTAGAACAATGAATGGAACAGGTATACGGTTGAAATCTTTGTATATATTGCTTCTATATAGTCTAAGAAACATATATGCAAAGCATCCAAACAGTACAAATCGCCAATTTTTTGTTCTTCAAGTTTAAGTAAACTACGATCCCCATTGTTAATCCCTTAACGGAAATTATTTGTAACTTTCGACAAGTAGAACAATAAATGGAACAGGTAGACGGTTGAAATCATTGTATATATTGCTTCTATATAGTCTACGAAACAAATATGCAAAGCATCCAAACAGTACAATTCGCCAATTTTTTGTTCTTCAAGTTTAAGTGAACTACGAGCCCCATTGTTAATCCTTTAACGGAAATTAATTGTAACTTTCTACAAGTAGAACAATGATTGGAACACGTAGACGGTTGAAATCTTTGTATATATTGCTTCCATATAGTCTAAGAAACATATATGCAAAGCATCCAAACAGTACCATTCGCCAATTTTTTGTCCTTCAAGTTTAAGTGAACAATGAGCACCATTGTTTATCCTTTATCGGAAATTATTTGTAACTTTCGACAAGTAGAACAATGATTGGAACACGTAGACGGTTGAAATCTTTGTATATATTGCTTCCATATAGTCTAAGAAACATGTACGCAAAGCATCCAAACAATACCATTTGCCAATTTTTTGGTCTTCAAGTTTAAGTGAACAATGAGACCCAATGGTTAATCCGTTATCGGAAATTATTTGTAACTTTCGACAAGTAGAACAATGAATGGAATAGCTAGACGGTTGAAATCATTGTATATATTGCTTCCATATAGTCTAAGAAACGTATATGCAAAGCATCCAAACAGTACAAATCGCCAATTTTTTGTTCTTCAAGTTTAAGTAAACTACGATCCCCATTGTTAATCCCTTAACGGAAATTATTTGTAACTTTCGACAAGTAGAACAATAAATGGAATAGGTAGACGGTTGAAATCATTGTATATATTGCTTCCATATAGTCTAAGAAACATATATGCAAAGCATCCAAACAGTACAATTCGCCAATTTTTTGTTTTTCAAGTTTAAGTGAACAATGAGCCCCAATGGTTAATCCTTTATCGGAAATTATTTGTAACGTTCGACAAGTAGAACAATGAATGGAACAGGTAGACGGTTGAATTCTTTGTATATACTGCTTCTATATAGTCTAAGAAACATATATGCAAAGCATCCAAACAGTACAATTCGCCAATTTATTGTTCTTCAAGTTTAAGTGTACAACGAGCCCCATTGTTAATCCTTTAAAGGAAATTATTTGTAAATTTCGACAAGTAGAACAATGAATGGAATAGGTAGACGGTTGAAATCATTGTATATATTGCTTCCATATAGTCTAAGAAACATATATGCAAAGCATCCAAACTGTACAATTCGCCAATTTTTTGTTTTTCAAGTTTAAGTGAACAATGAGCCCCAATGATTAATCCTTTATCGGAAATTATTTGTAACTTTCGACAAGTAGAACAATGAATGGAACAGGTAGACAGTTGAAATCTTTGTATATATTGCTTCCATATAGTCTAAGAAACATATATGCAAAGCATCCAAACAGTACCATTCGCCAATTTTTTGTCCTTCAAGTTTAAGTGAACAATGAGCACCATTGTTTATCCTTTATCGGAAATTATTTGTAACTTTCGACAAGTAGAACAATGATTGGAACACGTAGACGGTTGAAATCTTTGTATATATTGCTTCCATATAGTCTAAGAAACATGTACGCAAAGCATCCAAACAATACCATTTGCCAATTTTTTGGTCTTCAAGTTTAAGTGAACAATGAGACCCAATGGTTAATCCGTTATCGGAAATTATTTGTAACTTTCGACAAGTAGAACAATGAATGGAATAGGTAGACGGTTGAAATCATTGTATATATTGCTTCCATATAGTCTAAGAAACATATATGCAAAGCATCCAAACAGTACAATTCGCCAATTTTTTGTTTTTCAAGTTTAAGTGAACAATGAGCCCCAATGGTTAATCCTTTATCGCAAATTATTTGTAACTTTCGACAAGTAGAGCAATGAATGGAACAGGTAGACGGTTGTATTCTTTGTATATATTGCTTCTATATAGTCTAAGAAATATATATGCAAAGCATCCAAACAGTACAATTCGCCAATTTATTGTTCTACAAGTTTAAGTGAACAACGAGCCCCATTGTTAATCCTTTAAAGGAAATTATTTGTAAATTTCGACAAGTAGAACAATGAATGGAACAGGTATACGGTTGAAATCTTTGTATATATTGCTTCAATATAGTCTAAGAAACATATATGCAAAGCATCCAAACAGTACAAATCGCCAATTTTTTGTTCTTCAAGTTTAAGTAAACTACGATCCCCATTGTTAATCCCTTAACGGAAATTATTTGTAACTTTCGACAAGTAGAACAATAAATGGAACAGGTAGACGGTTGAAATCATTGTATATATTGCTTCTATATAGTCTACGAAACAAATATGCAAAGCATCCAAACAGTACAATTCGCCAATTTTTTGTTCTTCAAGTTTAAGTGAACTACGAGCCCCATTGTTAATCCTTTAACGGAAATTAATTGTAACTTTCTACAAGTAGAACAATGATTGGAACACGTAGACGGTTGAAATCTTTGTATATATTGCTTCCTTATAGTCTAAGAAACATATATGCAAAGCATCCAGTACGCAAAGCATCCAAACAGTACAATTCGCCAATTTTTTGTTCTTCATGTTTAAGTGAACAACGAGCCCCATTGTTAATCATGAAACGGAAATTATTTGTAACTTTCGACATGTAGAACAATGAATGGAACAGGTAGACGGTTGAAATATTTGGATATATTGCTTCCGTATAGTCTAAGAAACATATATGTAAAGCATCCAAACAGTACCATTCGCCAATTTTTTGTTCTTCAAAGTTAAGTGAACAATGAGCCCCATTGTTAATCCTTTATCGGAAATTATTTGTAACTTTCGACAAGTAGAACAATGAATGGAACAGGTAGACGGTTGAAATCTTTGAATATATTGCTTCTATATAGTCTAAGAAACATATATGCAAAGCATCCAAACAGTACAATTCGCCAATTTTTTGTTCTTCAAGTTTAAGTGAACAATGAGCCCCAATGGTTAATCCTTTATCGGAAATTATTTGAAACTTTCGACAAGTAGAACAATGAATGGAACAGGTAGACGGTTGAAATCTTTGTATATATTGCTTCTATATAGTGTAAGAAACATATATGCAAAGCATCCAAACAGTACAATTCGCCAATTTATTGTTCTTCAAGTTTAAGTGAACAACGAGCCCCATTGTTAATCCTTTAAAGGATATTATTTGTAACTTGCGACAAGTAGAACAATGAATGGAACAGGTAGACGGTTGAAATCAATGTATATATTGCTTCTATATAATCTAAGAAACATATCTGCAAATCATCCAAACAGTACAATTCGCCAATTATTTGATCTTCAAGTTTAAGTGAACTACGAGCCCCATTGTCAATACTTTAACGGAAATTATTTGTAACTTGCGACAAGTAGAACAATGAATGGAACAGGTAGACGGTTGAAATCAATGTATATATTGCTTCTATATAATCTAAGAAACATATATGCAAAGCATCCAAACAGTACAATTCGCCAATTTCTTGTTCTTCAAGATTAAGTAAACTACGATCCCCATTGTTAATCCCTTAACGGAAATTATTTGTAACTTTCGACAAGTAGAACAATGAATGGAACAGGTAGACGGTTGAAATCATTGTATATATTGCTTCTATATAGTCTAAGAAACATATCTGCAAATCATCCAAACAGTACAATTCGCCAATTATTTGATCTTCAAGTTTAAGTGAACTACGAGCCCCATTGTCAATACTTTAACGGAAATTATTTGTAACTTGCGACAAGTAGAACAATGAATGGAACAGGTAGACGGTTGAAATCAATGTATATATTGCTTCTATATAATCTAAGAAACATATATGCAAACCATAAAAACAGTACCATTCCCCAATTTTTTGTTCTTCAAGTTTAAGTGAACAACGAGCCCCATTGATAATCATGAAACGGAAATTATTTGTAACTTTCTACAAGTAGAACAATGAATAGAACAGGTAGACGGTTGAAATCTTTCTATATATTGCTTCTAAATAGACTAAGAAACATATATGCAAAGCATCCAAACAGTACAATTCGCCAATTGTTTGTTCTTCAAGTTTAAGTGAACAACGAGGCCCATTGTTAATCATGAAACGGAAATTATTTGTAACTTTCGACAAGAAGAACAATGAATAGAACAGGTAGACGGTTGAAATCTTTGTATATGTTGCTTCTATATAGTCTAAGAAACCTATATGCAAAGCATCTAAACAGTAAAATTCGCCAATTTTTTGATCTTCAAGTATAAGTGAACAATGATCCCCATTGTTAATCCTTTATCGGAAATTATTTGTAACTTTCGACAAGTAGAACAATGAATGGAACAGGTAGACGGTTGAAATCTTTGTATATATTGCTTCTATATAGTCTAAGAAACATATATGCAAAGCATCCAAACAGTACCATTCGCCAATTTTTTGTTCTTCAAGTTTAAATGAACAATGAGCCCCAATGGTTAATCCTTTATCGGAAATTACTTGTAACTTTCGACAAGTAGCACAATGAATGGAACAGGTAGACGGTGGAAATCTTTGTATATATTGCTTTAATATAGTCTAAGAAACATATATGCAAAGCATCCAAACAGTACAATTCGCCAATTTTTTGTTCTTCAAGTTTAAGTGAACAACGAGCCCCATTGATAATCATGAAACGGAAATTATTTGTAACTTTCGACATGTAGAACAATGAATGGAACTGGTAGACGGTTGAAATATTTGTATATATTGCTTCCGTATAGTCTAAGAAACATATATGTAAAGCATCCAAACAGTACCATTCGCCAATTTTTTGTTCTTCAAGGTTAAGTGAACAATGAGCCCCATTGTTAATCCTTTATCGGAAATTATTTGTAACTTTCGACAAGTAGAACAATGAATGGAACAGGTAGACGGTTGAAATCTTTGAATATATTGCTTCTATATAGTCTAAGAAACATATATGCAAAGCATCCAAACAGTACAATTCGCCAATTTTTTGTTCTTCAAGTTTAAGTGAACAATGAGCCCCAATGGTTAATCCTTTATCGGAAATTATTTGTAACTTTCGACAAGTAGCACAATGAATGTAACAGATAGACGGTTGAAATCTTTGTATATAATGCTTTAATATAGTCTAAGAAACATATATGCAAAGCATCCAAACAGTACAATTCGCCAATTTTTTGTTCTTCAAGTTTAAGTGAACAACGAGCCCCATTGATAATCATGAAACGGAAATTATTTGTAACTTTCGACATGTAGAACAATGAATGGAACAGGTAGACGGTTGAAATATTTGTATATATTGCTTCCGTATAGTCTAAGAAACATATATGTAAAGCATCCAAACAGTACCATTCGCCAATTTTTTGTTCTTCAAGGTTAAGTGAACAATGAGCCCCATTGTTAATCCTTTATCGGAAATTATTTGTAACTTTCGACAAGTAGAACAATGAATGGAACAGGTAGACGGTTGAAATCTTTGAATATATTACTTCTATATAGTCTAAGAAACATATATGCAAAGCATCCAAACAGTACAATTCGCCAATTTTTTGTTCTTCAAGTTTAAGTGAACAATGAGCCCCAATGGTTAATCCTTTATCGGAAATTATTTCTAACTTTCGACAAGTAGAACAATGAATGGAACAGGTAGACGGTTGAAATCTTTGTATATATTGCTTTAATATAGTCTAAGAAACATATATGCAAAGCATCCAAACAGTACAATTCGCCAATTTTTTGTTCTTCAAGTTTAAGTGAACAATGAGCCCCAATGGTTAATCCTTTATCGGAAATTATTTGTAACTTTCGACAAGTAGAACAATGAATGGAACAGGTAGACGGTTGAAATATTTGTATATATTGCTTCCGTATAGTCTAAGAAACATATATGCAAATCATCCAAACAGTACCATTCGCCAATTTTTTGTTCTTCAAGTTTAAGTGAACAATGAGCCCCATTGTTAATCCTTTAACGGAAATTAATTGTAACTTTCTACAAGTAGAACAATGATTGGAACACGTAGACGGTTGAAATCTTTGTATATATTGCTTCTATATAGTCTAAGAAACATATGTGCAAAGCATCCAAACAGTACCATTCGCCAATTTTTTGTTCTTCAAGTTTAAGTGAACAACGAGCCCCATTGATAATCATGAAACGGAAATTATTTGTAACTTTCGACATGTAGAACAATGAATGGAACAGTTAGACGGTTGAAATATTTGTATATATTGCTTCCGTATAGTCTAAGAAACATATATGTAAAGCATCCAAACAGTACCATTCGCCAATTTTTTGTTCTTCAAGGTTAAGTGAACAATGAGCCCCAATGGTTAATACTTTATCGGAAATTATTTGTAATTTTCGACAAGTAGAACAATAATTGGAACACGTAGACGGTTGAAATCTTTGTATACATTTCTTGCATATAGTCTAAGAAACATATATGCAAAGCATCCAAACAGTACCATTCGCGAATTTTTTGTTCTTCAAGTTTAAGTGAACAATGAGCCCCATTGTTAATCCTTAATCGGAAATTATTGGTAATTTTCGACAAGTAGAACAATGAATGGAACTAGTAGACGGTTGAAATCTTTTTATATATTGCTTCTATATAGTCTAAGAAACATATATACAAAGCATCCAAACAGTACCAGTCGCCAATTTTTTGTTCTTCAAGTTTAAGTGAACAACGAGGCCCATTGTTAATCATGAAACGGAAATTATTTGTAACTTTCGACAAGAAGAACAATGAATAGAACAGGTAGACGGTTGAAATCTTTGTATATGTTGCTTCTATATAGTCTAAGAAACCTATATGCAAAGCATCCAGTACGCAAAGCATCCAAACAGTACAATTCGCCAATTTTTTGTTCTTCATGTTTAAGTGAACAACGAGCCCCATTGTTAATCCTTTAACGGAAATTAATTGTAATTTTCTACAAGTAGAACAATGATTGGAACACGTAGACGGTTGAAATCTTTGTATATATTGCTTCCATATAGTCTAAGAAACATATATGCAAAGCATCCAGTACGCAAAGCATCCAAACAGTACAATTCGCCAATTTTTTGTTCTTCATGTTTAAGTGAACAACGAGCCCCATTGTTAATCATGAAACGGAAATTATTTGTAACTTTCGACATGTAGAACAATGAATGGAACAGGTAGACGGTTGAAATATTTGGATATATTGCTTCCGTATAGTCTAAGAAACATATATGTAAAGCATCCAAACAGTACCATTCGCCAATTTTTTGTTCTTCAAGGTTAAGTGAACAATGAGCCCCATTGTTAATCCTTTATCGGAAATTATTTGTAACTTTCGACAAGTAGAACAATGAATGGAACAGGTAGACGGTTGAAATCTTTGAATATATTGCTTCTATATAGTCTAAGAAACATATATGCAAAGCATCCAAACAGTACAATTCGCCAATTTTTTGTTCTTCAAGTTTAAGTGAACAATGAGCCCCAATGGTTAATCCTTTATCGGAAATTATTTGAAACTTTCGACAAGTAGAACAATGAATGGAACAGGTAGACGGTTGAAATCTTTGTATATATTGCTTCTATATAGTGTAAGAAACATATATGCAAAGCATCCAAACAGTACAATTCGCCAATTTATTGTTCTTCAAGTTTAAGTGAACAACGAGCCCCATTGTTAATCCTTTAAAGGATATTATTTGTAACTTGCGACAAGTAGAACAATGAATGGAACAGGTAGACGGTTGAAATCAATGTATATATTGCTTCTATATAATCTAAGAAACATATCTGCAAATCATCCAAACAGTACAATTCGCCAATTATTTGATCTTCAAGTTTAAGTGAACTACGAGCCCCATTGTCAATACTTTAACGGAAATTATTTGTAACTTGCGACAAGTAGAACAATGAATGGAACAGGTAGACGGTTGAAATCAATGTATATATTGCTTCTATATAATCTAAGAAACATAT
>CAXDIW010000425.1:0-33544 GCA_963989415.1 Cerceris ruficornis
TTCATACTTTACGATTTTTCCTCTCGATTTTATCGGTATAGGAAAGCGTTGCAGAGGAAAACGTTTGGGACGAAAGTTTCATGGCTTGCGATGCTCTACAAGAATACGACATTTCGATCGCCCGCCGAAATTAGGAAATCGGTTAATTAACAATAAGTTGCAAAAATTTGTTTATTAACAAAAATTTTCACCCCGGGCAATATTGTTTCTCTTTCGATTCCGCGCCAGAAAGTATTAAAACTTTTTCCTCTAGGTCGCACCGCTGCCGCTCTACTGTCTTGGCGGAAACACCACTGCCGCCCGTCCTTACGAAATCGGTTAATCAACAATAAGTCGCAAAATTGGCCTATTAACGAAATTTTTCGCCCAGTGCAATGTTGTTTCTTTTTCGATTCTGCGTAAAAAAGAAAGATACACTTTTTCCTCTAAGTCGCACCGTTGAGGCTCCACACTCTTCTAAAGGTCTACGCCGCTAGGACTTGGAAAAATTTTCATACTTTACGATTTTTTCTCTCGATTTTATCGGTATAGGAAAGCGTTGTAGAGGAAAACGTTTGGGACGAAAGTTTCATGGCTTGCGATGCTCTACAAGAATACGACATTTCGATCGCCCGCCGAAATTAGGAAATCGCTTAATTAACAATAAGTTGCAAAAATTTGTTTATTAACAAAAATTTTCGCCCCGGGCAATATTGTTTCTCTTTCGATTCCGCGCCAGAAAGTATTAAAACTTTTTCCTCTAGGTCGCACCGCTGCCGCTCTACTGTCTTGGCGGAAACACCACTGCCGCTCGTCCTTACGAAATCGGTTAATCAACAATAAGTCGCAAAATTGGCCTATTAACGAAATTTTTCGCCCAGTGCAATGTTGTTTCTTTTTCGATTCTGCGTAAAAAAGAAAGATACACTTTTTCCTCTAAGTCGCACCGTTGAGGCTCCACACTCTTGTAAAGGTCTACGCCGCTAGGACTTAGAAAAATTTTCATACTTTACGATTTTTCCTCTCGATTTTATCGGTATAGGAAAGCGTTGCAGAGGAAAACGTTTGGGACGAAAGTTTCATGGCTTGCGATGCTCTACAAGAATACGACATTTCGATCGCCCGCCGAAATTAGGAAATCGGTTAATTAACAATAAGTTGCAAAAATTTGTTTATTAACAAAAATTTTCACCCCGGGCAATATTGTTTCTCTTTCGATTCCGCGCCAGAAAGTATTAAAACTTTTTCCTCTAGGTCGCACCGCTGCCGCTCTACTGTCTTGGCGGAAACACCACTGCCGCCCGTCCTTACGAAATCGGTTAATCAACAATAAGTCGCAAAATTGGCCTATTAACGAAATTTTTCGCCCAGTGCAATGTTGTTTCTTTTTCGATTCTGCGTAAAAAAGAAAGATACACTTTTTCCTCTAAGTCGCACCGTTGAGGCTCTACACTCTTGTAAAGGTCTACGCCGCTAGGACTTAGAAAAATTTTCATACTTTACGATTCTTTCTCTCGATTTTATCGGTATAGGAAAGCGTTGCAGAGGAAAACGTTTGGGACGAAAGTTTCATGGCTTGCGATGCTCTACAAGAATACGACATTTCGATCGCCCGCCGAAATTAGGAAATCGGTTAATTAACAATAAGTTGCAAAAATTTGTTTATTAACAAAAATTTTCACCCCGGGCAATATTGTTTCTCTTTCGATTCCGCGCCAGAAAGTATTAAAACTTTTTCCTCTAGGTCGCACCGCTGCCGCTCTACTGTCTTGGCGGAAACACCACTGCCGCCCGTCCTTACGAAATCGGTTAATCAACAATAAGTCGCAAAATTGGCCTATTAACGAAATTTTTCGCCCAGTGCAATGTTGTTTCTTTTTCGATTCTGCGTAAAAAAGAAAGATACACTTTTTCCTCTAAGTCGCACCGTTGAGGCTCTACACTCTTGTAAAGGTCTACGCCGCTAGGACTTAGAAAAATTTTCATACTTTACGATTCTTTCTCTCGATTTTATCGGTATAGGAAAGCGTTGTAGAGGAAAACGTTTGGGACGAAAGTTTCATGGCTTGCGATGCTCTACAAGAATACGACATTTCGATCGCCCGCCGAAATTAGGAAATCGCTTAATTAACAATAAGTTGCAAAAATTTGTTTATTAACAAAAATTTTCGCCCCGGGCAATATTGTTTCTCTTTCGATTCCGCGCCAGAAAGTATTAAAACTTTTTCCTCTAGGTCGCACCGCTGCCGCTCTACTGTCTTGGCGGAAACACCACTGCCGCTCGTCCTTACGAAATCGGTTAATCAACAATAAGTCGCAAAATTGGCCTATTAACGAAATTTTTCGCCCAGTGCAATGTTGTTTCTTTTTCGATTCTGCGTAAAAAAGAAAGATACACTTTTTCCTCTAAGTCGCACCGTTGAGGCTCCACACTCTTGTAAAGGTCTACGCCGCTAGGACTTAGAAAAATTTTCATACTTTACGATTTTTCCTCTCGATTTTATCGGTATAGGAAAGCGTTGCAGAGGAAAACGTTTGGGACGAAAGTTTCATGGCTTGCGATGCTCTACAAGAATACGACATTTCGATCGCCCGCCGAAATTAGGAAATCGGTTAATTAACAATAAGTTGCAAAAATTTGTTTATTAACAAAAATTTTCACCCCGGGCAATATTGTTTCTCTTTCGATTCCGCGCCAGAAAGTATTAAAACTTTTTCCTCTAGGTCGCACCGCTGCCGCTCTACTGTCTTGGCGGAAACACCACTGCCGCCCGTCCTTACGAAATCGGTTAATCAACAATAAGTCGCAAAATTGGCCTATTAACGAAATTTTTCGCCCAGTGCAATGTTGTTTCTTTTTCGATTCTGCGTAAAAAAGAAAGATACACTTTTTCCTCTAAGTCGCACCGTTGAGGCTCTACACTCTTGTAAAGGTCTACGCCGCTAGGACTTAGAAAAATTTTCATACTTTACGATTCTTTCTCTCGATTTTATCGGTATAGGAAAGCGTTGCAGAGGAAAACGTTTGGGACGAAAGTTTCATGGCTTGCGATGCTCTACAAGAATACGACATTTCGATCGCCCGCCGAAATTAGGAAATCGGTTAATTAACAATAAGTTGCAAAAATTTGTTTATTAACAAAAATTTTCACCCCGGGCAATATTGTTTCTCTTTCGATTCCGCGCCAGAAAGTATTAAAACTTTTTCCTCTAGGTCGCACCGCTGCCGCTCTACTGTCTTGGCGGAAACACCACTGCCGCCCGTCCTTACGAAATCGGTTAATCAACAATAAGTCGCAAAATTGACCTATTAACGAAATTTTTCGCCCAGTGCAATGTTGTTTCTTTTTCGATTCTGCGTAAAAAAGAAAGATACACTTTTTCCTCTAAGTCGCACCGTTGAGGCTCCACACTCTTGTAAAGTTCTACGCCGCTAGGACTTAGAAAAATTTTCATACTTTACGATTTTTTCTCTCGATTTTATCGGTATAGGAAAGCGTTGCAGAGGAAAACGTTTGGGACGAAAGTTTCATGGCTTGCGATGCTCTACAAGAATACGACATTTCGATCGCCCGCCGAAATTAGGAAATCGGTTAATTAACAATAAGTTGCAAAAATTTGTTTATTAACAAAAATTTTCACCCCGGGCAATATTGTTTCTCTTTCGATTCCGCGCCAGAAAGTATTAAAACTTTTTCCTCTAGGTCGCACCGCTGCCGCTCTACTGTCTTGGCGGAAACACCACTGCCGCCCGTCCTTACGAAATCGGTTAATCAACAATAAGTCGCAAAATTGGCCTATTAACGAAATTTTTCGCCCAGTGCAATGTTGTTTCTTTTTCGATTCTGCGTAAAAAAGAAAGATACACTTTTTCCTCTAAGTCGCACCGTTGAGGCTCCACACTCTTGTAAAGTTCTACGCCGCTAGGACTTAGAAAAATTTTCATACTTTACGATTTTTTCTCTCGATTTTATCGGTATAGGAAAGCGTTGTAGAGGAAAACGTTTGGGACGAAAGTTTCATGGTTTGCGATGCTCTACAAGAATACGACATTTCGATCGCCCGCCGAAATTAGGAAATCGGTTAATTAACAATAAGTTGCAAAAATTTGTTTATTAACAAAAATTTTCGCCCCGGGCAATATTGTTTCTCTTTCGATTCCGCGCCAGAAAGTATTAAAACTTATTCCTCTAGGTCGCACCGCTGCCGCTCTACTGTCTTGGCGGAAACACCACTGCCGCTCGTCCTTACGAAATCGGTTAATCAACAATAAGTCGCAAAATTGGCCTATTAACGAAATTTTTCGCCCAGTGCAATGTTGTTTCTTTTTCGATTCTGCGTAAAAAAGAAAGATACACTTTTTCCTCTAAGTCGCACCGTTGAGGCTCCACACACTTGTAAAGGTCTACGCCGCTAGGACTTAGAAAAATTTTCATACTTTACGATTTTTTCTCTCGATTTTATCGGAATAGGAAAGCGTTGTAGAGGAAAACGTTTGGGACGAAAGTTTCATGGCTTGCGATGCTCTACAAGAATACGACATTTCGATCGCCCGCCGAAATTAGGAAATCGGTTAATTAACAATAAGTTGCAAAAATTTGTTTATTAACAAAAATTTTCGCCCCGGGCAATATTGTTTCTCTTTCGATTCCGCGCCAGAAAGTATTAAAACTTTTTCCTCTAGGTCGCACCGCTGCCGCTCTACTGTCTTGGCGGAAACACCACTGCCGCCCGTCCTTACGAAATCGGTTAATCAACAATAAGTCGCAAAATTGGCCTATTAACGAAATTTTTCGCCCAGTGCAATGTTGTTTCTTTTTCGATTCTGCGTAAAAAAGAAAGATACACTTTTTCCTCTAAGTCGCACCGTTGAGGCTCCACACTCTTCTAAAGGTCTACGCCGCTAGGACTTGGAAAAATTTTCATACTTTACGATTTTTTCTCTCGATTTTATCGGTATAGGAAAGCGTTGTAGAGGAAAACGTTTGGGACGAAAGTTTCATGGCTTGCGATGCTCTACAAGAATACGACATTTCGATCGCCCGCCGAAATTAGGAAATCGCTTAATTAACAATAAGTTGCAAAAATTTGTTTATTAACAAAAATTTTCGCCCCGGGCAATATTGTTTCTCTTTCGATTCCGCGCCAGAAAGTATTAAAACTTTTTCCTCTAGGTCGCACCGCTGCCGCTCTACTGTCTTGGCGGAAACACCACTGCCGCTCGTCCTTACGAAATCGGTTAATCAACAATAAGTCGCAAAATTGGCCTATTAACGAAATTTTTCGCCCAGTGCAATGTTGTTTCTTTTTCGATTCTGCGTAAAAAAGAAAGATACACTTTTTCCTCTAAGTCGCACCGTTGAGGCTCCACACTCTTGTAAAGGTCTACGCCGCTAGGACTTAGAAAAATTTTCATACTTTACGATTTTTCCTCTCGATTTTATCGGTATAGGAAAGCGTTGCAGAGGAAAACGTTTGGGACGAAAGTTTCATGGCTTGCGATGCTCTACAAGAATACGACATTTCGATCGCCCGCCGAAATTAGGAAATCGGTTAATTAACAATAAGTTGCAAAAATTTGTTTATTAACAAAAATTTTCACCCCGGGCAATATTGTTTCTCTTTCGATTCCGCGCCAGAAAGTATTAAAACTTTTTCCTCTAGGTCGCACCGCTGCCGCTCTACTGTCTTGGCGGAAACACCACTGCCGCCCGTCCTTACGAAATCGGTTAATCAACAATAAGTCGCAAAATTGGCCTATTAACGAAATTTTTCGCCCAGTGCAATGTTGTTTCTTTTTCGATTCTGCGTAAAAAAGAAAGATACACTTTTTCCTCTAAGTCGCACCGTTGAGGCTCTACACTCTTGTAAAGGTCTACGCCGCTAGGACTTAGAAAAATTTTCATACTTTACGATTCTTTCTCTCGATTTTATCGGTATAGGAAAGCGTTGCAGAGGAAAACGTTTGGGACGAAAGTTTCATGGCTTGCGATGCTCTACAAGAATACGACATTTCGATCGCCCGCCGAAATTAGGAAATCGGTTAATTAACAATAAGTTGCAAAAATTTGTTTATTAACAAAAATTTTCACCCCGGGCAATATTGTTTCTCTTTCGATTCCGCGCCAGAAAGTATTAAAACTTTTTCCTCTAGGTCGCACCGCTGCCGCTCTACTGTCTTGGCGGAAACACCACTGCCGCCCGTCCTTACGAAATCGGTTAATCAACAATAAGTCGCAAAATTGGCCTATTAACGAAATTTTTCGCCCAGTGCAATGTTGTTTCTTTTTCGATTCTGCGTAAAAAAGAAAGATACACTTTTTCCTCTAAGTCGCACCGTTGAGGCTCTACACTCTTGTAAAGGTCTACGCCGCTAGGACTTAGAAAAATTTTCATACTTTACGATTCTTTCTCTCGATTTTATCGGTATAGGAAAGCGTTGTAGAGGAAAACGTTTGGGACGAAAGTTTCATGGCTTGCGATGCTCTACAAGAATACGACATTTCGATCGCCCGCCGAAATTAGGAAATCGCTTAATTAACAATAAGTTGCAAAAATTTGTTTATTAACAAAAATTTTCGCCCCGGGCAATATTGTTTCTCTTTCGATTCCGCGCCAGAAAGTATTAAAACTTTTTCCTCTAGGTCGCACCGCTGCCGCTCTACTGTCTTGGCGGAAACACCACTGCCGCTCGTCCTTACGAAATCGGTTAATCAACAATAAGTCGCAAAATTGGCCTATTAACGAAATTTTTCGCCCAGTGCAATGTTGTTTCTTTTTCGATTCTGCGTAAAAAAGAAAGATACACTTTTTCCTCTAAGTCGCACCGTTGAGGCTCCACACTCTTGTAAAGGTCTACGCCGCTAGGACTTAGAAAAATTTTCATACTTTACGATTTTTCCTCTCGATTTTATCGGTATAGGAAAGCGTTGCAGAGGAAAACGTTTGGGACGAAAGTTTCATGGCTTGCGATGCTCTACAAGAATACGACATTTCGATCGCCCGCCGAAATTAGGAAATCGGTTAATTAACAATAAGTTGCAAAAATTTGTTTATTAACAAAAATTTTCACCCCGGGCAATATTGTTTCTCTTTCGATTCCGCGCCAGAAAGTATTAAAACTTTTTCCTCTAGGTCGCACCGCTGCCGCTCTACTGTCTTGGCGGAAACACCACTGCCGCCCGTCCTTACGAAATCGGTTAATCAACAATAAGTCGCAAAATTGGCCTATTAACGAAATTTTTCGCCCAGTGCAATGTTGTTTCTTTTTCGATTCTGCGTAAAAAAGAAAGATACACTTTTTCCTCTAAGTCGCACCGTTGAGGCTCTACACTCTTGTAAAGGTCTACGCCGCTAGGACTTAGAAAAATTTTCATACTTTACGATTCTTTCTCTCGATTTTATCGGTATAGGAAAGCGTTGCAGAGGAAAACGTTTGGGACGAAAGTTTCATGGCTTGCGATGCTCTACAAGAATACGACATTTCGATCGCCCGCCGAAATTAGGAAATCGGTTAATTAACAATAAGTTGCAAAAATTTGTTTATTAACAAAAATTTTCACCCCGGGCAATATTGTTTCTCTTTCGATTCCGCGCCAGAAAGTATTAAAACTTTTTCCTCTAGGTCGCACCGCTGCCGCTCTACTGTCTTGGCGGAAACACCACTGCCGCCCGTCCTTACGAAATCGGTTAATCAACAATAAGTCGCAAAATTGACCTATTAACGAAATTTTTCGCCCAGTGCAATGTTGTTTCTTTTTCGATTCTGCGTAAAAAAGAAAGATACACTTTTTCCTCTAAGTCGCACCGTTGAGGCTCCACACTCTTGTAAAGTTCTACGCCGCTAGGACTTAGAAAAATTTTCATACTTTACGATTTTTTCTCTCGATTTTATCGGTATAGGAAAGCGTTGCAGAGGAAAACGTTTGGGACGAAAGTTTCATGGCTTGCGATGCTCTACAAGAATACGACATTTCGATCGCCCGCCGAAATTAGGAAATCGGTTAATTAACAATAAGTTGCAAAAATTTGTTTATTAACAAAAATTTTCACCCCGGGCAATATTGTTTCTCTTTCGATTCCGCGCCAGAAAGTATTAAAACTTTTTCCTCTAGGTCGCACCGCTGCCGCTCTACTGTCTTGGCGGAAACACCACTGCCGCCCGTCCTTACGAAATCGGTTAATCAACAATAAGTCGCAAAATTGGCCTATTAACGAAATTTTTCGCCCAGTGCAATGTTGTTTCTTTTTCGATTCTGCGTAAAAAAGAAAGATACACTTTTTCCTCTAAGTCGCACCGTTGAGGCTCCACACTCTTGTAAAGTTCTACGCCGCTAGGACTTAGAAAAATTTTCATACTTTACGATTTTTTCTCTCGATTTTATCGGTATAGGAAAGCGTTGCAGAGGAAAACGTTTGGGACGAAAGTTTCATGGCTTGCGATGCTCTACAAGAATACGACATTTCGATCGCCCGCCGAAATTAGGAAATCGGTTAATTAACAATAAGTTGCAAAAATTTGTTTATTAACAAAAATTTTCGCCCCGGGCAATATTGTTTCTCTTTCGATTCCGCGCCAGAAAGTATTAAAACTTTTTCCTCTAGGTCGCACCGCTGCCGCTCTACTGTCTTGGCGGAAACACCACTGCCGCCCGTCCTTACGAAATCGGTTAATCAACAATAAGTCGCAAAATTGGCCTATTAACGAAATTTTTCGCCCAGTGCAATGTTGTTTCTTTTTCGATTCTGCGTAAAAAAGAAAGATACACTTTTTCCTCTAAGTCGCACCGTTGAGGCTCTACACTCTTGTAAAGGTCTACGCCGCTAGGACTTAGAAAAATTTTCATACTTTACGATTCTTTCTCTCGATTTTATCGGTATAGGAAAGCGTTGTAGAGGAAAACGTTTGGGACGAAAGTTTCATGGCTTGCGATGCTCTACAAGAATACGACATTTCGATCGCCCGCCGAAATTAGGAAATCGCTTAATTAACAATAAGTTGCAAAAATTTGTTTATTAACAAAAATTTTCGCCCCGGGCAATATTGTTTCTCTTTCGATTCCGCGCCAGAAAGTATTAAAACTTTTTCCTCTAGGTCGCACCGCTGCCGCTCTACTGTCTTGGCGGAAACACCACTGCCGCTCGTCCTTACGAAATCGGTTAATCAACAATAAGTCGCAAAATTGGCCTATTAACGAAATTTTTCGCCCAGTGCAATGTTGTTTCTTTTTCGATTCTGCGTAAAAAAGAAAGATACACTTTTTCCTCTAAGTCGCACCGTTGAGGCTCTACACTCTTGTAAAGGTCTACGCCGCTAGGACTTAGAAAAATTTTCATACTTTACGATTCTTTCTCTCGATTTTATCGGTATAGGAAAGCGTTGCAGAGGAAAACGTTTGGGACGAAAGTTTCATGGTTTGCGATGCTCTACAAGAATACGACATTTCGATCGCCCGCCGAAATTAGGAAATCGCTTAATTAACAATAAGTTGCAAAAATT
Organism: Cerceris ruficornis; assembly: GCA_963989415.1. Classification (NCBI taxonomy): domain Eukaryota; kingdom Metazoa; phylum Arthropoda; class Insecta; order Hymenoptera; family Crabronidae; genus Cerceris; species Cerceris ruficornis. The sequence goes on from CAXDIW010000425.1 coordinate 9,479, forward strand.
TGTTTATTAACAAAAATTTTCGCCCCGGGCAATATTGTTTCTCTTTCGATTCCGCGCCAGAAAGTATTAAAACTTTTTCCTCTAGGTCGCACCGCTGCCGCTCTACTGTCTTGGCGGAAACACCACTGCCGCCCGTCCTTACGAAATCGGTTAATCAACAATAAGTCGCAAAATTGGCCTATTAACGAAATTTTTCGCCCAGTGCAATGTTGTTTCTTTTTCGATTCTGCGTAAAAAAGAAAGATACACTTTTTCCTCTAAGTCGCACCGTTGAGGCTCTACACTCTTGTAAAGGTCTACGCCGCTAGGACTTAGAAAAATTTTCATACTTTACGATTCTTTCTCTCGATTTTATCGGTATAGGAAAGCGTTGTAGAGGAAAACGTTTGGGACGAAAGTTTCATGGTTTGCGATGCTCTACAAGAATACGACATTTCGATCGCCCGCCGAAATTAGGAAATCGCTTAATTAACAATAAGTTGCAAAAATTTGTTTATTAACAAAAATTTTCGCCCCGGGCAATATTGTTTCTCTTTCGATTCCGCGCCAGAAAGTATTAAAACTTTTTCCTCTAGGTCGCACCGCTGCCGCTCTACTGTCTTGGCGGAAACGACACTGCCGCTCGTCCTTACGAAATCGGTTAATCAACAATAAGTCGCAAAATTGGCCTATTAACGAAATTTTTCGCCCAGTGCAATGTTGTTTCTTTTTCGATTCTGCGTAAAAAAGAAAGATACACTTTTTCCTCTAAGTCGCACCGTTGAGGCTCCACACTCTTGTAAAGTTCTACGCCGCTAGGACTTAGAAAAATTTTCATACTTACGATTTTTTCTCTCGATTTTATCGGTATAGGAAAGCGTTGCAGAGGAAAACGTTTGGGACGAAAGTTTCATGGCTTGCGATGCTCTACAAGAATACGACATTTCGATCGCCCGCCGAAATTAGGAAATCGCTTAATTAACAACAAGTTGCAAAAATTTGTTTATTAACAAAAATTTTCGCCCCGGGCAATATTGTTTCTCTTTCGATTCCGCGCCAGAAAGTATTAAAACTTTTTCCTCTAGGTCGCACCGCTGCCGCTCTACTGTCTTGGCGGAAACACCACTGCCGCTCGTCCTTACGAAATCGGTTAATCAACAATAAGTCGCAAAATTGGCCTATTAACGAAATTTTTCGCCCAGTGCAATGTTGTTTCTTTTTCGATTCTGCGTAAAAAAGAAAGATACACTTTTTCCTCTAAGTCGCACCGTTGAGGCTCCACACTCTTGTAAAGTTCTACGCCGCTAGGACTTAGAAAAATTTTCATACTTTACGATTTTTTCTCTCGATTTTATCGGTATAGGAAAGCGTTGCAGAGGAAAACGTTTGGGACGAAAGTTTCATGGCTTGCGATGCTCTACAAGAATACGACATTTCGATCGCCCGCCGAAATTAGGAAATCGGTTAATTAACAATAAGTTGCAAAAATTTGTTTATTAACAAAAATTTTCACCCCGGGCAATATTGTTTCTCTTTCGATTCCGCGCCAGAAAGTATTAAAACTTTTTCCTCTAGGTCGCACCGCTGCCGCTCTACTGTCTTGGCGGAAACACCACTGCCGCCCGTCCTTACGAAATCGGTTAATCAACAATAAGTCGCAAAATTGGCCTATTAACGAAATTTTTCGCCCAGTGCAATGTTGTTTCTTTTTCGATTCTGCGTAAAAAAGAAAGATACACTTTTTCCTCTAAGTCGCACCGTTGAGGCTCTACACTCTTGTAAAGGTCTACGCCGCTAGGACTTAGAAAAATTTTCATACTTTACGATTCTTTCTCTCGATTTTATCGGTATAGGAAAGCGTTGTAGAGGAAAACGTTTGGGACGAAAGTTTCATGGTTTGCGATGCTCTACAAGAATACGACATTTCGATCGCCCGCCGAAATTAGGAAATCGCTTAATTAACAATAAGTTGCAAAAATTTGTTTATTAACAAAAATTTTCGCCCCGGGCAATATTGTTTCTCTTTCGATTCCGCGCCAGAAAGTATTAAAACTTTTTCCTCTAGGTCGCACCGCTGCCGCTCTACTGTCTTGGCGGAAACACCACTGCCGCCCGTCCTTACGAAATCGGTTAATCAACAATAAGTCGCAAAATTGACCTATTAACGAAATTTTTCGCCCAGTGCAATGTTGTTTCTTTTTCGATTCTGCGTAAAAAAGAAAGATACACTTTTTCCTCTAAGTCGCACCGTTGAGGCTCCACACTCTTGTAAAGTTCTACGCCGCTAGGACTTAGAAAAATTTTCATACTTTACGATTTTTTCTCTCGATTTTATCGGTATAGGAAAGCGTTGCAGAGGAAAACGTTTGGGACGAAAGTTTCATGGCTTGCGATGCTCTACAAGAATACGACACTTCGATCGCCCGCCGAAATTAGGAAATCGCTTAATTAACAATAAGTTGCAAAAATTTGTTTATTAACAAAAATTTTCGCCCCGGGCAATATTGTTTCTCTTTCGATTCCGCGCCAGAAAGTATTAAAACTTTTTCCTCTAGGTCGCACCGCTGCCGCTCTACTGTCTTGGCGGAAACACCACTGCCGCCCGTCCTTACGAAATCGGTTAATCAACAATAAGTCGCAAAATTGACCTATTAACGAAATTTTTCGCCCAGTGCAATGTTGTTTCTTTTTCGATTCTGCGTAAAAAAGAAAGATACACTTTTTCCTCTAAGTCGCACCGTTGAGGCTCCACACTCTTGTAAAGGTCTACGCCGCTAGGACTTAGAAAAATTTTCATACTTTACGATTTTTTCTCTCGATTTTATCGGTATAGGAAAGCGTTGCAGAGGAAAACGTTTGGGACGAAAGTTTCATGGCTTGCGATGCTCTACAAGAATACGACATTTCGATCGCCCGCCGAAATTAGGAAATCGGTTAATTAACAATAAGTTGCAAAAATTTGTTTATTAACAAAAATTTTCGCCCCGGGCAATATTGTTTCTCTTTCGATTCCGCGCCAGAAAGTATTAAAACTTTTTCCTCTAGGTCGCACCGCTGCCGCTCTACTGTCTTGGCGGAAACACCACTGCCGCTCGTCCTTACGAAATCGGTTAATCAACAATAAGTCGCAAAATTGGCCTATTAACGAAATTTTTCGCCCAGTGCAATGTTGTTTCTTTTTCGATTCTGCGTAAAAAAGAAAGATACACTTTTTCCTCTAAGTCGCACCGTTGAGGCTCCACACTCTTGTAAAGGTCTACGCCGCTAGGACTTAGAAAAATTTTCATACTTTACGATTTTTCCTCTCGATTTTATCGGTATAGGAAAGCGTTGCAGAGGAAAACGTTTGGGACGAAAGTTTCATGGCTTGCGATGCTCTACAAGAATACGACATTTCGATCGCCCGCCGAAATTAGGAAATCGGTTAATTAACAATAAGTTGCAAAAATTTGTTTATTAACAAAAATTTTCACCCCGGGCAATATTGTTTCTCTTTCGATTCCGCGCCAGAAAGTATTAAAACTTTTTCCTCTAGGTCGCACCGCTGCCGCTCTACTGTCTTGGCGGAAACACCACTGCCGCCCGTCCTTACGAAATCGGTTAATCAACAATAAGTCGCAAAATTGGCCTATTAACGAAATTTTTCGCCCAGTGCAATGTTGTTTCTTTTTCGATTCTGCGTAAAAAAGAAAGATACACTTTTTCCTCTAAGTCGCACCGTTGAGGCTCTACACTCTTGTAAAGGTCTACGCCGCTAGGACTTAGAAAAATTTTCATACTTTACGATTCTTTCTCTCGATTTTATCGGTATAGGAAAGCGTTGTAGAGGAAAACGTTTGGGACGAAAGTTTCATGGTTTGCGATGCTCTACAAGAATACGACATTTCGATCGCCCGCCGAAATTAGGAAATCGCTTAATTAACAATAAGTTGCAAAAATTTGTTTATTAACAAAAATTTTCGCCCCGGGCAATATTGTTTCTCTTTCGATTCCGCGCCAGAAAGTATTAAAACTTTTTCCTCTAGGTCGCACCGCTGCCGCTCTACTGTCTTGGCGGAAACACCACTGCCGCCCGTCCTTACGAAATCGGTTAATCAACAATAAGTCGCAAAATTGGCCTATTAACGAAATTTTTCGCCCAGTGCAATGTTGTTTCTTTTTCGATTCTGCGTAAAAAAGAAAGATACACTTTTTCCTCTAAGTCGCACCGTTGAGGCTCCACACTCTTGTAAAGGTCTACGCCGCTAGGACTTAGAAAAATTTTCATACTTTACGATTTTTTCTCTCGATTTTATCGGTATAGGAAAGCGTTGCAGAGGAAAACGTTTGGGACGAAAGTTTCATGGCTTGCGATGCTCTACAAGAATACGACATTTCGATCGCCCGCCGAAATTAGGAAATCGGTTAATTAACAATAAGTTGCAAAAATTTGTTTATTAACAAAAATTTTCACCCCGGGCAATATTGTTTCTCTTTCGATTCCGCGCCAGAAAGTATTAAAACTTTTTCCTCTAGGTCGCACCGCTGCCGCTCTACTGTCTTGGCGGAAACACCACTGCCGCCCGTCCTTACGAAATCGGTTAATCAACAATAAGTCGCAAAATTGGCCTATTAACGAAATTTTTCGCCCAGTGCAATGTTGTTTCTTTTTCGATTCTGCGTAAAAAAGAAAGATACACTTTTTCCTCTAAGTCGCACCGTTGAGGCTCTACACTCTTGTAAAGGTCTACGCCGCTAGGACTTAGAAAAATTTTCATACTTTACGATTCTTTCTCTCGATTTTATCGGTATAGGAAAGCGTTGCAGAGGAAAACGTTTGGGACGAAAGTTTCATGGTTTGCGATGCTCTACAAGAATACGACATTTCGATCGCCCGCCGAAATTAGGAAATCGCTTAATTAACAATAAGTTGCAAAAATTTGTTTATTAACAAAAATTTTCGCCCCGGGCAATATTGTTTCTCTTTCGATTCCGCGCCAGAAAGTATTAAAACTTTTTCCTCTAGGTCGCACCGCTGCCGCTCTACTGTCTTGGCGGAAACACCACTGCCGCCCGTCCTTACGAAATCGGTTAATCAACAATAAGTCGCAAAATTGACCTATTAACGAAATTTTTCGCCCAGTGCAATGTTGTTTCTTTTTCGATTCTGCGTAAAAAAGAAAGATACACTTTTTCCTCTAAGTCGCACCGTTGAGGCTCCACACTGTTGTAAAGTTCTACGCCGCTAGGACTTAGAAAAATTTTCATACTTTACGATTTTTTCTCTCGATTTTATCGGTATAGGAAAGCGTTGCAGAGGAAAACGTTTGGGACGAAAGTTTCATGGCTTGCGATGCTCTACAAGAATACGACATTTCGATCGCCCGCCGAAATTAGGAAATCGGTTAATTAACAATAAGTTGCAAAAATTTGTTTATTAACAAAAATTTTCACCCCGGGCAATATTGTTTCTCTTTCGATTCCGCGCCAGAAAGTATTAAAACTTTTTCCTCTAGGTCGCACCGCTGCCGCTCTACTGTCTTGGCGGAAACACCACTGCCGCCCGTCCTTACGAAATCGGTTAATCAACAATAAGTCGCAAAATTGGCCTATTAACGAAATTTTTCGCCCAGTGCAATGTTGTTTCTTTTTCGATTCTGCGTAAAAAAGAAAGATACACTTTTTCCTCTAAGTCGCACCGTTGAGGCTCTACACTCTTGTAAAGGTCTACGCCGCTAGGACTTAGAAAAATTTTCATACTTTACGATTCTTTCTCTCGATTTTATCGGTATAGGAAAGCGTTGTAGAGGAAAACGTTTGGGACGAAAGTTTCATGGTTTGCGATGCTCTACAAGAATACGACATTTCGATCGCCCGCCGAAATTAGGAAATCGCTTAATTAACAATAAGTTGCAAAAATTTGTTTATTAACAAAAATTTTCGCCCCGGGCAATATTGTTTCTCTTTCGATTCCGCGCCAGAAAGTATTAAAACTTTTTCCTCTAGGTCGCACCGCTGCCGCTCTACTGTCTTGGCGGAAACACCACTGCCGCCCGTCCTTACGAAATCGGTTAATCAACAATAAGTCGCAAAATTGACCTATTAACGAAATTTTTCGCCCAGTGCAATGTTGTTTCTTTTTCGATTCTGCGTAAAAAAGAAAGATACACTTTTTCCTCTAAGTCGCACCGTTGAGGCTCCACACTCTTGTAAAGTTCTACGCCGCTAGGAATTAGAAAAATTTTCATACTTTACGATTTTTTCTCTCGATTTTATCGGTATAGGAAAGCGTTGCAGAGGAAAACGTTTGGGACGAAAGTTTCATGGCTTGCGATGCTCTACAAGAATACGACATTTCGATCGCCCGCCGAAATTAGGAAATCGGTTAATTAACAATAAGTTGCAAAAATTTGTTTATTAACAAAAATTTTCACCCCGGGCAATATTGTTTCTCTTTCGATTCCGCGCCAGAAAGTATTAAAACTTTTTCCTCTAGGTCGCACCGCTGCCGCTCTACTGTCTTGGCGGAAACACCACTGCCGCCCGTCCTTACGAAATCGGTTAATCAACAATAAGTCGCAAAATTGGCCTATTAACGAAATTTTTCGCCCAGTGCAATGTTGTTTCTTTTTCGATTCTGCGTAAAAAAGAAAGATACACTTTTTCCTCTAAGTCGCACCGTTGAGGCTCCACACTCTTGTAAAGTTCTACGCCGCTAGGACTTAGAAAAATTTTCATACTTTACGATTTTTTCTCTCGATTTTATCGGTATAGGAAAGCGTTGCAGAGGAAAACGTTTGGGACGAAAGTTTCATGGCTTGCGATGCTCTACAAGAATACGACATTTCGATCGCCCGCCGAAATTAGGAAATCGGTTAATTAACAATAAGTTGCAAAAATTTGTTTATTAACAAAAATTTTCGCCCCGGGCAATATTGTTTCTCTTTCGATTCCGCGCCAGAAAGTATTAAAACTTTTTCCTCTAGGTCGCACCGCTGCCGCTCTACTGTCTTGGCGGAAACACCACTGCCGCCCGTCCTTACGAAATCGGTTAATCAACAATAAGTCGCAAAATTGGCCTATTAACGAAATTTTTCGCCCAGTGCAATGTTGTTTCTTTTTCGATTCTGCGTAAAAAAGAAAGATACACTTTTTCCTCTAAGTCGCACCGTTGAGGCTCTACACTCTTGTAAAGGTCTACGCCGCTAGGACTTAGAAAAATTTTCATACTTTACGATTCTTTCTCTCGATTTTATCGGTATAGGAAAGCGTTGTAGAGGAAAACGTTTGGGACGAAAGTTTCATGGCTTGCGATGCTCTACAAGAATACGACATTTCGATCGCCCGCCGAAATTAGGAAATCGCTTAATTAACAATAAGTTGCAAAAATTTGTTTATTAACAAAAATTTTCGCCCCGGGCAATATTGTTTCTCTTTCGATTCCGCGCCAGAAAGTATTAAAACTTTTTCCTCTAGGTCGCACCGCTGCCGCTCTACTGTCTTGGCGGAAACACCACTGCCGCTCGTCCTTACGAAATCGGTTAATCAACAATAAGTCGCAAAATTGGCCTATTAACGAAATTTTTCGCCCAGTGCAATGTTGTTTCTTTTTCGATTCTGCGTAAAAAAGAAAGATACACTTTTTCCTCTAAGTCGCACCGTTGAGGCTCTACACTCTTGTAAAGGTCTACGCCGCTAGGACTTAGAAAAATTTTCATACTTTACGATTCTTTCTCTCGATTTTATCGGTATAGGAAAGCGTTGCAGAGGAAAACGTTTGGGACGAAAGTTTCATGGTTTGCGATGCTCTACAAGAATACGACATTTCGATCGCCCGCCGAAATTAGGAAATCGCTTAATTAACAATAAGTTGCAAAAATTTGTTTATTAACAAAAATTTTCGCCCCGGGCAATATTGTTTCTCTTTCGATTCCGCGCCAGAAAGTATTAAAACTTTTTCCTCTAGGTCGCACCGCTGCCGCTCTACTGTCTTGGCGGAAACACCACTGCCGCCCGTCCTTACGAAATCGGTTAATCAACAATAAGTCGCAAAATTGGCCTATTAACGAAATTTTTCGCCCAGTGCAATGTTGTTTCTTTTTCGATTCTGCGTAAAAAAGAAAGATACACTTTTTCCTCTAAGTCGCACCGTTGAGGCTCTACACTCTTGTAAAGGTCTACGCCGCTAGGACTTAGAAAAATTTTCATACTTTACGATTCTTTCTCTCGATTTTATCGGTATAGGAAAGCGTTGTAGAGGAAAACGTTTGGGACGAAAGTTTCATGGTTTGCGATGCTCTACAAGAATACGACATTTCGATCGCCCGCCGAAATTAGGAAATCGCTTAATTAACAATAAGTTGCAAAAATTTGTTTATTAACAAAAATTTTCGCCCCGGGCAATATTGTTTCTCTTTCGATTCCGCGCCAGAAAGTATTAAAACTTTTTCCTCTAGGTCGCACCGCTGCCGCTCTACTGTCTTGGCGGAAACACCACTGCCGCCCGTCCTTACGAAATCGGTTAATCAACAATAAGTCGCAAAATTGGCCTATTAACGAAATTTTTCGCCCAGTGCAATGTTGTTTCTTTTTCGATTCTGCGTAAAAAAGAAAGATACACTTTTTCCTCTAAGTCGCACCGTTGAGGCTCCACACTCTTGTAAAGGTCTACGCCGCTAGGACTTAGAAAAATTTTCATACTTTACGATTCTTTCTCTCGATTTTATCGGTATAGGAAAGCGTTGTAGAGGAAAACGTTTGGGACGAAAGTTTCATGGCTTGCGATGCTCTACAAGAATACGACATTTCGATCGCCCGCCGAAATTAGGAAATCGCTTAATTAACAATAAGTTGCAAAAATTTGTTTATTAACAAAAATTTTCGCCCCGGGCAATATTGTTTCTCTTTCGATTCCGCGCCAGAAAGTATTAAAACTTTTTCCTCTAGGTCGCACCGCTGCCGCTCTACTGTCTTGGCGGAAACGACACTGCCGCTCGTCCTTACGAAATCGGTTAATCAACAATAAGTCGCAAAATTGGCCTATTAACGAAATTTTTCGCCCAGTGCAATGTTGTTTCTTTTTCGATTCTGCGTAAAAAAGAAAGATACACTTTTTCCTCTAAGTCGCACCGTTGAGGCTCCACACTCTTGTAAAGTTCTACGCCGCTAGGACTTAGAAAAATTTTCATACTTACGATTTTTTCTCTCGATTTTATCGGTATAGGAAAGCGTTGCAGAGGAAAACGTTTGGGACGAAAGTTTCATGGCTTGCGATGCTCTACAAGAATACGACATTTCGATCGCCCGCCGAAATTAGGAAATCGCTTAATTAACAACAAGTTGCAAAAATTTGTTTATTAACAAAAATTTTCGCCCCGGGCAATATTGTTTCTCTTTCGATTCCGCGCCAGAAAGTATTAAAACTTTTTCCTCTAGGTCGCACCGCTGCCGCTCTACTGTCTTGGCGGAAACACCACTGCCGCCCGTCCTTACGAAATCGGTTAATCAACAATAAGTCGCAAAATTGGCCTATTAACGAAATTTTTCGCCCAGTGCAATGTTGTTTCTTTTTCGATTCTGCGTAAAAAAGAAAGATACACTTTTTCCTCTAAGTCGCACCGTTGAGGCTCTACACTCTTGTAAAGGTCTACGCCGCTAGGACTTAGAAAAATTTTCATACTTTACGATTCTTTCTCTCGATTTTATCGGTATAGGAAAGTTGTAGAGGAAAACGTTTGGGACGAAAGTTTCATGGTTTGCGATGCTCTACAAGAATACGACATTTCGATCGCCCGCCGAAATTAGGAAATCGCTTAATTAACAATAAGTTGCAAAAATTTGTTTATTAACAAAAATTTTCGCCCCGGGCAATATTGTTTCTCTTTCGATTCCGCGCCAGAAAGTATTAAAACTTTTTCCTCTAGGTCGCACCGCTGCCGCTCTACTGTCTTGGCGGAAACACACTGCCGCCCGTCCTTACGAAATCGGTTAATCAACAATAAGTCGCAAAATTGGCCTATTAACGAAATTTTTCGCCCAGTGCAATGTTGTTTCTTTTTCGATTCTGCGTAAAAAAGAAAGATACACTTTTTCCTCTAAGTCGCACCGTTGAGGCTCTACACTCTTGTAAAGGTCTACGCCGCTAGGACTTAGAAAAATTTTCATACTTTACGATTCTTTCTCTCGATTTTATCGGTATAGGAAAGCGTTGCAGAGGAAAACGTTTGGGACGAAAGTTTCATGGTTTGCGATGCTCTACAAGAATACGACATTTCGATCGCCCGCCGAAATTAGGAAATCGCTTAATTAACAATAAGTTGCAAAAATTTTGTTTATTAACAAAAATTTTCGCCCCGGGCAATATTGTTTCTCTTTCGATTCCGCGCCAGAAAGTATTAAAACTTTTTCCTCTAGGTCGCACCGCTGCCGCTCTACTGTCTTGGCGGAAACACCACTGCCGCCCGTCCTTACGAAATCGGTTAATCAACAATAAGTCGCAAAATTGGCCTATTAACGAAATTTTTCGCCCAGTGCAATGTTGTTTCTTTTTCGATTCTGCGTAAAAAAGAAAGATACACTTTTTCCTCTAAGTCGCACCGTTGAGGCTCTACACTCTTGTAAAGGTCTACGCCGCTAGGACTTAGAAAAATTTTCATACTTTACGATTCTTTCTCTCGATTTTATCGGTATAGGAAAGCGTTGTAGAGGAAAACGTTTGGGACGAAAGTTTCATGGTTTGCGATGCTCTACAAGAATACGACATTTCGATCGCCCGCCGAAATTAGGAAATCGCTTAATTAACAATAAGTTGCAAAAATTTGTTTATTAACAAAAATTTTCGCCCCGGGCAATATTGTTTCTCTTTCGATTCCGCGCCAGAAAGTATTAAAACTTTTTCCTCTAGGTCGCACCGCTGCCGCTCTACTGTCTTGGCGGAAACACCACTGCCGCCCGTCCTTACGAAATCGGTTAATCAACAATAAGTCGCAAAATTGACCTATTAACGAAATTTTTCGCCCAGTGCAATGTTGTTTCTTTTTCGATTCTGCGTAAAAAAGAAAGATACACTTTTTCCTCTAAGTCGCACCGTTGAGGCTCCACACTCTTGTAAAGTTCTACGCCGCTAGGACTTAGAAAAATTTTCATACTTTACGATTTTTTCTCTCGATTTTATCGGTATAGGAAAGCGTTGCAGAGGAAAACGTTTGGGACGAAAGTTTCATGGCTTGCGATGCTCTACAAGAATACGACATTTCGATCGCCCGCCGAAATTAGGAAATCGGTTAATTAACAATAAGTTGCAAAAATTTGTTTATTAACAAAAATTTTCACCCCGGGCAATATTGTTTCTCTTTCGATTCCGCGCCAGAAAGTATTAAAACTTTTTCCTCTAGGTCGCACCGCTGCCGCTCTACTGTCTTGGCGGAAACACCACTGCCGCCCGTCCTTACGAAATCGGTTAATCAACAATAAGTCGCAAAATTGGCCTATTAACGAAATTTTTCGCCCAGTGCAATGTTGTTTCTTTTTCGATTCTGCGTAAAAAAGAAAGATACACTTTTTCCTCTAAGTCGCACCGTTGAGGCTCCACACTCTTGTAAAGTTCTACGCCGCTAGGACTTAGAAAAATTTTCATACTTTACGATTTTTTCTCTCGATTTTATCGGTATAGGAAAGCGTTGCAGAGGAAAACGTTTGGGACGAAAGTTTCATGGCTTGCGATGCTCTACAAGAATACGACATTTCGATCGCCCGCCGAAATTAGGAAATCGGTTAATTAACAATAAGTTGCAAAAATTTGTTTATTAACAAAAATTTTCGCCCCGGGCAATATTGTTTCTCTTTCGATTCCGCGCCAGAAAGTATTAAAACTTTTTCCTCTAGGTCGCACCGCTGCCGCTCTACTGTCTTGGCGGAAACACCACTGCCGCCCGTCCTTACGAAATCGGTTAATCAACAATAAGTCGCAAAATTGGCCTATTAACGAAATTTTTCGCCCAGTGCAATGTTGTTTCTTTTTCGATTCTGCGTAAAAAAGAAAGATACACTTTTTCCTCTAAGTCGCACCGTTGAGGCTCTACACTCTTGTAAAGGTCTACGCCGCTAGGACTTAGAAAAATTTTCATACTTTACGATTCTTTCTCTCGATTTTATCGGTATAGGAAAGCGTTGTAGAGGAAAACGTTTGGGACGAAAGTTTCATGGCTTGCGATGCTCTACAAGAATACGACATTTCGATCGCCCGCCGAAATTAGGAAATCGCTTAATTAACAATAAGTTGCAAAAATTTGTTTATTAACAAAAATTTTCGCCCCGGGCAATATTGTTTCTCTTTCGATTCCGCGCCAGAAAGTATTAAAACTTTTTCCTCTAGGTCGCACCGCTGCCGCTCTACTGTCTTGGCGGAAACACCACTGCCGCTCGTCCTTACGAAATCGGTTAATCAACAATAAGTCGCAAAATTGGCCTATTAACGAAATTTTTCGCCCAGTGCAATGTTGTTTCTTTTTCGATTCTGCGTAAAAAAGAAAGATACACTTTTTCCTCTAAGTCGCACCGTTGAGGCTCTACACTCTTGTAAAGGTCTACGCCGCTAGGACTTAGAAAAATTTTCATACTTTACGATTCTTTCTCTCGATTTTATCGGTATAGGAAAGCGTTGCAGAGGAAAACGTTTGGGACGAAAGTTTCATGGTTTGCGATGCTCTACAAGAATACGACATTTCGATCGCCCGCCGAAATTAGGAAATCGCTTAATTAACAATAAGTTGCAAAAATTTGTTTATTAACAAAAATTTTCGCCCCGGGCAATATTGTTTCTCTTTCGATTCCGCGCCAGAAAGTATTAAAACTTTTTCCTCTAGGTCGCACCGCTGCCGCTCTACTGTCTTGGCGGAAACACCACTGCCGCCCGTCCTTACGAAATCGGTTAATCAACAATAAGTCGCAAAATTGGCCTATTAACGAAATTTTTCGCCCAGTGCAATGTTGTTTCTTTTTCGATTCTGCGTAAAAAAGAAAGATACACTTTTTCCTCTAAGTCGCACCGTTGAGGCTCTACACTCTTGTAAAGGTCTACGCCGCTAGGACTTAGAAAAATTTTCATACTTTACGATTCTTTCTCTCGATTTTATCGGTATAGGAAAGCGTTGTAGAGGAAAACGTTTGGGACGAAAGTTTCATGGTTTGCGATGCTCTACAAGAATACGACATTTCGATCGCCCGCCGAAATTAGGAAATCGCTTAATTAACAATAAGTTGCAAAAATTTGTTTATTAACAAAAATTTTCGCCCCGGGCAATATTGTTTCTCTTTCGATTCCGCGCCAGAAAGTATTAAAACTTTTTCCTCTAGGTCGCACCGCTGCCGCTCTACTGTCTTGGCGGAAACACCACTGCCGCCCGTCCTTACGAAATCGGTTAATCAACAATAAGTCGCAAAATTGGCCTATTAACGAAATTTTTCGCCCAGTGCAATGTTGTTTCTTTTTCGATTCTGCGTAAAAAAGAAAGATACACTTTTTCCTCTAAGTCGCACCGTTGAGGCTCCACACTCTTGTAAAGGTCTACGCCGCTAGGACTTAGAAAAATTTTCATACTTTACGATTCTTTCTCTCGATTTTATCGGTATAGGAAAGCGTTGTAGAGGAAAACGTTTGGGACGAAAGTTTCATGGCTTGCGATGCTCTACAAGAATACGACATTTCGATCGCCCGCCGAAATTAGGAAATCGCTTAATTAACAATAAGTTGCAAAAATTTGTTTATTAACAAAAATTTTCGCCCCGGGCAATATTGTTTCTCTTTCGATTCCGCGCCAGAAAGTATTAAAACTTTTTCCTCTAGGTCGCACCGCTGCCGCTCTACTGTCTTGGCGGAAACACCACTGCCGCCCGTCCTTACGAAATCGGTTAATCAACAATAAGTCGCAAAATTGGCCTATTAACGAAATTTTTCGCCCAGTGCAATGTTGTTTCTTTTTCGATTCTGCGTAAAAAAGAAAGATACACTTTTTCCTCTAAGTCGCACCGTTGAGGCTCTACACTCTTGTAAAGGTCTACGCCGCTAGGACTTAGAAAAATTTTCATACTTTACGATTCTTTCTCTCGATTTTATCGGTATAGGAAAGCGTTGTAGAGGAAAACGTTTGGGACGAAAGTTTCATGGTTTGCGATGCTCTACAAGAATACGACATTTCGATCGCCCGCCGAAATTAGGAAATCGCTTAATTAACAATAAGTTGCAAAAATTTGTTTATTAACAAAAATTTTCGCCCCGGGCAATATTGTTTCTCTTTCGATTCCGCGCCAGAAAGTATTAAAACTTTTTCCTCTAGGTCGCACCGCTGCCGCTCTACTGTCTTGGCGGAAACACCACTGCCGCCCGTCCTTACGAAATCGGTTAATCAACAATAAGTCGCAAAATTGACCTATTAACGAAATTTTTCGCCCAGTGCAATGTTGTTTCTTTTTCGATTCTGCGTAAAAAAGAAAGATACACTTTTTCCTCTAAGTCGCACCGTTGAGGCTCCACACTCTTGTAAAGTTCTACGCCGCTAGGAATTAGAAAAATTTTCATACTTTACGATTTTTTCTCTCGATTTTATCGGTATAGGAAAGCGTTGCAGAGGAAAACGTTTGGGACGAAAGTTTCATGGCTTGCGATGCTCTACAAGAATACGACATTTCGATCGCCCGCCGAAATTAGGAAATCGGTTAATTAACAATAAGTTGCAAAAATTTGTTTATTAACAAAAATTTTCACCCCGGGCAATATTGTTTCTCTTTCGATTCCGCGCCAGAAAGTATTAAAACTTTTTCCTCTAGGTCGCACCGCTGCCGCTCTACTGTCTTGGCGGAAACACCACTGCCGCCCGTCCTTACGAAATCGGTTAATCAACAATAAGTCGCAAAATTGGCCTATTAACGAAATTTTTCGCCCAGTGCAATGTTGTTTCTTTTTCGATTCTGCGTAAAAAAGAAAGATACACTTTTTCCTCTAAGTCGCACCGTTGAGGCTCCACACTCTTGTAAAGTTCTACGCCGCTAGGACTTAGAAAAATTTTCATACTTTACGATTTTTTCTCTCGATTTTATCGGTATAGGAAAGCGTTGCAGAGGAAAACGTTTGGGACGAAAGTTTCATGGCTTGCGATGCTCTACAAGAATACGACATTTCGATCGCCCGCCGAAATTAGGAAATCGGTTAATTAACAATAAGTTGCAAAAATTTGTTTATTAACAAAAATTTTCGCCCCGGGCAATATTGTTTCTCTTTCGATTCCGCGCCAGAAAGTATTAAAACTTTTTCCTCTAGGTCGCACCGCTGCCGCTCTACTGTCTTGGCGGAAACACCACTGCCGCCCGTCCTTACGAAATCGGTTAATCAACAATAAGTCGCAAAATTGGCCTATTAACGAAATTTTTCGCCCAGTGCAATGTTGTTTCTTTTTCGATTCTGCGTAAAAAAGAAAGATACACTTTTTCCTCTAAGTCGCACCGTTGAGGCTCTACACTCTTGTAAAGGTCTACGCCGCTAGGACTTAGAAAAATTTTCATACTTTACGATTCTTTCTCTCGATTTTATCGGTATAGGAAAGCGTTGTAGAGGAAAACGTTTGGGACGAAAGTTTCATGGCTTGCGATGCTCTACAAGAATACGACATTTCGATCGCCCGCCGAAATTAGGAAATCGCTTAATTAACAATAAGTTGCAAAAATTTGTTTATTAACAAAAATTTTCGCCCCGGGCAATATTGTTTCTCTTTCGATTCCGCGCCAGAAAGTATTAAAACTTTTTCCTCTAGGTCGCACCGCTGCCGCTCTACTGTCTTGGCGGAAACACCACTGCCGCTCGTCCTTACGAAATCGGTTAATCAACAATAAGTCGCAAAATTGGCCTATTAACGAAATTTTTCGCCCAGTGCAATGTTGTTTCTTTTTCGATTCTGCGTAAAAAAGAAAGATACACTTTTTCCTCTAAGTCGCACCGTTGAGGCTCTACACTCTTGTAAAGGTCTACGCCGCTAGGACTTAGAAAAATTTTCATACTTTACGATTCTTTCTCTCGATTTTATCGGTATAGGAAAGCGTTGCAGAGGAAAACGTTTGGGACGAAAGTTTCATGGTTTGCGATGCTCTACAAGAATACGACATTTCGATCGCCCGCCGAAATTAGGAAATCGCTTAATTAACAATAAGTTGCAAAAATTTGTTTATTAACAAAAATTTTCGCCCCGGGCAATATTGTTTCTCTTTCGATTCCGCGCCAGAAAGTATTAAAACTTTTTCCTCTAGGTCGCACCGCTGCCGCTCTACTGTCTTGGCGGAAACACCACTGCCGCCCGTCCTTACGAAATCGGTTAATCAACAATAAGTCGCAAAATTGGCCTATTAACGAAATTTTTCGCCCAGTGCAATGTTGTTTCTTTTTCGATTCTGCGTAAAAAAGAAAGATACACTTTTTCCTCTAAGTCGCACCGTTGAGGCTCTACACTCTTGTAAAGGTCTACGCCGCTAGGACTTAGAAAAATTTTCATACTTTACGATTCTTTCTCTCGATTTTATCGGTATAGGAAAGCGTTGTAGAGGAAAACGTTTGGGACGAAAGTTTCATGGTTTGCGATGCTCTACAAGAATACGACATTTCGATCGCCCGCCGAAATTAGGAAATCGCTTAATTAACAATAAGTTGCAAAAATTTGTTTATTAACAAAAATTTTCGCCCCGGGCAATATTGTTTCTCTTTCGATTCCGCGCCAGAAAGTATTAAAACTTTTTCCTCTAGGTCGCACCGCTGCCGCTCTACTGTCTTGGCGGAAACACCACTGCCGCCCGTCCTTACGAAATCGGTTAATCAACAATAAGTCGCAAAATTGGCCTATTAACGAAATTTTTCGCCCAGTGCAATGTTGTTTCTTTTTCGATTCTGCGTAAAAAAGAAAGATACACTTTTTCCTCTAAGTCGCACCGTTGAGGCTCCACACTCTTGTAAAGGTCTACGCCGCTAGGACTTAGAAAAATTTTCATACTTTACGATTCTTTCTCTCGATTTTATCGGTATAGGAAAGCGTTGTAGAGGAAAACGTTTGGGACGAAAGTTTCATGGCTTGCGATGCTCTACAAGAATACGACATTTCGATCGCCCGCCGAAATTAGGAAATCGCTTAATTAACAATAAGTTGCAAAAATTTGTTTATTAACAAAAATTTTCGCCCCGGGCAATATTGTTTCTCTTTCGATTCCGCGCCAGAAAGTATTAAAACTTTTTCCTCTAGGTCGCACCGCTGCCGCTCTACTGTCTTGGCGGAAACGACACTGCCGCTCGTCCTTACGAAATCGGTTAATCAACAATAAGTCGCAAAATTGGCCTATTAACGAAATTTTTCGCCCAGTGCAATGTTGTTTCTTTTTCGATTCTGCGTAAAAAAGAAAGATACACTTTTTCCTCTAAGTCGCACCGTTGAGGCTCCACACTCTTGTAAAGTTCTACGCCGCTAGGACTTAGAAAAATTTTCATACTTACGATTTTTTCTCTCGATTTTATCGGTATAGGAAAGCGTTGCAGAGGAAAACGTTTGGGACGAAAGTTTCATGGCTTGCGATGCTCTACAAGAATACGACATTTCGATCGCCCGCCGAAATTAGGAAATCGCTTAATTAACAACAAGTTGCAAAAATTTGTTTATTAACAAAAATTTTCGCCCCGGGCAATATTGTTTCTCTTTCGATTCCGCGCCAGAAAGTATTAAAACTTTTTCCTCTAGGTCGCACCGCTGCCGCTCTACTGTCTTGGCGGAAACACCACTGCCGCCCGTCCTTACGAAATCGGTTAATCAACAATAAGTCGCAAAATTGGCCTATTAACGAAATTTTTCGCCAGTGCAATGTTGTTTCTTTTTCGATTCTGCGTAAAAAAGAAAGATACACTTTTTCCTCTAAGTCGCACCGTTGAGGCTCTACACTCTTGTAAAGGTCTACGCCGCTAGGACTTAGAAAAATTTTCATACTTTACGATTCTTTCTCTCGATTTTATCGGTATAGGAAAGCGTTGTAGAGGAAAACGTTTGGGACGAAAGTTTCATGGTTTGCGATGCTCTACAAGAATACGACATTTCGATCGCCCGCCGAAATTAGGAAATCGCTTAATTAACAATAAGTTGCAAAAATTTGTTTATTAACAAAAATTTTCGCCCCGGGCAATATTGTTTCTCTTTCGATTCCGCGCCAGAAAGTATTAAAACTTTTTCCTCTAGGTCGCACCGCTGCCGCTCTACTGTCTTGGCGGAAAACACCACTGCCGCCCGTCCTTACGAAATCGGTTAATCAACAATAAGTCGCAAAATTGGCCTATTAACGAAATTTTTCGCCCAGTGCAATGTTGTTTCTTTTTCGATTCTGCGTAAAAAAGAAAGATACACTTTTTCCTCTAAGTCGCACCGTTGAGGCTCTACACTCTTGTAAGGTCTACGCGCTAGGACTTAGAAAAATTTTCATACTTTACGATTCTTTCTCTCGATTTTATCGGTATAGGAAAGCGTTGCAGAGGAAAACGTTTGGGACGAAAGTTTCATGGTTTGCGATGCTCTACAAGAATACGACATTTCGATCGCCCGCCGAAATTAGGAAATCGCTTAATTAACAATAAGTTGCAAAAATTTGTTTATTAACAAAAATTTTCGCCCCGGGCAATATTGTTTCTCTTTCGATTCCGCGCCAGAAAGTATTAAAACTTTTTCCTCTAGGTCGCACCGCTGCCGCTCTACTGTCTTGGCGGAAACACCACTGCCGCCCGTCCTTACGAAATCGGTTAATCAACAATAAGTCGCAAAATTGGCCTATTAACGAAATTTTTCGCCCAGTGCAATGTTGTTTCTTTTTCGATTCTGCGTAAAAAAGAAAGATACACTTTTTCCTCTAAGTCGCACCGTGAGGCTCTACACTCTTGTAAAGGTCTACGCCGCTAGGACTTAGAAAAATTTTCATACTTTACGATTCTTTCTCTCGATTTTATCGGTATAGGAAAGCGTTGTAGAGGAAAACGTTTGGGACGAAAGTTTCATGGTTTGCGATGCTCTACAAGAATACGACATTTCGATCGCCGCCGAAATTAGGAAATCGCTTAATTAACAATAAGTTGCAAAAATTTGTTTATTAACAAAAATTTTCGCCCCGGGCAATATTGTTTCTCTTTCGATTCCGCGCCAGAAAGTATTAAAACTTTTTCCTCTAGGTCGCACCGCTGCCGCTCTACTGTCTTGGCGGAAACACCACTGCCGCCCGTCCTTACGAAATCGGTTAATCAACAATAAGTCGCAAAATTGACCTATTAACGAAATTTTTCGCCCAGTGCAATGTTGTTTCTTTTTCGATTCTGCGTAAAAAAGAAAGATACACTTTTTCCTCTAAGTCGCACCGTTGAGGCTCCACACTCTTGTAAAGTTCTACGCCGCTAGGACTTAGAAAAATTTTCATACTTTACGATTTTTTCTCTCGATTTTATCGGTATAGGAAAGCGTTGCAGAGGAAAACGTTTGGGACGAAAGTTTCATGGCTTGCGATGCTCTACAAGAATACGACATTTCGATCGCCCGCCGAAATTAGGAAATCGGTTAATTAACAATAAGTTGCAAAAATTTGTTTATTAACAAAAATTTTCACCCCGGGCAATATTGTTTCTCTTTCGATTCCGCGCCAGAAAGTATTAAAACTTTTTCCTCTAGGTCGCACCGCTGCCGCTCTACTGTCTTGGCGGAAACACCACTGCCGCCCGTCCTTACGAAATCGGTTAATCAACAATAAGTCGCAAAATTGGCCTATTAACGAAATTTTTCGCCCAGTGCAATGTTGTTTCTTTTTCGATTCTGCGTAAAAAAGAAAGATACACTTTTTCCTCTAAGTCGCACCGTTGAGGCTCCACACTCTTGTAAAGTTCTACGCCGCTAGGACTTAGAAAAATTTTCATACTTTACGATTTTTTCTCTCGATTTTATCGGTATAGGAAAGCGTTGCAGAGGAAAACGTTTGGGACGAAAGTTTCATGGCTTGCGATGCTCTACAAGAATACGACATTTCGATCGCCCGCCGAAATTAGGAAATCGGTTAATTAACAATAAGTTGCAAAAATTTGTTTATTAACAAAAATTTTCGCCCCGGGCAATATTGTTTCTCTTTCGATTCCGCGCCAGAAAGTATTAAAACTTTTTCCTCTAGGTCGCACCGCTGCCGCTCTACTGTCTTGGCGGAAACACCACTGCCGCCCGTCCTTACGAAATCGGTTAATCAACAATAAGTCGCAAAATTGGCCTATTAACGAAATTTTTCGCCCAGTGCAATGTTGTTTCTTTTTCGATTCTGCGTAAAAAAGAAAGATACACTTTTTCCTCTAAGTCGCACCGTTGAGGCTCTACACTCTTGTAAAGGTCTACGCCGCTAGGACTTAGAAAAATTTTCATACTTTACGATTCTTTCTCTCGATTTTATCGGTATAGGAAAGCGTTGTAGAGGAAAACGTTTGGGACGAAAGTTTCATGGCTTGCGATGCTCTACAAGAATACGACATTTCGATCGCCCGCCGAAATTAGGAAATCGCTTAATTAACAATAAGTTGCAAAAATTTGTTTATTAACAAAAATTTTCGCCCCGGGCAATATTGTTTCTCTTTCGATTCCGCGCCAGAAAGTATTAAAACTTTTTCCTCTAGGTCGCACCGCTGCCGCTCTACTGTCTTGGCGGAAACACCACTGCCGCTCGTCCTTACGAAATCGGTTAATCAACAATAAGTCGCAAAATTGGCCTATTAACGAAATTTTTTCGCCCAGTGCAATGTTGTTTCTTTTTCGATTCTGCGTAAAAAAGAAAGATACACTTTTTCCTCTAAGTCGCACCGTTGAGGCTCTACACTCTTGTAAAGGTCTACGCCGCTAGGACTTAGAAAAAATTTTCATACTTTACGATTCTTTCTCTCGATTTTATCGGTATAGGAAAGCGTTGCAGAGGAAAACGTTTGGGACGAAAGTTTCATGGTTTGCGATGCTCTACAAGAATACGACATTTCGATCGCCCGCCGAAATTAGGAAATCGCTTAATTAACAATAAGTTGCAAAAATTTGTTTATTAACAAAAATTTTCGCCCCGGGCAATATTGTTTCTCTTTCGATTCCGCGCCAGAAAGTATTAAAACTTTTTCCTCTAGGTCGCACCGCTGCCGCTCTACTGTCTTGGCGGAAACACCACTGCCGCCCGTCCTTACGAAATCGGTTAATCAACAATAAGTCGCAAAATTGGCCCTATTAACGAAATTTTTCGCCCAGTGCAATGTTGTTTCTTTTTCGATTCTGCGTAAAAAAGAAAGATACACTTTTTCCTCTAAGTCGCACCGTTGAGGCTCTACACTCTTGTAAAGGTCTACGCCGCTAGGACTTAGAAAAATTTTCATACTTTACGATTCTTTCTCTCGATTTTATCGGTATAGGAAAGCGTTGTAGAGGAAAACGTTTGGGACGAAAGTTTCATGGTTTGCGATGCTCTACAAGAATACGACATTTCGATCGCCCGCCGAAATTAGGAAATCGCTTAATTAACAATAAGTTGCAAAAATTTGTTTATTAACAAAAATTTTCGCCCCGGGCAATATTGTTTCTCTTTCGATTCCGCGCCAGAAAGTATTAAAACTTTTCCTCTAGGTCGCACCGCTGCCGCTCTACTGTCTTGGCGGAAACACCACTGCCGCCCGTCCTTACGAAATCGGTTAATCAACAATAAGTCGCAAAATTGGCCTATTAACGAAATTTTTCGCCCAGTGCAATGTTGTTTCTTTTTCGATTCTGCGTAAAAAAGAAAGATACACTTTTTCTCTAAGTCGCACCGTTGAGGCTCCACACTCTTGTAAAGGTCTACGCCGCTAGGACTTAGAAAAATTTTCATACTTTACGATTCTTTCTCTCGATTTTATCGGTATAGGAAAGCGTTGTAGAGGAAAACGTTTGGGACGAAAGTTTCATGGCTTGCGATGCTCTACAAGAATACGACATTTCGATCGCCCGCCGAAATTAGGAAATCGCTTAATTAACAATAAGTTGCAAAAATTTGTTTATTAACAAAAATTTTCGCCCCGGGCAATATTGTTTCTCTTTCGATTCCGCGCCAGAAAGTATTAAAACTTTTTCCTCTAGGTCGCACCGCTGCCGCTCTACTGTCTTGGCGGAAACGACACTGCCGCTCGTCCTTACGAAATCGGTTAATCAACAATAAGTCGCAAAATTGGCCTATTAACGAAATTTTTCGCCCAGTGCAATGTTGTTTCTTTTTCGATTCTGCGTAAAAAAGAAAGATACACTTTTTCCTCTAAGTCGCACCGTTGAGGCTCCACACTCTTGTAAAGTTCTACGCCGCTAGGACTTAGAAAAATTTTCATACTTACGATTTTTTCTCTCGATTTTATCGGTATAGGAAAGCGTTGCAGAGGAAAACGTTTGGGACGAAAGTTTCATGGCTTGCGATGCTCTACAAGAATACGACATTTCGATCGCCCGCCGAAATTAGGAAATCGCTTAATTAACAACAAGTTGCAAAAATTTGTTTATTAACAAAAATTTTCGCCCCGGGCAATATTGTTTCTCTTTCGATTCCGCGCCAGAAAGTATTAAAACTTTTTCCTCTAGGTCGCACCGCTGCCGCTCTACTGTCTTGGCGGAAACACCACTGCCGCTCGTCCTTACGAAATCGGTTAATCAACAATAAGTCGCAAAATTGGCCTATTAACGAAATTTTTCGCCCAGTGCAATGTTGTTTCTTTTTCGATTCTGCGTAAAAAAGAAAGATACACTTTTTCCTCTAAGTCGCACCGTTGAGGCTCTACACTCTTGTAAAGGTCTACGCCGCTAGGACTTAGAAAAATTTTCATACGCAACGGTTATTCTACAATAACTTTATAAATATTTTGTTTTGCTTGTATACGTGTATAACATTAATTGCTTCAAATACCCATCCCCGTCGATTGGTGGTTTTAGAAAATTTCTGCGATTAAAAAAATTTTTATCGCTCTAATTATTGTTAAATATTTTCTAATCTACAATGTAAAATTAAAAACACCCTTATAAAAAGTTGTTGGTATTTTGATCTTATACGAGAATCTATATTTTGTTTTCCAAAAATAATTTTTTTGAGTTTTGAGCCTAACTTCAACTCGCCGTAAAATTTAAATTTTTAAAAAAAATTAAATTTTTTCTGGCATTATTTATTAATTAGCCCTTCCGCGAGTATCTGTAAAAAAAAAATCTCGAATTTCGAATAATTAAGCATACTTTACTCTTGTGAACTAGCCTTCGCTCGAGCGTCAAAGTCCCAACAGTCCGAAAGTACCGGGGGACTTTACCTAGGCGGGCGGCCGGCGGTCGGCCGTGCCGGCGCCGACGCTCATGCTGGCGCCCTGGGTACTATAAGAGAGACCTTGGTGCGAACGATCCGGCCGGGGCAGCCGCTCGGTCGACTGCCATCGGTTGCGCTTCGTGCGTATCCATTCGAACGTACTTTATACATACTATTTAAATCTCTACACTACATTGCCACGGGTCGAAGTTCTGTACTGAATGACCCTTATGTGGCGACTATCCTCTTTCGGGGATTTTGGATGTAAGAGGCGTCGGTGTCTTTTTAGATTCGACGTTTCGAGCACCTACTGAGCGACCACTCTAGTCTCCGTGCGAGAATATCTGTTGACATAGACATATAAAGCAAAGTTGAAACGTACCGAAAAGTCGTGTACGAACTTTAATAGCAGAACTGGCGAAAGGAATAGTGAGTGCGCCATATACCGTTGAGCAATTTTGAGGTTATCTTTTTAGGCCGGGCTGAGAGGTTGGGCCTGGCCTACGAATGCGTTACATTCGTGCTCTTGTTAAGAACGGATGGCAAATAAAGGCACTCGGAAGGAGGAGGAGAAATTTTTTTAAAGGCATATTTGGTGGAAAATATGTCACTTTACTACTGTAAAGTACGATCTTTATTAATAGAAAACTATTTGGCTGGAGGAACGCATTTGTAGTTTGGTGGAACATATGCGAGAGAAGGAGTTGGAGGAAATTTGTCACTTTACTGCAAAAGTGTACGAAA